>JARQOC010000006.1:158221852-158470376 GCA_033576535.1 Allobates femoralis
AACAGTATAAATATCTCATTGTGGTAGTCAGTTCAAATATTAAAGACTATATAGTGTTGAACATAAACCCTTTATTGGATAGATTTAGATATAATATTTATGCGTGGTGTAAATTACCTCTGGCAGTAATAGGTAGGGAGAATCTCATTAAAATTATTTTGATGCCTTAATTGCTATATTTACTTCACAATTCCCCATGTAGGATCCCTCCTCCCGTATTTTGAAAGGAACAGTCATTGTTCAAAGAACGGATATGGTGCAAGCATAATGCAAGGATAATTTCAGAGGGACAAAACAGGGGGAGGGCTGGCGATTCCAGATCCATGGATATATTTTATAGCTTTGCAGATGCTACATTTTCAGTTAATAGAAAATAGAACATTCAAAAGCTTTAACAAACTACAACAAAAGTTTGGATTGCCTCATGGTTCCTTATTTCAATACCTACAACTTAGGCATGAATATCACACTCAGTTTAGTGATGTAGTACCAGATATACAGAAAAATGACTTACTGGACTCAATAGCAGAAGCAAAATATACAACCGGTTAAATTTCCAGAATCTATCAACAAGTTTTACAGTCTTGCATGTGAGGCCATCCTCTGCCAGCTAACTTAAAATGAGAAACAGATATGGGGCCGATTACAGAAGAACAGAGGAAAGAAGTGTTGGAGCTTACTCCTAGACTATCCCCATGAGAATCTCAGATGCTCTTGGAAATATACAGGATGAGCCATTTCTATGGATACACCTAAATAAAATGGGAACGGTTAATGATATCAACTTCCTGTTTGTGACACATTAGTATATAGGAGGGGGAAAACTAATGTGCCACAAACAGGAAGTTGACATCACCAACCATTCCCATTTTATTTAGGTGCATCCATAGAAATGGCCCACCCAATAAATGGCCCACCCTGTACTTATTTCATAGACTATACAGAACACAAAGCTTTTTTTACATTTTGGGGCACATTCAGATGCAGATTGCCCAAGATGTAGAACAGAATATGCACTTTTGTTGCACATGTTCCGGGAGTGAAATAGATTAGGCTCTTACTGGAAAAACACAATATATTTAATAAGAAGAGTGTTCAGTGGGCAAATCCAGGCAGACCCCAAAACCTGCATACTTTACAATTAATAATAAAAATAAAAGTCTGCTTACCTGGTCTCCTCCACTCCTCCTGTATCTCCGCACGGACTGCAGTGGGCTGCTGCTGCACCATCAAGCAAGTTCCAGAAGTAGGTCCAATGAGTAAAAGGAGTGGTTAGCAATCTGAGTTCTTATACAATATCCATTTATGATCATGAATAAGGCTACCAGCTAGCCGAAACATGTCTCCCTAATATACCTGTGACCAACATGAACTGATCTGGAATTTGTTTTCTACATGCTGGAAACCTGTTTGCTAAAATAAATGGATATTTTATAAGAATTCCAATTGCTGACCACTCTTTTTACTCGATGGACCTACTTCTAAGGCCTTGGACACACTTTCCTAGTTACATCAGAGTTTCACTGAGGAGACTTTGAAAAGGCTGGAGCAGTGACCCTGAACGGCCTCTCCCTGTCTGGATGGGGAGTCTGGAGCTGCACAAAAACACAAGCAGCTGACAGCCCCTCCAGATAGGGAAAAGCCGTTCAGGGTCACTGCTCCGGCCCTTTCAGAGTCCCCTCAGTGAAACTCTGATGTGTGTCCGAGCCCTAAAAGCTGCACAGTGGGATATCAGGAAGAGTTGGTAGATTTTGAATCCCCCATGGCTATAGGTCTTTCACAAACATTGCATCAATCAAGCATGCAAACATATTGCACAGCATTGGTTAGATGCTCAACCACCGACAATTAATGAGTTAATAAATAAGTTAAACAATATTATTTGGCTGGAAAAAGGGGTATATAGAAAGAGAAAAGCAATCAAGAATATTTTGACAATATCTGGGGACCCTGGTTGAATGTTCCAGGCCTACCATATGGAGTAATCCTGAGAGATAGTATATGGAAATGTATGACTTCATGAACACTAGTGATATAGCATTCCAGGCTAAATGATATGGGTATAGTCATTACACATACAAACTAATTATATGAACTGAATGGTGGATATTCCAATGTATATACACATCATAAAGAAAGGCATATGAATTCAGACTTCTCTGGAGTGTTATTGTGGGAGTTGTATTACTTTATTTGAAATAAAAATCAAATCCTTGGAGGAGATGACTTTATTGTATTTTATGTATTACAATAATATATCATGATAGCATGTGACATTGAAAATCTCTTTGTTCCACTGATCTTTCTTTGTAAAAATGTTATAGGGTAATTTTATTAATAAAAATGATCTGATTTAAAAAGACATTTGGAAAACAATATGGCATCTTAAGAAAGCTCTTAATGTTATCAAGGCTTCAAAGAAATCAGGGCAAGAAAAATAAGACTGAATAGGTTTATGTAGAGCAACTGGATTGTTCTGATGGTTGCAGGATTAATGTTTGTCTCAATATCTATCAAAAAAGTAAGCCTATAAAACTGTGTCAAAGGCAGAGCCTAATAAGCTGTCAGTGTAACACTAAAGAGATAATACATTCTATTATGAAAAAGATCATGTATAGTATATTCAAGCTGTCTACTGAGTCTAAAAACAAGTACATGTATAATAGAATCAAGGACTACAATTCAGATCCCTGTAAGCTATTAAACTACCCATCACTGTACGTTATTAAAGAAAATATCTTTAAGAACTAATAAAATATAAAGCTATTTATACTGCTGAATTATGCATTACATAAAAAACCCCGATAATAACTATACTAATAACATAAACCTTGCGGAAGTGTAAAGAGCTTAGGAATGGATACACTGTGTGTGTCAGCAGAATATTTCATACGTTCCTCTTACCCTATCATTTGTCTAGAATCTTCCTTCTTTACTCATCCTAAAATGGGATATTATTCATACTTCATCACATTGATGGGACTGATGATTTCAAAAGACATGGATTTATAAACCATTAGCCATAAAAACACTATATTTAAAACTATTAATGGCATGAGCTGTTTTGTTAGGAACACCCACACCTCAAGGAAACAATTATATGGGAATAAAAAATAAACATTCCGTCAGGAATATCCTGACTTTCAGTATTGTAAAAACTAATTTGTTTATGCATGCCTCATGCCATATGCAAATTTGTCTGTATATAAGGAACCTTCTTAAAGTTTCCTTACAACCAACTGTAAACCTTCTCATTTGGTGCTGTACTAGGATCATAAATCAAACATGTCTGGAACTAAAGGAGGACACCAAAAGACCCAATGCAAAGACCCATGCCAGAAGCAAAACATCTGTCAAGATCCATGCCAGAAGCAAAACATCTGTCAAGATCCATGCCAGAAGCAGAGCTGCTGCCCAGATCCATGCCAGAAGCAGAGCTGCTGCCCAGATCCATGCCAAAATCGTAAGTAATACTATAATGGAGAACATTATTTGGAAGTACCATTTTTAAAAAAATGTACGTAAGACAAGAAGCTGAGTAGAGTGTATTTAGTATACAGTAGGTCTGAATTTAATGTAGAAGGCTGCACATAATGGGCAGTTCAGCAAATAATATTAAAATAATATTAACATTTTATTATATACAACACAGATAAGGATGTAAAGAGGTCATCAATAGAATCAGCTCTCTAGGTATTCCGCCCAAACTCCCGGAACATTATTGGTCATATACAAACCAGGGAACCAAACTGGTGACCAAAGAGTTTAATCAGATTGTTTCATGGCTGAAGAATCCAAAAAATCCAAGTATGAAATAAAATGCTTTAAAAATGTATGTTTTTGAGTGCATTATGTGGATGATTCAAATGTCAAATTTGAAGTATTTTTTCCAAGCAGAAACACTTAATGAATTGATATCTTGATTCTTTTTCTTAGTGGAACAAAATCAGGCAGCAAAAACTATACCAAGATAGATGCGACATAACACATTTCTTCAAAAGGCATACAAAGTGTTCTTTCAGGTCGATTTTGTACTAAAAATTCGCCAAATTCCACAGCCAAAAACTGGGGCAAAATATCCTTAGAATATGTTCTTCAGTATTACATTATATTTGTTTAAATATGGGACATTTTCTGATCACTCAAAATATATTATATTCTGTTAGGCTGGCTTCACACTTGCAGATGGATCTGCAGCGTTTTGCAGATGCATCTGCAAGTGTGAGCATGCTGACCGCGGCCCCTATGTTTATAATAGGGCGCACGCGGTGTGAAAGCTCTCATTCACTCCTATATGTGTACTGTCAGCAGGCGTATGCCTGCTGACAGATCCACACACTCCCGTCCGCACTGTGGACGCGAGATGTAGCGTCCATGCTGCGGGCGGGAGAGTGTGATCTGTAAGCAGGCATACGCCTGCTGACAGTACACATATAGGAGTGAATGAGAGCTTTCACACCGCGTGCGCCCTATTATAAACATAGGGGCCGCGGTCAGCATGCTCACACTTGCAGATGCATCTGCAAAACGCTGCAGATCCATCTGCAAGTGTGAAGGCAGCCTTAAACTCAGTCACTAAATTACTTCACAAATTATGTTAAACATAAGCCCTTGACATATATTGTTTCTTTCAGCTTGCAAGCCTGTCCAGCAATGCCAGGGCTCCGGTGGTTATCAAAAAGGTAAATAGATTACATTTTCAGTTTTACAAAAAGCATTAAGTAATCTCTAAAATGCAAGATGAGAAAATGCCTAATTTTTCTTTATAATGCTTTCTGTTCTGTGTTTAAAACTGAAATACAATAACACGAATAAGCTAAAATGGGCATGTCTGACATTATTATTATTATTATTATTAATAATTTATAGAGCACTATTGATTCCATGGTGCTGTACATGAGAAAGGGTTACATACAAACAAGTTAAAATACAATGAACTAATTAACAGTGACAGACTGGTACAGCAGGAAGGAAGGATCTTGCCCTTGTGGTCCTACATTCTACAAGGAATGAAGGGGGAAGACAGTAGGTGGTGGTGGAGCGCTGGCTCCAATACTGGTGGCGCACCAGCTCCAGTGATTGTGAAGCGCCAGCTTCTGTGGCAGTTGGGTCATTCCAGGCTGTAGGCTGTTCTGAATAGATGGGTTTTCAGGTTCCGATTGAGAGTTTTGAGCATTTACCAGGGGCTTAACTACCACAGGTGCAGGGGTTGCGATCGCACCCGGGCCCTGCAGCCTAGGGGGGCCCCAAAAGTCCCTTTGGTCTATAGAAAAAGATTAATACTATTAAATATTTGCAACAATTGGGGGCCCCGTTGGAGCTTTCGCATTGGGGCCCCTGGCCTGAAGTTATGCCACTGGTATTTACTGTACTAAAACATTTCTAAATCCAAATGTTTACGCTATGTCTGAAGGCCCAGCCCAGTAACACACACAGATAATTGTGCAGAGATTGTTTGCAGATCTCTGGTTGCAGTGAAATCATGGACACATTGTCCCATTTTGTGGCCGTGTGCAAATGTAACAGTGTGTCCATGATTTCACTGTGAATAATCTCTGCACAATTATCCGTGTGTGTAACTGGGCCTTAAAGGGAACATTTCAGTTCATTCTGTATAGGGTCAGATGTAGTTTTTCTTATTACACTGTTTAGTAAACTAATAAAATGACCATTTGAAGCTCAGAATTTTAATAGCAAGTAGTCATATTAGACATTAACAGTAAATGCTCAGAGGGGAGAGGTGTAAATGCTTTACTAATGTCTTTGCTACAATTAGAGTTTTAAGCTAAATTTCACAGATTTATGAGCAACTAGGGGTGTGGTTTGACACTATCTCTACTTTTTAAATTACAAGATGAAACTAAAGACTAGAAGCTACTAAGACTGGTTTCACATTGCGTTATAGTGAAATCCGATGCTGTCCGATGAAAATCGGACAGCATCGGATCCGAATCAGCCCCTATGTTATCCAATGGGGATCGGATCTGATTTGGCATAATTGCCATCCGATTTGCCTCCGATCCGATTCTGTCCGATTTTTTGCAGGAGCAAAAATCGTAGACTGTTCCGATTTTGGCTCTTGAAAAAAATCGGAGAGAATAGGATCAGAAGCAAATCAGATGTCAATTATGCCAAATCCGATCCGATCCGATGACTTTAACATGGGGCCCTATGGAGCAGGGTCCGAGGAAACATCTGATGTAATCTCAGACCCGATTTTAGTGTACTGAGCATGCTGAGTACATGCTCAGTTCACTAAAACTATTGTGTGCTGCCTAATTTAACTTCCGCAATGTATATACATACATTGCAGAAGTTGAATATACCTAAAATCAAGTGTTTAAAATAAAAAATCTTTATTCTCACCTGCCAGCGCTCCCCCGGTGTCTCCATCAGCTTCCAGCTCGGTAACAAGACCCGTGATGATATCACAACCCGATCAGCTGATCAGGTCACATGAGCGGTTACCACGGTAACTACTCATGTGACCCGATGACGCTTCTGACATCATCGCAGGTCCTGTCAAACCGATCGGGAGCTCTATGGAGATGTCGGGGGAGCGCTGGCAGGTGAGAATAAAGATTTGTTATGTTGGAATGACAGGTGGAGCAGGGAGAAGAGGACAGGAGAGGGGAGAACAGGGGGACAGCAGAGGGAAAACAGGGGGATAGTAGAGAGACAGCAGGGGGACAGCAGGGGACAGCAGGGGGACAGCAGGGGACAACAGGGGGACAGCAGGGGGACAGCAGGGGACAACAGGGGGACAGTGAGATGACAGGAGGCAGAGAGGAGGGGGAGCGAGGTGACAGACCAAGCTGATCCTGCAAAATGTCGGAATGGGATGCCTATTTGGCATCCGATTGCAGGGATCAGTTTGGATCCGATGCTGTCCGATTTTCATTGGACAGCATCGGATTTAACTATCACACAATATGAAACTAGCCTAAAGCCCATAAAGATAATAGATTTCTGCTACTAATAAAACATGACACATTTTCACAAACTTATAATTTGAAGTTTTAAGCTTTTAAAAGTTGTTTTTATCACTACAATTACAATAGTTCAGCATGTAGATAATGAAAAATCATAAATATATATATTTTTTCCTTTGACAGATCCTTGCAACCCTTGCCCTGATCCTTGCCAGTCTCAAGGAAAATATTATTAAAAGGAAAGTTCTTCCAGAACATAGAAGAAGCATGTTGTCTTTGATGTTAATGCAAATGCCTTAAATTATACCTGTAACTGAAATGTACTGCTTGCTCCTGAAGAGTTAAATAAAACATTCCTGATGCATAACATAGTCTTCCTCATTTCATGCAAATAATAGAACACATATTATTAAGTATGTTTCTTTAAGACAACACCTGTCTTTATTCAATATTAGGTCATATAGATGTGATAGAGATCCACTCTGTAAGGGCAGCGACACAATATGTGAAATACATGCGAGATACTCACATGAGTTCTCACGACTCATCCGGAACGACCCCTGCCTGTCTGGATGGGAGGACATCAGCTCCAAAAAAACATAAGCAGCTCCATGCTCCCATTCAGAAAGGCAGGGGCTGTCCCGTGTGAGGTATGCAAGACTCATGAGAGTGTCTCGCATAATGTGTTTCCACCCTAATGGTACCTTTACACACCGCAACAGAAAGTTAGAAACAACCGGGTGTCTCACGTGCATGAGCACGTTTCAACGGTTCCTAACGGTACCTGATACCGCCTTTACACGCCGCTACAAGGTGCTCTACAGAAGGTTTTTTCTATCCCTGGAGGCACCGTCGGGTGCCCCAGGTTACCTTCTGTAGAGCACCCTCCCTCATTTACACGCCGCTACCACAAGGTAATATGGGAGGACCTGGGACAGCAGGGACAACCCATAGGCGTGCCAGAGTTGTGGATTACGAGACGCTCGTATGGTCATTGGACAAAGCAATAGCATCATGATTGGCCAGCCAGCGCAGGAAGGCTGCCTAATACATGATGCTATTGCAATTGTGTAGTGTGACTGGTCAGCTCCTTAAATATGCCGCCCTATGCAGGGACAACCAATCGTAACACAGGAGCTTCCACCAATGATCGCTGAAGGGCGGCGGTATCCCGGAGGCTGTGTCATGCCCCAGGGAGTTAACTAGGTGTCGCAAAAACCTTCCTGTTCCTCATTTAGACGCCGCTACCATCGGGTTGAAATCAACCTGTTTTTGAGCACTGCTCAAAAACAGGTGTCGACAGTGACCGGTGGCAACAACCTGATTTACACGTCGCTACCTCGCGGTGTTTTGACGGTGAAAGATACATTTGTCTCCGACACCCGGTTGTTTCTAACCTTCTGTAGCGGCGTGTAAAGGTACCATAAGAGCTAGTCTCACTGTAGCAGGCGAGATTTATCCATAAAATAAATTAATGGCTATCATATAATTCTACATTTGTCTGGCTAATAGTAAATTTGTATCTTTCTCAAATAAAATCAGCCATTTTTCATGGGTCTTGATATGACAGAGCCAGTTAACCTCCGTTCTAGCTCTAAATGAACATGCTTGTGAGGAAAATCCCTTCAAGTTACTAGAATTTTAGACTACATTTAAAGAGAATATCATCCAAAATCTCCCACAAATATTATGTCACTGGTAACTACGTAATATCTCAATAACTACTTACCATACATACTCGAGGATAAGCAGAGTGTTTCAGCACATTTTTTGTGCAGAAAAGTGCCCCCCTCGGCTTATACTCAAGTAAATCAGTATTTGCTATGGGGGGGGCAGTGATCGGGAGCTGGATGAGACAGGGGGAGGCTACAGTAGGAGTGGGAGGTCACTTGGGGCCGCTCATTAGTGTAATGAATATGCACTGCATCCCCTGTCCATCAGCATAAGGGGGAGCAGTGCATATTACATTATACTATGTATACTCACCCCCATCATAGTATCTGGCCCCCATGCTGCGGCACACATTAAAACAACAAACTATAATAGGACGCAGCGGTGCCTGCAAGGATTTGCTGGTAAGGTAATGTAAATGGCTTGTTGTTTTAATGTGTGCTGCAGCATGGGGCCAGATACTATGATGGGGGGTGACTATACAATGTTGGGGGGGCCATGTGCCAGCATGGGGGGGCTATAAACATTGAAGGGGGGCATGTGCCAGCATGGGGGGTTATACCCAAAAGTGGGGTGCATGTGTGAGCATGGAGGTTATACCAAAATGTGGGTGGCATGTGCCAGCAAGGGGGGCTATATACAAATATGGGGGGTATGTTCCAGCATGGGGAGCTATATACATTTATGGGGGGGCTATATACATTGATGAGGGCATGTGCTAGCATGGGGAGCTATAAACAAAGATGGGGGGCATGTGCCAGCTTGGGAGGGGCTATATATAATGATAGGGGCATGTGCCAGCATGGGGACCTATAAACAAAGATTGGGGCATGTGCTAGCATGTGGGCAATATACATTGATGGGGGGCATGTGCCAGCATAGGGGGCTATAAACAAATATGGGGGCATGTACCAGGATGAAAGTGCTATATACAATGATGGGGGCCATGTACCAGGATGAGGGAGCTATATATACGATGATGGGGGCTATATACAGTGATGAGGGGCTATATACAGTGATGAGGGGCTATATACTATGATGGGGAACATGTACAGGGATGAGGGGCTATATATCAGGATTGTATGGTCTATACACAGTGATTGGGTGACTATATAACAGAATGGGAGCTATATACCATGATGGGGGGCTATATACCAGCATGAGGGACTATAAACAGTGATGGGGGCTATATACTGTGATGGGGGGATATTTACCAGGATGGAGACAAATATACCCGGATGGGGGGTTATTTACCAGGATGGGGTGCTATATACCAAGATGGGGACAGATATACCAGGATGGGGGGCTGCGGCATTTGCCACCCTAGTCTTATACTAGAGTCAATAAGTTTTCCCAGTTTTTGGAGGTGATTAGGGGCCTCGGCTTATACTTGGGTCGGCTTATCCTCGAGTATATACGGTATTATAAAACCAAGTCCCATATATGGGATAGAGTGACACTTACTACGTTATACAAATCACAACATATTTAATTGAATTATTCTGCACACATGTTTATACAAAAAGATTAAAAATAATAATAATATTTATTCATTTATGTTTTACATACCTTTGCAACACTGTCCCCATTGGGGCTCACAATCTATCAGTATGTCTTTCGACAGATGGGCTCTCTGGCGGTCTCCAGTTAAATAGCAATGGGATCTCATACTTGCTCGAGAATGACGGGAGATGAATGTGCACAAACACCATTTGAGGCACAGGAGGCACTAGTGCAAAATTTAAATTAGTAAGCTTACACAAATGTGGAGGGCTCATGGCAGAACCAAAGACCTTACCCACAGTCCCGGTCCGATGCATGAAGAGGCTATTGCACCAAAACCTTTAAGGTAAATTAAACAAAATCCAGGCTACATATATTTTTCTCTACAGTTACATAATAAGGCTATGTGCACAAAGTGTGTTTTTTTATGCATTTTTGTTGCCATTTTAGTACAGTTTTATCAGAAATCTGCATGCCTATCTTGAAGCCAGCAAAATCAATGGGCCTTTTGGCATCTGCATTTCTACTCCATTTGGTTTAAAACGCATTGCAAACGCATGCAAAAATGCACCCATTGACTTCAATGAAAAACACATTAAAAACGCAAGTAAAAATGCATTCAATTTTCTGCAAACGCAAAACACATGCGTTTTTGCAAATGCAGCCCAAAACGTGCATTTTTGCTTGCATTTTTAATGTGTTTCCCATTGAAATCAATGGGTGTGTGGCGCCCTGCCATTACCAGTAGCCACACACCCATTGAAATCAATGGGTGTGTGGCGCCCTGCCATTACCAGTAGCCACAGAACCACCTAAAGCATGGATGGATTTCCACAGTAGGTACCACAAACACCCAACACCTTCCACCCCAGACCTGTAGGGGGAGCTCCACTTGCTGCCTAAAGCAAGATGCCCTATAAATACCGGTGCTGGGAGCAGAGTTAGTCAGAGTGTTCAGTCGCTAGGAGAACTGTGAAAATGTCTTGATGTGGTGGAGCTGCGTTATGGCGGGTTTACACGTCGCGATATCGCAGTACAATTTCAATCAAAAGTCACGTGGTTCAATCGTTGGACCCGATATCGTTCCTGCGTTGTATGGTGTGAACGTCCAATGCGATGCAGGAACGATGTCAATGCGATATCGGGGATCGAATGAGCGTGCTATTCAATGCCCCGATATTGCATAGCGATTGAAGCCAGATCGTGCTGTGTAAACACCCAATTACGATGCGATTTGATACGTCACCCATTCACTCCCATGTTAACTATGCGATCCTGGATTGGGAGGCGGAGACATCGCACGGACGTTGTATTACGATATCGCAGCGTCTAAACAGTCAATGCGAGGCGGGTGAAACGTGCACTAATTGCGCGCTCCCGCGCCATTGAGTTGCGATATCGAAACGATATCGTGGCGTGTAAACCCACCATTAGGCCCGAGCCAGTTGACAGTTAACCAGTCTAGACAGCCTAGATAGTTTCAGGGCCTAAGAGTGAAGTTGAAGGCAAGTCGGAAGGAGCAAAGTAACAGCAGACTGGGGGTAGAGGAGTCGTACTAGTTCGCCCCAGAAAGCAACCCAGACACCGGAGTCCGAGTCTGCAGGACAGCATCTAACCCAGCAGAAACACTGGTTCATCGAGGAGACTCCAGTCTCCCGGACACCTGTATAGTATCCAAGAAGGAAGCCAGGCACCGCAGGAGAAGTGATAGCGGTAGTCCACACAGAGGTTTCCCACCACATAACACAGGTGACAGAGACACAGAGAAGGCTAGGCCTAGTTTCACACGGGTCAGAGGCTTCACCAAGGGAAAAGCAACAAGGAGGCCTTATACTCACTGTGGAGATCCAGAAGTTTTTCCCGACCACCAGAGTTTGCCCAGGACAGTATCCTCAATACCACCAGTAAAGGTACAGAAACAACTTCAAGTGTGTGTGTCCGTTTCTCCAACCCTGACTCTGTCCCTGCCGCTGTGGTGCTGAACACATAGCGGTGTACAGCTCCGCATTTACAGTAACAGAGCGGAGAATACTGTAATGAATATCATTACAGCACCTCTGACAGCTCCATGCAGGAGCCTGTACCAATGAACAGTAACGCTAATTGCGTACTGACTAGGGATGGGTGAGTCTACTCGCTAGGACTCGTTACTCGGCGAGTAGTAAGGGACTCACAGGACTCGGTACTCTGCGAGTTTCCCAGCGATTACTCGCACAGCAACGAGTCCAATGCAAATCAATATCAATCCTAGTTTTGTCAGAGACTCTGACAAAACTAGGATTGCCATTGACTTGCATTGGTCTGATTACTGTGCAAGTAATCGCAGGGAAACTCGCAAAGTAACTGCTGTTACTTTGCGAGCCGAGTCCGGCTGTCTGCTCTGTGCAGGCTGCCGCAGCTCCAGGGTCCTAGAGCCCGCCTGCTCAGAGATGATGTAGCAGAGCTGAAATTGTTCTCAGTCTGCTCATTCCCTGTGCATAGACATCTATATCTATGCACAGGGATGTAGCAGAGAGGACATCGCGTTTTGGACTACGTCGGACGGTAGAGGATTTTTTTAATTAAAGATGGAGTCCCTAATGGCTTTTTTTTTTTATTTCTAATAAAAAATTTTCTCTATATTGTGTTTTTTTAACCCTTTATTGGAGATTCTTAGTGGCCGGGTCAAACGTGGCCTGACATTAAGAATCTCGGGCTTAATACCAGCTTGTATAACAAAGCTGGTATTAACCCCTTTATTACCCAGCGTGCCACCGCCACCAGGGCCGCTGGAAGAGCGGGGTTCAGCGCCAGAGGATGGCGCTTCAATGAACGCGCCATCTTCTGGGGCGGCTGCGGGCTGCAATTTGCAGCGGGGGGTGCCCAGAAAGCTTGGGCATCCCTGCGCTGCGGATTCCAGCCCCCAGCTGCTTAGCTGTACCTGGCAAGACATAGAAATTGCGCGGAGCCCCACGCATTTTTTTTTAAATATTTCATTAAATTCATGAAATAATTTAAAAAAAGGGCTCCCCTATATTCTTGTGTCCGGCCAGGTACAAATAGGCACCTGGGGGTTCGGGGCAGCCCGTCGCTGCCTGCTGGATCCGGCTGGTTCCAGAAATACGGCGAGGCCCACGTGAAATTTTTTTCTGACAAATCCATAAAACAATGTATATAAAAGGGACTGCATCTTTATTAACCCCTGGACCATGGGCGAGGGGTTAATAAAGATGCAGTCCCTTTTTTAGGATTATTTTATTGATTTTTCAGAAAAAAAATTACATGGGCTTCGCCGTATTTCTGGAATCAGCCGGATCCAGCAGGCAGCGACGGGCTGCCCCCAACCCCCAGGTGCCTATTTGCACCTGGCCAGACACAAGAATATAGGGGAGCCCTTTTTTTTAATTATTTCATGAATTTCATGAAATAATAAAAAAAAAAATGCGTGGGGCTCCGCGCAATTTCTATGTCTAGCCAGGTACAGCTAAGCAGCTGGGGGCTGGAATCCACAGCGCAGGGAGGCCCAAGCTTTCTGGGCACCCCCCACTGCAAATTGCAGCCCGCAGCCGCCCTAGAAGATGGCGCGTTCATTGAAGCGCCTTCTTCTGGCGCTGAACCCCCTCTTCCAGCGGCCCTGGTGGCGGTGGCACGCTGGGTAATAAAGAGGTTAGGGCCAGCTTTGTATTATCAGCTGGCCCTAAGCCCGAAATTTATGGCGGTCACGCCAATATTAGACATGACCGCCATGAATTTCTATTAAATTGTTTTAAAAAAAACACAACACAGAGAAAATTTTTTATTAGAAATAAAAAAAAAGCCATTAGGGACTCCATCTTTAATTTAAAAAATCCTCTTCCGTCCGACGTAGTCCAAAACGCGATGTCCTCTCTGCTCATCCCTGTGCATAGATATAGATGTCTATGCACAGGGATGAGCAGACTGAGAACAATCTCAGCTCTGCTACACACAGGAAGAGCAGGCGGGCACTAGGACCCTGGAGCTGCGGCAGCCTGTACAGAGCAGACAGCCTGACTCCTTACTGTGCGAGTTTCCCAGCGATTACTTGCACAGTAAACGAGTCCAATGCAAGTCAATGCCAATCCTAGTTTTGTCAGAGTCTCTGACAAAACTAGGATTGCTTCAGGCTGAAGCTTCCGAGACACATCTGCGATTTGTAAATCACACACTACTCGCTATTACTCGCTTCCCCATTCATTAACATTGGACTCGCTAGACTCGCAACGAGTAGCGAATCCCGGGCTCGGACTCGCTAGAGTCAAGCGATTCCGAGTAATTTAGGACTCGCCCATCACTAGTACTGACCCGCCGCCGGCTTCTGATGTTCAGAAAATTGTGACGTCACAATTGTGTGACGTCACATTTGAAAGAAGTGACACAGAAACAATTTATAACATAATTTCTGAACTTATGTTTTATTTTAATTTTAATAGATTTTTTAAACAGACTGTAAATATATAAATAAATTGATACACATGAAATAAATTTATTCATTTATCACAATTGCCATTGGTTTCACATTAGCGCCGAGCCTGCATAAGAAATTTAATACTCGATTAGATATTAGCAGGTGGGATATGCGTGGTGCCCCCTAGGCTATTGGCAACTTCGTGCATTCACTAGTGAATTGCTTGCTCCGGTATAGAATCCTAATTTTCTTATAACTTGTTATGCACACATGTGTTTACAAGCGTAAAACTCTAAAACCTGTTTCCCTTAACAGAGGTATAAACTGAATAAAATTGCTTGTCAGCAGTAGCCACTAGTGATGAGCGAGTATGCTCTGCGCTACTCGGTACTCGCACGAGTATCACTGTACTCGGGCTACTCGGCGAGCACCGAGTAATCTCACGATACTCGTGCTGTGCTCGTGGTCCTCATCCCTGCATGTTGGCGCTCTTTAGAGAGCCAGCCGACATGCAAAGATTGGCTGGAAGATCACTGCAATGCCACAGCCCTGTTAGTTGTGGCATTGCAGTGATTGGCCGGCCCGCACAGCGTGACCAAGCCTTTATAAGACCCGGCCACGATGTGCTCTGCACACAGCCATCCAGACAGTGAGTGTAAAGAGAGTGTCTGCTGCTGCTTAGGAACAGATTTGGGGCCCTCATAGGTAGATCCGGAGCAGGGCTGCAAACTGCTGCTGACCACAACAGTCCTTCTCAGGACTAATCTAGGAGGATATAGGCAGGGTGATCCAGATCGGTGTCCAAGCTTTACAGTGACCAAAACAGTCCTCAGGAGACTGTTGGAGCTGACTAGCTGTATACAGGCAGGGTCTAAAATCCAGCTTTCCTGTGACCAGAACAGTCACCAGACTGTTAAAATTGACTAGCTGTATACAGGCAGGGTCTAAAATCCAGCTTTCCTGTGACCAGAACAGTCACCAGACTGTTAAAATTGACTAGCTGTATACAGGCAGGGTCTAAAATCCAGCTTTTCTGTGACCAGAACAGTCACCAGACTGTTAAAATTGACTAGCTGTATACAGGCAGGGTCTAAAATCCAGCTTTTCTGTGACCAGAACAGTCACCAGACTGTTGTACTTGACTAGCTGTATACAGGCAGGGTCTAAAATCCAGCTTTCCTGTGACGAGAACAGTCACCAGACTGTTAAAATTGACTAGCTGTATACAGGCAGGGTCTAAAATCCAGCTTTCCTGTGACCAGAACAGTCACCAGACTGTTGTACTTGACTAGCTGTATACAGGCAGGGTCTAAAATCCAGCTTTCCTGTGACCAGAACAGTCAACAGACTGTTAAAATTGACTGGCTGTATACAGGCAGGGTCTAAAATACAGCTTTTCTGTGACCAGGTCACCAGACTGTTAAAATTGACTAGCTGTATACAGGCAGGGTCTAAAATCCAGCTTTCCTGTGACCAGAACAGTCACCAGATTGTTAAAATTCACTAGCTGTATACAGACAGGGTCTAAAATCCAGGTTTCCTGTGACCAGAACAGTCACCAGACTGTTGTACTTGACTAGCTGTATACAGGCAGGGTCTAAAATCCAGCTTTCCTGTGACCAGAACAGTCACCAGACTGTTAAAATTGACTAGCTGTATACAGGCAGGGTCTAAAATCCAGCTTTCCTGTGACCAGAACAGTCACCAGACTGTTAAAATTGACTAGCTGTATACAGGCAGGGTCTAAAATCCAGCTTTCCTGTGACCAGAACTGTCACCAGACTGTTGTACTTGACTAGCTGTATACAGGCAGGGTCTAAAATCCAGCTTTCCTGTGACCAGAACAGTCACCAGACTGTTGTACTTGACTAGCTGTATACAGGCAGGTCTAAAATCCAGCTTTCCTGTGACCAGAACAGTCACCAGACTGTTGTACTTGACTAGCTGTATACAGGCAGGGTCTAAAATCCAGCTTTCCTGTGACCAGAACAGTCACCAGACTGTGGTACTTGACTAGCTGTATACAGGCAGGGTCTAAAATCCAGCTTTCCTGTGACCAGAACAGTCACCAGACTGTTAAAATTGACTAGCTGTATACAGGCAGAGTCTAAAATCCAGCTTTCCTGTGACCAGAACAGTCACCAGACTGTTGTACTTGACTAGCTGTATACAGGCAGGGTCTAGAATCATGCTTTCCTGTGACCAGAACTGTCACCAGACTGTTAAAATTGACTAGCTGTATACAGGCAGGGTCTAAAATCCAGCTTTCCTGTGACCAGAACAGTCACCAGACTGTTGTACTTGACTAGCTGTATACAGGCAGGGTCTAAAATCCAGCTTTCCTGTGACCAGAACAGTCACCAGACTGTTGTAGCTGTATACAGGAAAAATGCGCAAGGGCGTTGGCAAGGGACAAGGAAGTGGACGTGATGGTGGTGCAGGCAGAGGCCGAGGTCGTGTGCAAGCACTATTTTCGCAACAACAAAGTGGCACATCTACTCGCTCGCACGTCCTGTCCCAAATTCTTGGGGCCCGCAGCAGTACACCGCTCTTGAACCAAGACCAGTGTCAACAGGTTGTTACTTGCATATCGCATAATGCTTCAAGTCAGATGGGCACCTCCACAAACACCCTGTCTTCCACACGGTCCAGTGTCAGTAGCCGTGACACTGCACCGCACATTTCACAACCTGATCCTCCTTCCTACCACCAGGCCGAGTACACGTCCACGGACATTACTGATCCCACACTGGACACTCGGAAGAGCTGTTCACGTATCCATTCGCAGAATCTAGCCTCTCGCCAGCTCCTGTTGAAGTGGGTGATGAGATGGTATGTACAGATGCCCAAATATTTGAGCAGCCACGTTCTCACGAAGGGAACCTTGGCAACGTGTCTCAACAAGGGGTGGACGATGATGAGACACAATTGCCAGGAAGTCAGGAGGAGGATCAGGGTGCGGAAGAGGAAGACAACGTGGAGGATGATCCAGTAGCTGACCCAACCTGGCAGGAGGATATGCAGAGCGAGGACAGCAGTGCACAGGGGAGGGATGCGTAGCATCCCAACAGGCAGTAAGAAGCAGGGTCGTGTCCGCATGCAGAAGGTAGGCAACCGTTCCCCAGAACAACAACACGACACAAGGTGCCTGTGCAAATGTTAGGTCTTCCCGAGTCTGGCAGTTTTTTAAGTTTGCTCCAGATGACTCTAAAAAGGCCATTTGCAACACCTGCCATGCCAGCATCAGCAGGGGTACAAAAACTTGTAGCCTGACCACCACCAGCATGATCAGGCACATGTCAGCCAAGCACCCGACTTTGTGGGAAGTACAACCGAGTCGAGGAGGGTGCTTGCTGATGTCACTGCTACGTCTTCGCGTGTTGTGCGTGCGAGCCAATCCCCTGTCCATGCTGGCCACGAACAAGCCTCCGGCCCTGCACCTGACGTTGTCGATGCACAAATAACACCACCATCAAGCATGTCCTTGTCCCAGCGCAGCGTTCAATTATCCATTCAGCAAACCTTTGAACGCAGGCGCAAATACGTTGCCAACGCCCCACATGCCACAGTCCTAAATTATCACATTTCGCGACTGCTTGCGCTAGAAATGTTACCTTTCCGGCTGGTGGAGACGGAAGCATTCCGCGACCTGATGGTGGCTGCTGTCCCACGTTACTCGTTCCCCAGCCGCCACTATTTTCCAGATGTGCTGTCCCCGCATTGCATA
This sequence comes from Allobates femoralis, assembly GCA_033576535.1. Taxonomy (NCBI): domain Eukaryota; kingdom Metazoa; phylum Chordata; class Amphibia; order Anura; family Aromobatidae; genus Allobates; species Allobates femoralis. The sequence continues at coordinate 158,240,091 of JARQOC010000006.1, forward strand.
ACCACGTGTCACAAAGCATCACACGTGCCCTGAACAACGCTGTTTCAGCCAAAGTCCACCTAACCACAGACACGTGGACAAGTGCTTGTGGGCAAGGCCGCTACATCTCCTTGACGGCACACTGGGTTAATATTGTGGAAGCTGGGACCCAGTCTGAGCGAGGGACGGAACACGTCCTTCCCACACCAAGGATTGCAGGCCCTACCTCAGTCATGGTTTCACCCAGACTCTACAGCTCCGGAATGTCATGCTCCTCTGCCTCCTCCTCCTCCTCCAGCGCATCCTCATCCACTTTACCCTCCACACCAGTCCCAAGCTGGAAGCACTGCAGCACTGCCTCGGCGAAGCGGCAACAGGCTGTGCTGAAGCTAATATGCATAAGTGACAAACCCCACAATGCAGAAGAGGTGTGGACAGCTCTGAAACAGCAGGCAGATCACTGGCTCACACCTCTGAACCTAAAGCCAGGAAAGGTCATGTGTGACAATGGCCGGAGCCTGGTGGCAGCTTTGAGGCGAGGCCAGCTGACGCATGTTCCCTGCGTGGCCCATGTGCTCAACCTGGTAGTTCAGCGGTTTATAAAGTCATACCCAGAGCTGTCTGATCTGCTGGTAAAAGTTCGCCGCCTGTCTGCACATTTTCGTAAGTCACCTGCTGCTTCAGCCGGCCTTGCCGGCTTTCAGCGCCGTTTGAGTCTTCCGGCCCACAGACTGGTGTGTGATGTCCCCACGCGTTGGAATTCAACTCTGCACATGTTGGTCAGGATATGTGAGCAGAAGAGGGCAGTTGTTGAGTACCTGCATCACCTAAGCCGTCGGGAAATGGGTCAAACTCCACACATAACACCTGAGGAGTGGAGATGGATGTCGGACCTATGTACCGTCCTCCAAAACTTTGAGGACTCCACCAAGATGGTGAGCGGCGATGACGCCTTTATTAGCGTCACCATACCGCTACTCTGCCTTCTAAAACGGTCTCTGCTGAGAAACAAAGAGGATGCGTTGCAGGTGGAGCGCGATGAGTTTGAGGAAGAAACAGTAGTGGGTGTGGGTGATAACACACAGCCCTACTCATCTCATCACAACGTGCAGTGGAGGACTATGACGAGGAGGAGGAGGAGGAGGATGAAGACATGGAGCAACTCTCTGGCCAAATTGAGGATATGACATGCACACCAGTCATACCCTCGCTTCAGCATGGCTGGCCAGAGGACAGGGAAGATGAGGAGGAGGAGGAGGACAGCATGTTCAGTCATCGTGTTGGTCTGGATACTGAAGTGATGGCTGTTAAGAGTCTGGCGCACATGGCTGACTTTATGGTAAGCTGCCTGGCTCGTGACCCTCGCGTTTAGAACATCTTGGCCGACAATCAGTACTGGTTGGCAACACTCTTAGACCCACGCTACAAGGAGAACTTTATGTCTCTCATTCCTGAGGCGGAGAGGTCAGCCAAAATGCAGCAGTTCCAGAAGGCCATAATCACGGAAGTAGGCAAAGCATTCCCCTCACAAAACGCTAGCGGCATATGTCAGGAATCGGTGGACAACCAAGGCGTACGGCCGAGAGGGGCACAAGTCCAATCCGCCAGAGGTAGGGGAACAGTCTTTACGATGTGGGACAGTTTTCTCAGCCCCTCATGTACCACAGCCCCTGAGGTGCGGGGTAGTGCCACAAGAAATGCTAAGTTTGGCCAGATGCTGAAGGAGTACCTTGCAGATCGAACAACTGTACTGCGACATTCCTCTGTGCCTTACAATTATTGGGTCTCCAAGCTGGACACGTGGCATGAATTGGCTCTCTACGCCTTGGAAGTCCTGGCCTGCCCTGCCGCTAGCGTTTTGTTAGAGCGTGTTTTCAGTGCCGCAAGGTGGAATCATTACTGATAAACGCACCCGCCTGTCAACTGAAAATGCTGACAGGCTGACTCTGATCAAGATGAACAAGGGTTGGATTGGACCAGACTTCACCACACCACCAACAAATGACAGCGGAATTTAAATTTTGTTATGGGAATTTGCCATGTACCTCCACTCACCCATGGGTACACACTTCTGGACTTTGGCTAATCGCTGGACTGCTCCTCCTTCTCCTCATGTGCCACCAAGATGACCGTTAAAATAGTTAGGCTGTTGTTTCAGGTATACCCCCAGTGGTAAATTTTTTCGCCCATTCTTTTAGAATGGGCATTACAACGACAGGAGACCCTCTCCTTTTCAATGGGAAAAATGTTTTGAGGCCCTCCTGCATGTCTCTATCCAGGGACAATGTGGAGCCTCCCAATTTTGGCTGCCTGCCAAAGGGCTATACTCCATAGTAACATAGTAACATAGTAACATAGTTTTTAAGGTTGAAGGAAGACTTTAAGTCCATCTAGTTCAACCCATAGCCTAACATGTTGATCCAGAGGAAGGCAAAAAAAAACCCATGTGGCAACACTAATCTCCACATTGGGGGAAAAAATTCCTTCCTGACTCCAGATACGGCAATCAGACTAATTCCCTGGATCAACGCCTTATCAAAGAATCTAGTATATATAACTGGTAATATTATAGTTTTCAAGAAAGGCATCCAGGCCCTTCTTAAATGTTAGTAGTGACTCACTCATTACAACATCATGTGGCAGAGAGTTCCATAGTCTCACTGCTCTTACAGTAAAGAATCCGCGTCTGTGATTATGATTAAACCTTCTTCCCTCCAGACGTAGAGGATGCCCCCTTGTCCCAGTCTCAGGCCTAAGAGTAAAGAGATCATTAGAAAGGTCTCTGTACTGTCCCCTCATATATTTATACATTATTATAAGATCACCCCTAAGCCTTCGTTTTTCCAAGCTAAATAACCCCAAGTTTAATAACCTGTCTTGGTATTGCAGACCCCTTAGTCCTCTAATAACTTTTGTCGCTCTTCTCTGGACCCGCTCTAGTTCAGCTATGTCTTTCTTATACACCGGAGACCAGAATTGTACACAGTATTCTAAGTGTGGTCGCACTAGTGACTTGTATAGAGGTAAAATTATGTTCTCCTCATGAGCATCTATGCCTCTTTTAATACATCCCATTATTTTATTTGCCTTTGCAGCAGCTGCCTGACACTGGCCACTAAATGTGAGTTTGTCATCTACCCATACACCCAGGTCTTTTTCAGTGACAGTTTTGCCCAGTGTTTTACAATTAAGCACATAATTATACCTTTTGTTTCCTCTGCCCAAGTGCATGACTTTACATTTATCCCCATTAAAGCGCATTTGCCATTTAGCAGCCCAAGCTTCTAGTTTACATAAATCCTCCTGTAATATAAAATTGTCCTCCTCTGTATTGATTACCCTGCAGAGTTTAGTGTCATCTGCAAATATTGAGATTCTACTCTGTATGCCCCCTACAAGGTCATTAATAAATATATTAAATAGAAGCGGGCCCAACACTGACCCCTGTGGTACCCCACTGTTAACTGTGACCCATTCTGAGTGTGTTCCATTAATAACCACCCTTTGTTTCCTATCACTAAGCCAGTTCTTAACCCACTTACACATATTTTCCCCTATCCCCATTGCCCTCATTTTATGTATCAACCTTTTGTGTGGCACCGTATCAAAAGCTTTTGAAAAGTCCATATACACCACATCCACTGCATTTCCTTGGTCCAGTCCAGAACTTACTTCTTCATAGAAGCTTATTAGATTAGTTTGACAGGAACGGTCCCTCGTAAAACCATGTTGATAATGGGTCATGAGGTTATTTTTTTCAGATACTCCAGTATAGCATCTCTTAGAAAACCCTCTAGGATTTTACCCACAGTAGAGGTTAAGCTTACTGGCCTATAATTTCCAAGTTCAGTTTTTGTCCCCTTTTTGAATATTGGCACCACATTTGCTATACGCCAGTCCTGTGGTACAGACCCTGTATTATGGAATCTTTAAATATTAAAAATAATGGTCTATCTATGACAGTACTTAATTCCTGCAGCACTCTGGGGTGTATCCCATCTGGGCCCGGGGATTTGTCAATTTTAGTGATTTTTAGACGATAGCCGTACTTCCTCTTGGGTTAAGCAGGTGACGTTTAATTGAGAATTTTTGTTATCACTGATCATATTGTCTGTCATGGGATTTTCTTGTGTAAATACTGTTGAAAAAAAGTCATTTAGCATATTTGCTTTTTCCTCATCCTCATCCACCATTTCACCCAGACTATTTTTAAAGGGGCCAACACCATCATTTTTTAGTTTCTTACTATTTATGTAGTTAAAAAATATTTTGGGATTCTTTTTACTTTCTCTGGCAATGAGTCTCTCTGTCTCAATCTTTGCTGCCTTGATTTGCTTTTTACAAATGTTATTTAATTTTCTGTATTTATTTAATGCTTCATCACTACCTACTTGCTTTAATTCCCTAAATGCTTTCTTTTTGTCACATATTGCACTTCTTACCGCTTTATTTAGCCATAGTGGTTTCCTCCTATTTCTAGCATGCTTATTCCCATAGGGTATATATTGTGCACAGGTCCTATTCAGGATGCTAATAAACATCTCCCATTTGTGTTGTGTACTTTTATGTCTCAGGACATCGTCCCAGTTTATTGCACTAAGATCATCTCTCAACCGTTGGAAATTTGCCTTCCTGAAGTTTAGTGTCCTTGTGGCCCCTCTACTACACGTCTTAGTAAAGGATACTTGAAAGCTTATTAAGTTATGATCACTATTACCCAAGTGACCTCCAACCCGTATATTTGATATGCGGTCTGGCCTGTTGGTTAATATTAGGTCCAGCAGTGCCCCCCTTCTTGTTGGGTCCTGAACCAGTTGTGAAAGGTAATTGTCTCTTATAGTTTTCAAAAACTTATTACCTTTGCTGAACTGCAGGTTTCTGATCCCCAATGTATTTCAGGGTAGTTGAAGTCCCCCATAATAATGACTTCTCCCTGAGTCGCTGCTTCATCTATTTGCTTTATGAGGATATTCTCCTCCACTTCCATTATTGTTGGGGACTTATAACAAACCCCTATCAGTAATTTATTATTTTTTCCCCCTCCCCTTATCTCCACCCACAGAGACTCTACATTTCCATTAGATTCACCTATATTATCACGCAGGATGGGTTTTAAGGATGATTTTACGTATAAACATACACCTCCTCCTCGCCTATTTGTACGGTCATTTCTGAACAGACAATAGCCCTGTAAATTAACAGCCCAGTCATGCTCTCATCCAGCCAAGTCTCGAAATCCCACCATGTCATAATTATTTTCCAACAAAATCAATTCTAATTCCTCCATTTTGTTGGTGAGGCTTCTGGCATTAGTGAACATGCACTTTATGCATCTCTCTTTACCTCTATTCCTTCCTACTAGATTGACTGTTCTAACCCCACCCCCCAGTGCCACCCCCAATTTTATTACTTGTGCCCAGGTTACTGTTTACACTATCTTCCCCTCCTATACAATGAATACCCTCCCCCCCAATCCCTAGTTTAAACACTCCTCCAACCTTCTAGCCATTTTCTCCCCCAGCACAGCTGCACCCTCCCCATTGAGGTGCAGCCCGTCCCTAGCATAGAACCTGTAGCCAACAGAGAAGTCGGCCCAGTTCTCCAGGAACCCAAACCCCTCCTTCCTACACCAATTCCTGAGCCACTTATTTATCTCCCTAATCTCCGTTGCCTCTCTGGTGTGGCACGTGGTACAGGCAGTATTTCAGAGAATACTACCTTGGAGGTCCTTGCCTTAAGCTTGCAGCCTAATTCCCTGAAATCATCTTTAAGGACCTTCCACCTACCTCTAACTTTGTCATTTGTGCCAATGTGCACCATGACCGCTGGGTCCTCACCAGCCCCTCCCAGTAATCTGTCAACCCGATCAGCGATGTGCCGGACTCGAGCGCCAGGTAGGCAGCACACTGTTCGACGATCCCTGTCTTTGTGACAGATTGCCCTATCTATTCCCCTAATAATTGAGTCCCCCACTACCAGCACCTGTCTGGCCTGCCCTACTCTCCTGTTTTCCCCCTTACTGGAGCAGACACTCCTCTGGCTTTCAGAGGTCATGCCCTGCTGCAGCAGTGCTATCCCTGAACTCACACCCCCCTCATCTGCCAACATAGCAAATTTATTGGGGTGTGCCAGATCAGGGCTAGCCTCCCTGGCACCCTTCCCTCTACCCCGCCTTCTAACTGTCACCCAGCTAGCTACCTCATGGTCCTGAGGCTCCATAGTACCATCCTCCCCCACATCTATCCCATTGAGCAGCTGTTCAGTGAGCAGCAGACTCCTTTCCATATTGTCTATGGATCTCAGCGTTGTCAGTCGTTCATTTAGATCCAGTATCTGGGCTTCCAAATGCACAACGTACTCACATCTCACACAGCAGTATGCACCCTCGGCTGGCTGGTCAAGGAATGCATACATGTGGCAAGATGTACACTGGATGGCATTGCCAATCATGGAGCTCATTTCCTAATGGGGATTGCACCAGACAGAAATGATAAGTAAAAAGAAATGCAAAGTATTAATAAAATACAACCAGCAATTCAGTAAGTCCTCCCTTCCAAACTCCCTGAATCCAAAGTCACTGAATCACAAGTCACACACTTACTTCTGTCGCACTTGCTCTCTGTCACACAAAGCTCGCGGTCACACTCGCTAGAGAATCAGATATAAAGAGGTTTTTTTTTTTTTTTTTCTTTCTTTTTTTCCCTTAGCAGCAAATCAGCCTGTATCTCAGTGCACTTCCAAAGGACTCCAATACATCCACTTCAGGTTTACAGGCCCTACTGCATGTCTCTATCCAGGGACAATGTGGAGCCTCCCAATTTTTGGCTGCCCTTCCAAAGAGCTATACTCCAATACACCCACTTCAGGTTTACAGGCCCTCATGCATGTCTCTATCCAGGGACAAAATGGAGCCTCCCAATTTTTGGCTGCCCTGCCAAAGGGCTATACGCCAATACACCCACTTCAGGTTTACAGGCCCTCATGCATGTCTCTATCCAGGGACAATGTGGAGCCTCCCAATTTTTGGCTGCCCTGCCAAAGGGCTATATTCCAATACACCCACTTCAGGTTTACAGGCCCTCATGCACGTCTCTATCCAGGGGCATTGGTGAACCTCCCAATTTTGGACTGCCCTGGCAAAGGAAAATACTACAATAGACCCACTTCCTCAAAATGGGCACATTATGTCAAGACAGGGCTTCATGTACGTCTCTTCTCAAGGACATCGGAGTGCCGCACAATGTTTTCACGTAAAATCTTTCATGTAATCACAAAAAGTAACATACACCAGCTGTATCTCACTATTGGGTATGTGCCCTTAACATTTCCACCCTGAATATTCATTTTGGTGTCATTTTGGAAGGTTTTCTGGTGACTCCGTAAAATTGGCGTGAAACTCGGACAACATTGTTCACAGCTGTGACTTTTGAGTGAGAAATGCTTCCAAGGGTCTTCCCCATGGTGTTGCCATGTCATTTGAGCACTCTTCTGAGACTTTTGTGACATTTTTAGGGTTTTTACATGCTACCGGCAGTCATTTCATAAAAATACTCGGGTCTCCCATAGGATAACATTGGGCTTGGTGCTCGGGCCGAGTACACGAGTATCTTGGGATGCTCGGCCCGAGCTTCGAGCACCCGAGCATTTTAGTACTCGCTCATCACTAGTAGCCACCTGAAGGGTGCTCATTGAATATGGATCAATACAACGTCTATTAATGACAACTAATAATGGGTAAAACCCAACTATAAAGTTCAGGGTCCGTACCAAACACCTATTGTTCAGACACTGACTTCCCTGAGAAGTCCATGTTACTGTTCAGTTTCGGATAGGAGGGCTATAAAAGGATGCAAATTGAAGATTAAAGCAGGTGAATTATACTTCCCAGTCTACAGCTGCGGTCACACTTGCTCCAGGGTTCACTCATTAACCTCATGTTTATACACTGCACTGACTCTCTTTGACAGAATCTGTGATTGTCCCATTGTGCCGGCATCTGTGATTGGTTGCCATATACATTATTGTATTGACAAAGTATCTACTATTTGTTATTGACCAAATACTTATTTTCCACCAATATTTGAAAAAAAATTCTTTCCAAATCAGACAATGTGATTTTCAGGATTTGCTTTCTCATTTTGTCTCTCATAGTTGAGGTCTACCTATGATGTCAATTACAGGCCTCTCTCATCTTTGTAAGTGGGAGAACTTGCACAATTAGTGGCTGACTTTTTCCTCCATTGTATCTCATGCTCGTCTCGAGGCTACTGTTTATATGTTGAACCCTCCCCATGGGTTGCAATGACTACTCCAAGAACTGAGGCATATCATGGTCATCAGCACCTCCAATAAGGGTATGAAGCTATCACCTTTTACCATCTGTGGGCAGTTCACACATCCCACACATGGGTAGCTTCTCACCCACTTTGTAACTGTTCTAGTCATCTGCACTTCCTTTTTAAAGCTGACACAATCTGACATTACTAATTGTTGTTTCAGATTTCTGCCTTTTCTATAGGAAATTAAAGGAAGGGGGTTGAACTCCTCTATCTCCTGTTGACAATTACTTAAGATATTCCAATGTTTCTTGACACTTTTGGTAATGTCATCCGTTTCATCACCATATGTCATGATCAGTTGTATTTGTTTTTAGTTTATCTCGATTTAGAACATCTACCTTCTCCCCTGCTTTTTCTTTTTGCTCTTTAAGTAATTTCTTGGGGTAGCCTCATGCTGTAAATTTGTTTAAAATATTGTCTACTGTATACTCTCTCCACACTGTCACGATTCTTCTAATCCTTTGTATTTGGCCATAAGGAATGGCCTTTTTTACCTGTGCTGCGTGATGACTGTGTTAAGGCAGTAGTTTATTACGGTCTGTTGGTTTGACATGTAACAATCTTTTTATACCTCCTGCATATATTTGCACATTTACATCTAAAAATTGGATTTCCACTTTTGAATAAACAATGGTAAATTAGTTTGTGGGTTTTACAGTGTTTATTTACATGTGACAGGCTTTCAATTGTGCAATGCTGCCTCTTCAGAGGAGAAAAAGATCATCTACTGTATGTACCACAACCATTTTACTACCTTCTTTTAATGGTACGATACATAGATGGGTCCACCTCCAGCACTGTCGTAACCATGTTTCCATATAAACCATGCCGCAGGGCTCCTCTACAAAGTCTAATTTCTAGAAGTTTAAGTATCAATCCTTCACCATCTATTAAATGTTTTGTTTCATCCAGCTTCTTGTTTTTATGGCTGCAATGCCCTTATCATGGTCGTTAGGTGTGTACAAGGCAACTAGCATTGAATGACACTAAAATGTCTCCTTCTCTGACTTCCAGTTGTTTTAATACTTCTAAAAAATGCCTCGTGTCTTCTATATATTATTTTGCCACCTGCGCGAGGGGTGCCATAATTTTATTCAGAAACACAGCTATATTATTGAAGAACCAAATCAATTCCTGCTACTATGGGCCTTCCCGGGATTCAATTTAAAGGGATTTATGGATTCTAGGGACTAAATGTTGTACTGGTGTTCTGGGATGTTTTATCATTAGGTAATCCTTGGTTTATTATCCCTCCTACTAGGGCTTCTTTTAACACACTTTTAAAATTATTTTGTATGTCAAATTTTGGATATTTAGTTAAATTTCTTGAACACATCTTTTTCTTTCAATTGTTTTTTCACCTCATCAAAATACATTGCTCTGTTTGATCATAAGTCATCGTCATGGACAAACTCCTATAAAGCATTGTATTCACTCACTGTTACATTAGTTTTTATTAAAGAATTTACCGCATTCAACCTTAAACTTTCCACATCTCTTTTCAATAGCGAGGACTATGCCTGGTAACACAAAATCACTTTTGTTGTACAATCCTAAATCATTTAAATTCAGTTCACTATCCCTCATTTTCTGTTGTTTTACTTTACCACTAATGGTGCCTTCACATTTCAGGACGTTTGCGCCGCGGACGGTGCTGCTCTGTGTCCCAAAATCCGCATGCGGATTGCGCACCTATCTTTAACATGGGATGCGCAGTCATCCGCACATAGCCACGTTCTTTCGCGTTCAGCTGCGTAACTATACGCATGCGGACGGAGAAGAAGATTTTATGCCGCCAGGGAACGCGGCTTGTAGCATTTTTCGGCACGTCCAAAAAAATGCAAGTGTCCGCATACGCACGCTGCGGATACAATTAACATTAGCCCCCTATGAGACTGTACGCATGCGGATGGTTTTGCGTACAGCTGCGGAAGAAACGCATGCGGACACCTTAGTGCGCATGCTCAAAAAGAGTTTTTGGCGTCCAGCATAATCTCCGCCCATGAACCAGCCCACAACACATCCTCTATATAACTACTAGCTCCTGGGAGGCAAGACTCTCTGCCACACCTTTGGACCCTGCATAGCTGAGGACTGCTGGATTGGACCTGGCCTGGATCTTCCCTGCACCCTGCATCAGAACACTGATTCCAGGATTCATTTCTGTTGGGATCTTCCCTGGAGGGCTGCCTGTGGACCTGCAAGCAATCCCTGGATCCGTCCATCCCATCTTGCCTGTCTGGCTGCCTGCTGTGTTCTACCTGGATCTGGGTCTGGTCCTGTGTTCATTCTTGGCTCCTGGTTCTGGGATTGGTTGGTAAAGTATATTCATTTTGAATAAGCATGTAATAATGATATCTGCTCCCCTATAGTACAATGTTGCTGGGAGGGTGTGGGTTAGACGCCTCTGTGTTGCTGGATTTGGGGTCCCTGCTGCCAGAAGTATGGCCTCAGGCCCATATGTTATGTGGGCTAATGTATGTGACATTGTTTCATTTGGGGGTCCCTGCTGCCAGGAGTATGGCCTTAGGCCCATATGTTCTGTGGGCTAATGTATGTGACTGTCTCATTTGGGGGTCCCTGCTGCCAGAAGTATGGCCTCAGGCCCATATGTTATGTGTGCTAATGTATGTGACTGTCTCATTTGGGGGTCCCTGCTGCCAGAAGTATGGCCTCAGGCCCATATGTTATGTGTGCTAATGTATGTGACTGTCTCATTTGGGGGTCCCTGCTGCCAGATGTATGGCCTCAGGCCCATATGTTATGTGGGCTAATGTATGTGACATTGTTTCATTTGGGGGTCCCTGCTGCCAGAAGTATGGCCTCAGGCCCATATGTTATGTGGGCTAATGTATGTGACATTGTTTCATTTGGGGGTCCTGCTGCCAGGAGTATGGCCTTAGGCCCATATGTAATGTGTGCTAATGTATGTGACTGTCTCATTTGGGGGGCCCTGCTGCCAGAAGTATGGCTTTAGGCCCATATGTTATGTGGGCTAATGTATGTGACATTGTTTCATTTGGGGGTCCCTGCTGCCAGACGTATGGCCTTAGGCTCATATGTTATGTGTGCTAATGTATGTGACTGTCTCATTTGGGGGGCCCTGCTGCCAGACGTATGGCCTCAGGCCCATATGTTATGTGGGCTAATGTATGTGACTGTCTCATTTGGGGGGCCCTGCTGCCAGAAGTATGGCCTCAGGCCCATATGTTATGTGTGCTAATGTATGTGACTGTCTCATTTGGGGGGCCCTGCTGCCAGAAGTATGGCCTCAGGCCCATATGTTATGTGGGCTAATGTATGTGACATTTTTTCATTTGGGGGTCCCTGCTGCCAGAATTATGGCCTCAAGCCCATATGTTATGTGTGCTAATGTATGTGACTGTCTCATTTGGGGGGCCCTGCTGCCAGAAGTATGGCCTCAGGCCCATATGTTATGTGTGCTAATGTATGTGACTGTCTCATTTGGGGGGCCCTGCTGCCAGAAGTATGGCCTCAGGCCCATATGTTATGTGGGCTAATGTATGTGACTGTCTCATTTGGGGGCCCTGCTGCCAGAATTATGGCCTTAGGCCCATTTGTAATCTGTGCTAATGTATGTGACTGTCTCATTTGGGTGTCCCTGCTGCCAGAATTATGGCCTCAGGCCCATATGTTATGTGTGCTAATGTATGTGACTGTCTCATTTGGGGGTCCCCGCTGCCAGAAGTATGGCCTCAGGCCCATATGTTATGTGGGCTAATGTATGTGACATTGTTTCATTTGGGGGTCCCTGCTGCCAGGAGTATGGCCTTAGGCCCATATGTTAACGTCTATATCAAAAATGGAATTTTATAGGAGGTACAAAAATATTATATTTATCAAGACCAGGGAATACCAACTTACTAATATTAAAATTATCTTTTTATTTGTATCAAAAAGGGGTAAAATAACAAGACCAAGAAAATTAGACAACCATATACACATATATATACAATACTGGGGCCCAGCACATGTAGATTTACAGACAATTAACCATAGAGATAGAAGGTCATGAATTTTTTACCCAACAACATTCAAAATGTGTCGTCCTTAAAGAATATCGGTATATATATTGTTTAAACTCTAGTGCCTCACATCGAGGGAACCAAGAGCGAGACAACTTAATGAGAGAAAAGGAGGCGTAGATTTCAAACCCAAATGTAGATGTCAGGCAGGGTTTTAAACCATCGTGTACTAATGACTTTCCGTCAGGTTACTGGGTTCCCAAGATAAGTATAGATTGAACCACCACAAATTCCACAGGAAAATTTCAACCATCTACTTTCACATCACTGTGACAATGGACTTGCACATATTGTCGTCTTTTACATTCTCACTTTGATTTGGCCAGTTTTATGGCTGTTATTTGTTCAATAAATTATGTTTGGTTTACCATTTTATTCTTTTTTATTGACATCAATGTACAGAGTTAAGTTAGGTAATTATTAAGGTGGGTTTCTGTGCAGCTATGTGGTTAGCTATGTATAGCCAGCCTCCCATCCCTGAGTTTATCTTTCATGCATCCATGATGCCCTCCCTGTTTTTCGATTATGTATGCTGCATACCTCATTCCATTCCATTATCTAGCTCTGTGATAGATCATTGGATAGAAGGATGTATGATATTATCATAGCTACATACTGGGAAGGAATGATGTTTGCTACATACATGCACACAGCTATTGCAGGATGGATGATAGATAGATACTTATATATCTCTCATCCATCCTGCCATACCTATGTTTAGGTATCTACCATCCATCCTGCCATACCTGTTTAGGTATGTAGGATCCATCATGGCAGTCCTCAATAAATCTATCTAGCATCCATCCTGCCGTCCCTATTTTTCGCTATGTATGTAGCATACCTCATTCCATCCCATTATCTATCTATCAGATAGATCCTTGGTTAGAAGGATGTTTGAAATATACATAGCTACATAGTGGGATGGAATGATGTATGCTACATAGATGGACACAGGTATTGCAGGATGGAGGCTAGATAGGAGACAAACTTGTGAAATACACATAAATACACCAAGTTGTGTAAATAACCACAGAAACTAAAAGTGTAGCCAAAAACAAAAATTTACTGAATGTGTGCTTTGAAATGGGGAGGGTGTAGAAAAACCAAAGTTGGGACAGACATTAACAGATGTCAATCATTACAGCATAACGGTACATGAATGGTGACACATATGAACTTTACATTTTAGGTGTTTTCAGGACATAGAATTTAAATGCAAACATAATGATGGCGTACTGCCGTAGTACAAACAAAGGTGCTTTGAAATAATTTTGTAACAAATCACACCATGTCGTCCTGCCAGTCGACTCGGCCCTCGTTTGAGACAAAGTAGGAGGCAAAGGAGTCCCGCATGCTCAACACCTCCTGACTTGAGCGCACGATGTCTTGTTGGAAATCCACCAGGGTGGTACTTTGAGGTTTATCAAGGTCCAGTCGTGGTTTTTCCATTAGATGGACATAATTATGTAAGACAACACAGGCTCGTACCACATCGATGATAGTGTCAGTTTTTAAGTTGATAGAGGTCGATAGAATGCGCCACCTAGCTACCAGCAGGCCAAAAGCACATTCTACTGTCCGCCTGGCACGGGAAAGCCGGTAGTTGTAGATTCGTCTTGTGTATGTTAAGTGCCGGCTCGATTATGGCTTCACCAAGTTCACACACATTTGGAAGGCTTCATCCCCCACTATTACAAAGGGCATGTCGGGTCCATCAGTGTGTGGTAGTGGTTTGGACGGAGGAATGCCAAAAGTGTTTGTATAAAGCTTCCTGCCCATGTCAGAGTTTTTGAACGCAGAGGAGTCATTGGCTCGGCCATATTGTCCCACATCCACAGCCGTGAAGCAGCAGTCTGCATCGGCTATGGCCATGAGTACTATTGAGAAGAATTTCTTGTAGTTATAATACTCCGAGCCTGATCCTGCTGGCTTCTGGATCCTGATGTGTTTCCCATCTACGGCCCCCACGCAGTTGGGAAACTGGCAGACTTCTTCGTATCTGGATGCTTTATGTAACCAGAGCTCGCTGGTGGTGGGAGGGAGGAAGTCTGGCCGTAGACACTCACAGATAGCTTGACACGTCTCCTGCACTATCCCAGAAAGTGTAGACAATCCCAGCCGAAATTGAAAGTGTAGCGATGATAATGTTTCGCCGGTAGCCAGGAATCTGCAAAGGAAGAAGACAAATAGTTCAGCCAAATTTATGACAAAAAGCAGAAGGTGTAGTTCAGCGGAGATGCTATTGCACGAGGTGGAACGTAACAAGGATAGAATTGACAGAGACGAGGACAGGGACTAGGAGCCTTGAGATTGTAGAGTTGACACACACGACAGTACACAGTGGACACGGAGGTATAGAGTGGGTGCAGACAATTACACTGGGTACGCTGTAGAGAGTGGACGGAGAGCAGGACGGTCTGGGCATCGACTACATCAAAGAGGACACTGAAGCGACACAGGCCAGAGGATGCTGCTGACAGTGGATGCAGAGGACGACACTGATGGAAAATGGCCTCAGATGAGGACAGGACAGGACACAGATGACACAGGATGCATAAGACAGTGCATGCAGAGAACACAGAGGTAAGTGGACACAGATGACAACACACCGAGGGCGCGTAGCATATAGGAAGCCGAGGACAGTGAAGAAATATGACAACATTTGACAGTTCAGAGAAGGAAACCAAGAATAGTACTGTGACAATGGAGGAAGAGTTTTAACGTGGGCGAACAAGACAACACACATAGTGTGTGGAGGACATAGAAGACCGAGGACAGTGGACGGAGAGGGAGGGCTTACAGATAATACTGGGTGACAGAGAAGACACAGCTGAGGCACATGTGAGAGGATGCAGAGGACAGTTTATGCAGGGGACCACCCAGGGGATAATGGGCTCAGAAGATACCACAGAGGCCATAGAAGACAGAGGATGCAGATGAGAGTGGTCACAGAGGAATGCGGACAGAAGATTTGACACGTCTGAGAGGACTAAACAGGAACAGGACACAGGATGTGAAGGAGGCGTACAGTTGATAAACAATACAGTTGTGAAAAAAATACATACCGCAGGGTGACCAGGAGACGTTCCTCTGGAGAAATACATCTTCGTAGCTGTGTGTCAGTGCGGCAGATGACATCTTGGACACGTCGCAGCAAGTGCAGGAAGCTGTACACGGACATGCGGATGTAGTCGTGGAACTTCACCGGATCTTCTTGCAACTCATGGAACAAGGAGTGGTACACTCCACGTGTTCCCCGAAGCTCGACAATAGGGTGCTGCCATACACGAAGAGGTGGCCGACGTCTTCGTTCCCTTGCCCGGCGCCGATGCCCCTCGCAAGCCATGGCATAAGATACTGCTGTGTTCATCGCCAAGCCCAATTCTCTGTAAAAGCTGTCAAATCCAAGCTCCATCTTCTCTCTCTCATCAGCAACCAGCAACAGGCATAACTATGGGCAGGGTCTCTTTTTATGTCTTTCTTAAGGCCACTGCCCATGGGCATGTCTGTAGGCAGGGTCACTGAAAATTGGGCTAAGTTTAGCGAACGCATGCAGATGGAAAACGCATGCGCAAGTCTCAAAACACAAAACGCTTGTGAACGTTGTGGACCTGCGTGCGCAAAGCTATGAGCATGCGTATGTAAAACGCAACGTTTACACGCGTTCGCGTTTCACCTGCGGCTGTGCATGCGCATGGGCGCAACGTAACCGTCCTGAAATGTGAAGCTAGACTAAGTTTACCACTAAACCATTGTTTAAGTTTTATATTTCTAGAAAACTTGTGCACGTCAACATCATTCCTAAACCAATCCACATATGTCGTTATATTGAAGCTTAAACCCTTTTCTAACACATTAATGCGTTCATTAGACAAAGCTTTACCTGAATTATTAACCACTAAGCCTGCTCCTTCCATCTGTTTTGTTTCTGCTGCAATGTATTGGGGTTGACTTTCTTTTTTCTGCCTCCTACAGAAGTGTTGCCTTCCTCTTCTTCCTCTGGCAGTCTGTTTTGATCTATTTGGAGAAAAATCATGTGTTGTTAACAGGCTTAACACAGTTATAACACAATCTCTTGCTCTTATATTGACCTCTGTTGTTCCATTTAGATTGAGTATCTTTCTGTCAGTTGTAAATTCTTTCTGCCAGTTGTAAATTTTGCATAATATAAATCACAAAGGTAAAGTACGTTTCATTGCACACTACTAAGGAAAAAACTTCACCCGGAAAAGCACATCATCAGTCTGGGAACATCAGCTGTGAGACGCAGAACAGCGAAGACAGAGAAATTCCTGGGATCACAATGTGACATTACGGATGTCCCCTACAGTTCACAGGTCAACAGGGCTTCTGTCTTAGATGAGTCTTCACTAGCTTATACCTCATTTAAAAAATGCTTGTGTAACCAAGTGTTATGTAAGCCCTTGAATATACAGATTCTATTTGCCCAATATAGTATTCCTCTTCTGAGTGGCCAACTCTTCAGATGTCAATCAATATTGGACAAATATATCACCGGATGAAACATGCCAAAGGTCTTCCTGGTACCAGATGTTTTACCATACTATAAATATAACGCTTCTCACTAAACATTGCTAACAAAACTGCTGTAATTGCATGATACCATAAACATACACGTTCTCCCTAAACATTGATAATGGAACTGCTGTCTCCAAGTATTGGGGAAATTACAGAAACTACAAAACTAAACTGTTACTGTCTAATATGTTAAAAGGGTCTTAAAAATACAGGTTACCAATATGGATTCCTGATAGCCATTAACATCTTAACACTACAACACCCTTAAAATTATTCCAGAAATTAAGTGTTTCTCCCAGAAATGTATTGCAATTACAAATGTTTTGTCATTCATATGTTTATTTCCTTTGTGTGTATTAAACAACGCAAAAAAACACTGAGAAAAATAGACAAGTTGGATATAATTTCACAAAAAGATCTAAAAATGGGCTGGAAAAAATTGTTGGAACCCTTAAATCAATATTTGGTTGCACACCCTTTCGAATAAATATTTGGAATCAGTCGCTTCCCATAACCATCAAAAAATTTTCTTACACCTCTCAACTGATATTTTCAACCACTCATCTTTTGAAAACTACTCCAGGTCTCTCATATTTGAAGGCTACCTTCTCCCAAAAGCAAATTTAAGATCTGTCCTTGGGTGTTCAATGGGATTTAAATTCATACTCATAGCTGACCACTTCAGAACTCTCCAGTGCTTTGTTTCCATTCATTTCTATGGTGTTTCTTCAATTATGTTTGGGGTCATTTTCCTGCTGAAAGACCTATGACTTAGTACGCAAACCCAGGTCCTTACACTGGGCAGTATATTGCAACCCAAAATTATTTGGTAATCTTGAGATTACAAGATGCCTTCACACAGTCAAGGCACCAAATACCAGAAGCAGCCTGACAAAACCAAAACATCTTAGTACCTACAGTAGAATATGATGGAAGGTTCAGTGTTCTTTTCTTTGTAGGCCTCATTCCATTTTAAGGAAACAGTATAATGGATATGCCTCGCCAAAAAGCTCTATCTTTGTCTCATCTCCCCACAGGATTTTTGCTTTCTCTTGTAAATTTTGACAAATGTCAGCCTAGCTTTCTTCATGTGTGAGTAGTGGGGTCAATAACGGATATTTCATGCTGACACTGTTGCACTCTGATCCTGCAGGGTAGCTTGAATTTCTTTTGAACTTTATTGGAGCTATTTATCCGAGATCTGGACCATGCTGCATTTCAACCTTTAATCAATTTTTCTCTTTCATCAACATACAGGAAGATTAGCTACAGTGCCATGGGTTGCAAATTTCTTGATTATGTTGCTCATAGTGGGCAAAGGAATTTCAAGTTCTCTGGAGATGGACTTGTAATCTTGCGATTGTTGATATGTTAAACAAATTTGGTTCTAAGGTCCTCGGACTGTTCTCTTTTTGTCTTTCTCTTCTCTATACTATGCGTGTCACAAACACAAACTACAATGATTGAATAAACATCTATTATTATCCAGTTTCAGATGTGATTTTCATATTGCTTAAGCCAATTACTTGCCACAGGTGAGTTTGAATGAGCATTAGAAGCTTGAAACAAAGTTGTTTCCTCACAATTTTAGAAAGGCGTCCACAATTTTGGCAGACCTGTTTTAGGGGTGTTGGGTCAAATCATGCCCTTTTTTCTCAATTTTTTTGTTGTTGATCTAATACATACAAAATAAATAAACATGTGTATAAGAAAACATGCTTAATTGCAATAATGTTTTGGGAGAAATCAGTGTTGGCCAAAAGTATTGACACCCCTGCAATTCTGTCAGATAATACTCAGTTTCTTCCTGAAAATGATTGCATTCACAAATTCTTTAGTATTATTATCTTCATTTAATTTGTCTTCAATGAAAAAAACACAAAAAGAATTGTCCTAAAGCCAAATTGGATATAGTCCAACACCAAACATAAAAAGGGGGTGGACAAAAGTATTGGCACTGTTAGAAAAATCATGTGATGCTTCTGTAATTTGTGTAATTAACAGCACCTGTAACTTACCTGTGGCACCTAACAGGTGTTGGCAATAACTAAATCACACTTGGCGCCAGGTGACATGGATTAAAGTTGACTCAACCTCTGTCCTGTGTCCTTGTGTGTACCACATTGAGCATGGAGAAAAGAAAGAAGACCAAAGAACTGTCTGAGGACTTGAGAAACCAAATTGTGAGAAAGCATGAGCAATCTCAAGGCTACAAGTCCATCTCCAAAGACCTGAATGTTCCTGTGTCTACCGTGCGCAGTGTCATCAAGAAGTTTAAAGCCCATGGCACTGTGGCTAATCTCCCTAGATGTGGACGGAAAAGAAAAATTGACGAGAGATTTCAACGCAAGATTGTGCGGATGGTGGATAAAGAACCTTGACTAACATCCAAATAAGTTCAAGTTGCCCTGCAGTCCGAGGGTACAACAGTGTCAACCCGTACTATCCATCGGCGTCTGAATGAAAAGGGACTGTATGGTAGGAGACCCAGGAAGACCCCACTTCTTACCCGAGACATAAAAAAGCCAGGCTGGAGTTTGCCAAAACTTACCTGAGAAAGCCTAAAATGTTTTGGAAGAATGTTCTCTCTTTTTGGGCAAAGGCATCAACATAGAGTTTACAGGGGAAAAAAAGAGGCATTCAAAGAAAAAAACACGGTCCCTACAGTCAAACATGGCGGAGGTTCCCTGATGTTTTGGAGTTGCTTTGCTGCCTCTAGCACTGGACTGCTTGATCGTGTGCATGGCATTATGAAGTCTGGAGAATACCAACAAATTTTGCAGCATAATGTAGGGCCCAGTGTGAGAAAGCTGGGTCTCCCTTAGAGGTCATGGGTCTTCCAGCAGGACAATGACCCAAAACACACTTCAAAAAGCACTAGAAAATGGTTTGAGAGAAAGCACTGGAGACTTCTAACGTGGCTAGCAATGAGCCCAGACCTGAATCCCATAGAACACCTGTGGAGAGATCTAAAAATGGCAGTTTGGAGAAGGCACCCTTCAAATATCAGGGACCTGGAGCAGTTTGCCAAAGAAGAATGGTCTAAAATTCCATCAGAGCATTGTAAGAAACTCATTGATGGTTACCGGAATCGGTTGATCGCAGTTATTTTGGCTAAAGGTTGTGAAACCAAGTATTAGGCTGAGGGTGCAAATAATTTTGTCTGGCCCATTTTTGGAGTTTTGTGTGAAATTATCAATGTTTTGCTTTTTGCTTCATTCTCTTTTGTGTTTTTTCATTGAAGACAAATTAAATGAAGATAATAGTGCCAAAGAATTTGTGATTGCAATCATTTTCAGGAAGAAACTGAGTATTGCAGGGGTGTCAATACTTTTGGCCACAACTGAATAGTCATGTCATGCCCTTCCAAAATCAGTTTTTACTACAGTAGTTGTAAGGCATCATGCAAATGATAAGTAGTTGTTGAGTTTTACTTCAGTATCTGTAAGGCCACGTCAAGAAGATGAGTATTTGGTGCGTTTTACTTCAGTATCTGTAAGGCCATGTGCAGATGATGATTATTTGGTGTTTTTACTTCAGTATCTGTAAGCCCATATGCAGATGATTATTATTTGGTGCATTTCACTTCAGTATCTGTAAGGCCATGTGCAGATGATGATAGTTTGGTGTGTTTTACCTCAGTATCTGGAAGGCCTTGTGCAGGCCATGAGTATTTGGTGTGGTTTTTAACATAGCATCTGAAAGGTCTGACACTGAGCATTGTGTCACATTTAGGGGACTACAACAAGAGTCTCCATTATTCCCAAAAATTTAGGCCCAGACACCACTTCAGTGGCATCAATTGCCTCACAGTTGCAAGCTGAAAATGGTTATTGAGATGACTTTCATGCAGCACATTCCAAAATCCACAAGCCTTTAGTCTCCCCGAGTTATCTGTAAAGGTACCTTTACACGCCGCAACTTTTGGCGGCGATCAGAGGCAACCGAACGTGCGCATGCACGTTTTTGACGGTTGCTATCGATCGCCGAAGCCGCATGTACACGCTGCAATTGCGCCCTCAACCTAAGGTGATGTATCGTCCTGGAAGTTCCCACACCAACATTTGGAAACATCCGGTTAACTCCTGATGCCGCTTCACACGCTGCAATCCACAAAGGAATGTGGGCGTACATGTTCAGCGCCGCAAGAACATAGGCGTGATAGAGTTGTGTATTCTGCGCCCCAAACACGCTGATTAGACAATAGCGTCATGATTGGCCAGCCTGTGCAGGAAGGCTGGCTAATACATGATGCCATTGCAATTGTGTAGTGTGAATGGACAGCTCTTCAAATATGGTGCCCTGTGAAGGGACAGCTAATGGAAACACAGTAGCCCCCACCAATCATCGCTGATGGGGTGCGGTATCCAGCACGCTGTGGCACGCCTCTGGGAAATCACTAGGCGACGCAGATTCCATCTATATCGCCCGTTCACACGCCAAAACCAGGGCAATTCACCTTCTGGGTGGTGTCTGATTTTTGAACAATGCTCTGAAACCACAACCGGGAGCAACTTTAAAAATCACCATCGCGTTCCACAATTACACGCCGCAATTTCACAGCAACTTCAGGGCAATGGTGACAGAACTCCGGATTGCCTCTCCGTAGTTGTGGCGTGTAAAGGTAACTTAAGATTTGTCAGCAAAATGTAAGTAGCAGCCAAAAAATCTGGGTAACTATGGTGACAGCAGGAGAAGGGGCTGCTGTCCAAGTCTTGCTATCCCCATGAGTTGTGCGTCAATCCTCTGTATGTAGAAGTTCCTCTACTGCTTCTGCCTCCTCAACCTCGTCTTGGTCCAACACCTGCACCCAAAACCTGTCTGGTAATGCCACTTGCGTTCTAACTGCGCACAAGGAATCCTGCACATCTCCTTACTATGATGACAGCAGGGTTCAACGACATCAGGCGGTCTTTACCTTGAAATGTCTGGGAAATGTGAGTCACACAGCTGAGGAGTTGTGGTCTGCTGTGGAGACCGAGTTTCATCCATGCTTGTGTCCACTGAACCTGCAGCCAGGGAAGGCCGTGTGTGACAATGCTGTAATGCTGGGTTCAGCCCTCCGCTGGAGCAATGTGACACACATGTCTTGCATGGCTCATGTCTTAAACCTGGTAGTCCAGCAAATTTTTGCACACTATCCGTCCCTAGATGGTCTTCATCAGAGGGCACGGTCGCTGTGTGCTCACTTCTGCCGTTCGCATCCCATAACTCATTGCCTTGCATCTCTACAGAAGTCGTTCGGCCTGCCAGTTCACCAGCTGAAATGTGATGTGCCGACATGACGGAATTCAACTCTGCACATGTTGCAGCAACTGTGGCAGCACCGACGAGCCCTGGAGCAATACGTCATGATGTATAACTTGGGTCTACGAGGTCCAGAGGTGGGGCAAATCACACTACTGGAGTGGTCTGAAATGAATGACCTATGCACCATTCTGTACAGTATTGAAATGTCGAAGATGTTTAGTGATAATTATGCCATTATCAGCATGACTATTCCCGTCATTTATATGCTGGAGCACACTTTAAACAGTATTCGGAGTCAGGTGGTGGCACTAGAGGAGGGGGAGGAAGTACAGGAGGAGTCATATGCGAAGGGCTCACAAGATCTCCAAGGTGCAGTTGACACTTTATGAATGAGGATCTATATTATGCTTGCTCAGAACCTTCTTTTTCTCGACCTGGATCCGACTGCAAAAGCTTCTGGGCATCAGTGCAGATCACTACCTCATCTTGACTCACAAAAACTTTTGAGCAGACCTCTGATTCCCAGGCTATAGTATGAGTGAAGAGCGATGCATAATCAACCATCTGTCTTACCCCATACTCAGATGGGTGGCTGGAGACTTGGGAGCTGTGCGGAAGCAAGTGGGATTGTGGTAACACCTCTGAGGACTGGTGTATTTGTGAAATAGAAGTTGAGGTGGAGGAGAGCCCACTTGCTGAAGCACTTGCTATCCATTCAAGCGCCTACTCTTTTTGTGCCTCATCTAGAATTGGTATTGATCGTCATCTGAGTCGTGTCCGTACGAAAGGGATCATATCAGAATCTCCATGGAAAGAAGTAGACATCTTACTTTGGCTGGAAGATGCTCTTTCTCCAGCAGATGTTACTCTTGCTTTCTCACGTACCCCACGGACACAAACTGTTTTTCCCTTTCCACCACTCCTATTCCCCTTCCACCAGCAGCAGACCTTTTGCCACTCATTTTGCATGTGAACAAATTGGCAACTCTGCAGTTGTTGGCAAAAAATATTCTGATGGAAATCGAGCAGAGCTGAGTACCCAAACAATGGTACTAGGCACAAAAAATTACGTTTGCTTATTCCAGTAAAAAATTATTAGAATGAACTACACTCAAGGTGTATTTGTTTGTATTAAACGTGGCCTACAGTGAACGTTTAGGGAACACTGCTTTTAAGCAAAAACTGACAGGTTAGTTTGTTGCAGTAAAAAATTAGTAGAGTCAACTACACTGAAGATGTAGCTTCTCTCACAAGTGGGCTACACCACTGTGGGACACTGCTAGTCTGCTACTAACCCGAGCAAAGTGTCTGGACTAGCTGCAGCAAAAAAAAATGCCTAATTAAGATAGGTGGTGCAGCTTTCTTCACAGCAGTGCTACACTACCTGCTCTAATGGATTCAAAGAGCTATATTACTGTGGCCAGGTGCTGTGAGAAAGACTTGCACAGCACTGGCACACACCTGGTAAAAGCTAAAAGAGGATGCTCTAAACTAGCCCTGTTAGGCCATGTGCACACGTTCAGTATTTGCTGAGTTTTTTACCTCAGGATTTGTAGACAAAACCAGGAGAGGAGCAATCAGAGGAAAAGTCTAATAGAAACACCTGCAGCACTTCTGTATTTAATTATCCACTCCTGGTTTTGGCTACAAATCCTGAGGTAAAAAACTCATCAAAAACTCAGCGTGTGCACGTGGCCTTAAGGGATGCAATTAAAACTAGTCCCTGCTTCTATGAAGTAGCGCTGAAAAGGGCTGATAGACTACTAGTCCCTATCATCTAACACTACTCCTATGAAGCATCCCTAAAAAGGGCTGATATTACTAGTCCCTACTCCCTAAATCTATCTATCTAACTTTGTATTAGCTCACTAGCTGACTGAGAGAACACAATTTAGTTTGCACTGTTTAGTGCGCGCACACAGCTGCAGCAGTGCCGTCTAACACCTGCAGCAGCTATGAGCAAAAGGCTGGCGATCTTTAAAATGGACGGGTTTTATAGGGCTAGGACATGTGACAGACACAGCCAATGATGACCTTGGTTGTGTGAAAAATGTACTTTGCAGTGTGGGACTGTGATTGGCTAGCAGCCTGAACTGCCCCACTGTACATGATTTAGGAGAAAAAAAAAAAAGAGAGCAACCTTATTGCTGCAGCTCTGATACAACCCCCCTGCACAATATACACACAAACTGGATATTAATATTCATTTGCAGTATTAGGGCTAGGTTTAGGGTTAGGAAGATTAAGCTTTTGTGGATCGAAGCGTTATCAAACATATACTAGAACTGCCGAATTTCAAGCAAATTGTTCTAATTCTAATTACTCGAACACCGCCAAACATAGCTCGAATTTGAGATTGGTTAACATTTCAAATCGAACATCGCTCATCTAGTAAAAATCTATTCGGTTTGTTCAAGAATTCATAGAGAAATTTACGGAATCGGTCCTGTTGTTTCGTGGATGCAGAGTCTAGCAGAGAGCATAGGTCAGTTCGTGCTTTCGATAAATCGGCCAACACTTGAGGGTCGTGGGACTGTTTATGTTGCGACTCTAGTGACTGTGACTCACCGTGACTGGGGTGTTCGCGTCGCAGGCGTTGACTCTCCTCTTGTCACGGAACCGCGCCTGCGGCTGCGGGGCCCGGTGGTCCAGATCAATAAGGGGGATGGCTGAACAGTAGGGTAGTTTGTCTTCGTGACCCACCTGCGGGTGTACTGGTAACTTTACCAGCGCTGCTAGGCCTCCGGGGGATGTTAGGCAGCAAGATGGAATGCTCCCCACAGGATGAGCGGGAGTCCCCGGAGCCAGGAGCTGCGCAAGATGTTGTGAGGCAGCTGCGGTAGCACTGTGTTAGGCCCAGGAGTCAGACACAGACACGCCAAAGTCTTTTTAGTACCTTTACTGATGGTTTTCAGGTACGCCAGACCGGGTTAGTGAAGTCAGCACTCTTGGAGGTTCACAGCAAGCAGTTGTAGTAGGCTTCCTTCTCTCTCTCTACTTGTAGTGCGGTCGGGTGGATGTGGAATCCTGCCCAGACCGGGTTGTATGTTCAATGGAACTTTCTTCACCTGGTTATCAGCACTGAGGGCACTGTAAAAGGGTGATGATAATTCTACCTTCCTCCCTGGGCTCTCGCTGGTAGGTGCTTCAGGTGGAACAGGGGGCTAGACTCCCTGTGGTTGTAAGCTGGTTCTCTGTGATGGCTAGGTAGCTCTCACAGCTTCGGTTCCAGTAACCGGTTATTAAGGAAAGAGTCAGAATAACTCTGTTTTCCTGAGGGTGTTCTCCTTCTTCTTCTTATCCCAATTGCAGGGATTTCCTCACTTGCTATCTGGCTGGTTGGGCCTAGTGTGTCCCTCATAGGATGGAGGTTTCACATAGGCTGGCAGCTCTTGTAGCGACTGCACACACTCTGACGTTTCTCCCTCCAAGACTCTATTTATAGGGGGAACTGGCTCAAAGTGACCAGTGGAGCTCCCCCTAGAGGCTCGGGGTGAAACCAGGTGTACTAAGGTGTTGTAGTGTTGTTAGGTGTTTTGTGAGTTTGCTTTGCTGTTACTTGCTCCAATTGTGCCCTAAGGATTTCTGTGGTGCCCAACAAGGTGCCAGGGTGCCACATTCCCCCTTAGTTAACCTCAGTTCTCCCGGCTGAGCAAAAAGTTCTTTTTACAACTTAACACTATACAGGTTATAAACATTCGATAACAGAGTCTGAAAGAAAAATACAGAAATCACTAAAAAGGAAGGAAAAAATATGAAAAAGGTGAAAAAAGGTGAAAAGCAGTCCATACGGCACTAGTCCATCTGCCGCAGGCTGGAAAAGGTAAAGTTAGTGGTCACACAAGTCCTGTGACAATTGTCCAAAGTTTATGAAAAGGGAAAAAGTAAAGTCCACATATATTTTCAAACTTTATACATTCCCTACGGGTGTCTCTGCTTGGGAGGCCGGTACTAACCTTCTTTACCTTACCAGGCGCTTTCTGTCCCCAACTTGATATACTTGGGACAGAGCCCAGTTCCTCCACCCTTCTGTACACTACTTTTTACAGGTTTTTAAAACAGGGTACTATTTACAAACACTTACAGGTAATATTTTCCACAACATCTTAAACCCTTTCTCCAAGTTTGTTTGGGGCTTGTCCTAATGTACTACGTGTGGATCTGCGTAGTGTGGGTGTTTCCAAAGCTGTTGGTGTAGTGCACGAAGTGGTTCTTAGTTCTCTATGTCTGCTTTGTGGTAGGCCATAGTAAGTACGTAAGCGATCTACTGGACTATCCTCTGTAAGTAGTTGTGCAGGATTTTGTTCTCTTACTGTGGGACTAGCAGGTTCACCGATTACAGGAATCTCAGGTTCCATTATAACAGGCTGCATATCTTGCACTTGAACTTGTTCTTGTTGAACTGGAATTGGCTGCTGATTTTCTACAGGCTGGTAGAAATGCATAACTGGTATGATGTATGCTCCATCACATTGTGGCCAGTCTGCTGGTAAGTATCCAATGTCTGTAAGGACTAGATTTTCTTTAGTTTCTTCATCTATAGTTACAGTAAGGTAACTGGTTGTTTGTGGATTAACTGTGGCGGACATTTCTTTAAATGATCCCTTGAAACAGTTGCAATAGTATTCCCATTATCTTTACTGATAACGCAAGTTTTTGAGTTGTCATAGTGTGATGGCATAACGGTGTAGGGTACAGATTCCCAACTGTTATCCAATTTGTTGGTTTTTCACTTTCTTTTTAGCACTAAGTCTCCTGTAGCTAGAGGTTCAGCTGAGGCATGCTTGTTGAAGTCTTTTTCTTGCTTGGTTCTGCTGATTTCTAGGTTTCTTTCAACACTTTCTTGTACTTTTCTGTACTGTTCTTGGCGTTGGCTGACCCAGTCGTCATCAGAAGAGTCTTCTGTGGGTTCGATGGTTCCCATCTGTAAATCAATAGGCAATTTACCTGGTCTTGCTCGCATTAAGTAAGCAGGTGTGTAATTGGTTGAACTGACAGGTATGTGGTTATAGATGTCCACGAGATCTGGAAGTTTCTCAGGCCATTGATTTCTCTCTTCAACTGGTAAGGTCTTGAGCATGTCAATGACTATGTGGTTCATCTTCTCACATAAACCGTTCGTCTGAGGATGATAAGGTGTGGTGCGGATCTTTTTACACCCATATAGCCCTAAGAATTCTTGGAACAGAGCTGATTCGAAGGCTGGCCCTTGGTCAGTCAAGACTTGGTCTGGATACCCATGGGGGTGACAGAAGTAACTCTGGAATGCTTTAGCTGCTACCTCAGCAGTTAAGTCCTTAACTGGAACGACTACCAGGAACCTTGAATAGTGGTCAACAATGGTGAGAGCATAAGTGTACCCGGTTCGACTTGGGGTAAGCTTCACGTGGTCGAGAGCAACTATTTCAAGGGGTTTGGTGGTAACAATTGGCTGCAACGGAGCTTTCTGAGTTAAGTGGTCTTTCCTTCGAAGGTGACATGGTCCACAGGTTTTACACCACTTGTCAATTGAGCCTCGCATACCGACCCAGTAGAACCGATCCTTCAGGAGTCTCTCCAGCTTCTTCCATCCAAAGTGTCCGGCATCATCATGGTATGCTTCAAGGATCATTTGGACTTCAGTCTTGGGAACTACAATCTGCCAGATTAGTTCATGGGTTCTTGGATTGAGGTATCTTCTGCATAGTTTACCTTGGTAGACAAACAACCTTCCTTTCTCTTTCCATAGGCGTTTAGCAGTTTGTGAGGCATCAGGGTCCATGTTGGCGTGTTCTTGAGTGATCAGGTCCCTTACCAGGCTGACATCTGGATCGTTGGCTTGAACCTCCTTCCAGTCATGGTGAGGTAAAGGTTCACAGTCCTCTCTACACGTTTCTGGTCCCTCTGATGACACGTTACTGTACCCGAACGGTGGAAAGCAGGTAGTTCAATCTCTTCCAGGTCATCTATGTCTTCTCCCTCTTCAGGAAGGTTAGGCATTCTGGACAGGGCATCGGCATTGCCATTTTTGTGACCTGCCCGGTACTTTACAGTGAAATCATAGTTTGAGAGTCTTGCTACCCAACGCTGTTCTAGGGCTCCCAGCTTTGCAGTCTCTAAATGTGTTAGAGGGTTGTTATCTGTGAAAGCTGTGAACGGGGCGGATGCCAGGTAATGCTTGAAACGCTCTGTGATTGCCCAGACCAGGGCCAGGTACTCTAGCTTGAAGGAGCTGTAATTCTCCGGGTTCCTTTCCGTGGGACGGAGCTTTCTGCTGGCGTAGGCTATCACCTTCTCCTTGCCCTGCTGGCGTTGAGCTAGGACGTCTCCTAAACCTTCATTGCTTGCATCAGTATACAACAAAAACGGGAGATTGTAATCAAGATAGGTCAGGATTTCTTCTCCAGTGAGAGCGTCTTTGAGCTTCTGGAAAGATTGTTCCTGTTCTGGTCCCCAGTGGAACGGGGGTCCCCTGATTTTGCCGTTTTTGGATTGACCTACTAAGAGATCTTGCATAGGTGCTGCTATCTTTGTATAGCCTTTGATGAAGCGTCGGTAGTACCCGACCAGTCCTAGAAATTGACGTACCTCTTTGTGAGAAGTTGGTGCTGGCCAGTCCTTGATGACGGTGACTTTATCCGGATCCGGTGCTACGCCTTCAACGCTTACTACGTGTCCTAGGTATTGGACCTTGGGTTTCAGCAGGTGGCACTTGGACGGTTTCAGTTTCATCCCGTATTTGGACAGAGACTCGAACACTTCACTCAGGTGTTGGAGGTGATCTCATAGGTCTGAGAGTATACAATGACATCATCAAGGTATAACAGGACAGTCTCAAAGTTTTTGTGGCCCAAACAACACTCCATCAGTCTCTGAAATGTGCCTGGGGCATTGCACAACCCGAATGGCATACTGTTGAACTGGCATAAGCCCATAGGCGTCGTGAAGGCTGTCTTCTCACGATCCTCCTCTGCAACGGCAACCTGCCAGTACCCACTAGTAAGATCTAATGTGGAGAAGTAGTTGGCAGATTTGAGTGCAGCTAGTGACTCTTCTATGCGGGGCAACGGGTATGCATCCTTGTGTGTGACTTTGTTGATTTGCCTATAGTCTACGCACATCCTCATACTACCATCTTTCTTTTTAACCAGGACTAGTGGTGCTGCCCAGGGACTACAGCTATCCCTAATGACTCCAGCATTTTTCATGTCCTGAAGCATCTCTTTGGCTTTTTGGTAGTGAGTGGGTGGTATAGGCCTGTACCTTTCTTTGATAGGTGCATGGTTGCCTGAGGGGATATGGTGTTGTACCCCTTTAATCCTCCCAAAGTCAAGTGGGTGTTTGCTGAACACTTGCTCATCCTCCCGAACTACCCGGTATACTCCATTTTTCTGGTGAGAGGGTGTGTTGTCAGTTCCTACACTGAGTTCTTGACACCATTTCTCTAACTGATCTTTGGAGTGAGGGGGTTCATCAGTGACTGTTTGTGCAGAGGATTTTACATCAATGATAGCATCATCTTTTAACTGGTACAATTTTGCGACAGTTGCATATCTAGGCAGTCTGACTTCGTCATCACCATAATTCAATATGCGTACGGGGACTCTCCCTTTTCTTACATCGACCAACCCTCTGGCTGTCAAGAGCGTAGGACTACTATCAGACATTATAGGTTCTACTACAGCTTGGTAGTCCTGCCCTCTGAGGCCTATGGCTGCTCGACACCAGATCATCATTTCACTTCTGGGTGGTACCACAATTGGAATGGGATCTGTGACCCGTACTCTGCCAATTTCACCATTAGACAATGTTACCTGTTGTTGATAAACCAGAGCTCGGATCTGCTTTTGGATGGCTCTCCTCTCTCTGGGTCTACCAGCTTCAACACTCTGTTGGAGTAAGAACAACACTTCATCGATGCATTTAACCATAACATTAGTACCCAGTATTACGTAGGGATCGTTGTTGTTTGGTTTATCCTGCACTACTAAGATTCCCTGGTTCTTCAGCTGCACCCTCCCCACCCTTACTGTAGCTTCCCATTGTCCCTCAATTGTAACTGGTATACCATTAGTGGCTTCAAGGTTCATATCGGGATTTGAGGGTTCCAGCTTAACATCTGGCCAGAACCGCTTGTAAAGGATACTCGGGATGGATGTCACCTGGGATCCAGTGTCTATCAAGGCAGATATAGCGATGCCATCGATGATGATTGGTAGATATGGACAGTCTCCTACATACTTGTGTTCCCAGCTGGACATTGGGCCTGGACAGTCTACTCCTGGTGTTGGCCCTTCTCGCCCAGGGGTTGCTCGTTTAAAGGACGGGACTGTTGAATACGTCCTGCTAAGTCATCCTGCTGACTGGTGCGGCGTCTGTCAGGACTACGGAGGTCTGCAGGTTTTCCTCGCGACGGCTGTGTCTTTCTCTTCATCCACGGGACGTCATCAGGGCTGTCGGCGAGCTGAATCTTGTCCGATGACCTTGCATCTGTCTTGGGTCTTCTCCCAGCTTGTAGCTTGGCCACGTCTTTCATCAGCTGTTCAACATTAGCACACAGTTGTTCAAACCGGTCAGGTGTTACAGTCTGTGCACTGGACTGAACCGTAGGGATTGGAGATGCTGCTGCCGGCACGGAAGGGGTGTCAGTATACTGCTGCTGCTGCTGTGAAGCGGAATCGGGCACTGCGGCAAGCCGTTGTCCCCAGACTGTTAAGTCTCTCAAGGTGTCAAACTATGCGCCAGGATTTTGTATGGACCACCAGCTTGCTTGCTTTCTATCCTCAGATAGTTTAAGGCCCACAATAAATTGTTCAATTAACCCTTTGTTTTCATTACTGACACCATCAGGATCAACTTGCTTTAACAGTCTTAATGCTTCTTGCAATCGCAGTGAATAATCTAGGACACTTTCTTGTGCCCCTTGGTTACAACGACAGAATGACAGTCTTAATTCAGCTTCGGTATGGAGTTCAAAAACCCGGGTTAATTTAGCGAATATCTGCTCCACAGATTCCTGAGTTTCTACAGGCCAGCTGCGGCTCTGCAGCTCGGCTGCACCCGTTAACTGTCCCATAACAACTGAAGCTCTCTGCTTACCGATCATAGCGTACATGTCCATCGTTTGGCATATCTTCCTCTGGAAGGTCTCCAAGGTGCTGGGTGTACCGCTGTACTTAGGTAACCAGGTCGCACTCGGAACGTAAGGCAGAGATATCGGCATAATCGGAGCAGGTTGCTGTGGCATACCGCCGGCTTGTTGCTGTCCATCGAGAGGTATGTTTTGAGGTGCCGCTTGGTTTAGCGGGGGTACCACGTTGTTGGGAGCCGGGTTACTCATGGTCGCTCCCCCTTAGTTAAGCGTAGCCTTTCCCTCGGTTTCAAACGGAAGTGTCGGCCTCGCGGTGAGGAGTGAGGCACCACGGGAGTTTCCGGTTCCTGCTGCGTACGGGGAAGTCGTCAGAGTGTGGGGGCGGGGCCAATCTTCGTGCCCTTTGCACAGTCACACCCCTTCTTTTCCCGCATTTCGTGCAGCAATGGCAGATCAG
Organism: Allobates femoralis; assembly: GCA_033576535.1. Classification (NCBI taxonomy): domain Eukaryota; kingdom Metazoa; phylum Chordata; class Amphibia; order Anura; family Aromobatidae; genus Allobates; species Allobates femoralis. Next base: position 158,271,771 of record JARQOC010000006.1, read on the forward strand.
ATTTACAGTTCGATATTTACAGTCAATAAATAGCACACGATACCCGTGATAACGGGCCTGCTCGTATCCTGTTCGTGACGCCAAATTCTTACTCACCGTGACCGGGGTGCTCGCGTCGCAGGCGTTGACTCTCCTCTTGTCACGGAACCGCGCCTGCGGCTGCGGGGCCCAGTGGTCCAGATCAATACAGGGGATGGCTGAACAGTAGGGGTAGTTTGCCTTCGTGACGCCACCTGCGGGTGTTCTGTTAACTTTACCAGCACTGCTAGGCCTCCGGGGGATGTTAGGCAGCAAGATGGAACGCTCCCCACAGGATGAGCGGGAGTCCCCGGAGCCAGGAGCTGCGCAAGATGTTGTGTGGCAGCTGCGGTAGCACTGCTGTTAGGCCCAGGAGTCAGACACAGACACGCCAAAGTCTTTTTAGTACCTTTACTGATGGTTTTCAGGTACGCCAGACCGGGTTAGTGAAGTCAGCACTCTTGGAGGTTCACAGCAAGCAGTTGTAGTAGGCTTCCTTCTCTCTCTCTACTTGTAGTGCGGTCGGGTGGATGTGGAATCCTGCCCAGACTGGGTTGTATGTTCAATGGAACTTTCTTCACCTGGTTATCAGCACTGAGGGCACTGTAAAAGGGTGATGATAATTCTACCTTCCTCCCTGGGCTCTCGCTGGTAGGTGCTTCAGGTGGAACAGGGGGCTAGACTCCCTGTGGTTGTAAGCTGGTTCTCTGTGATGGCTAGGTTGCTCTCACAGCTTCGGTTCCAGTAACCGGTTATTAAGGAAAGAGTCAGAATAACTCTGTTTTCCTGAGAGGTGTTCTCCTTCTTCCTCTTATCCCAATTGCAGGGATTTCCTCACTTGCTAGCTGGCTGGTTGGGCCTAGTGTGTCCCTCATAGGATGGAGGTTTCACACAGGCTGGCAGCTCTTGTAGCGACTGCAGACACTCTGACGTTTCTCCCTCCAAGACTCTATTTATAGGGGGAACTGGCTCAAAGTGACCAGTGGAGCTCCCCCTAGAGGCTCGGGGTGAAACCAGGTGTACTAAGGTGTTGTAGTGTTGTTAGGTGTTTTGTGAGTTTCCTTTGCTGTTACTTGCTCCAATTGTGCCCTAAGGATTTCTGTGGTGCCCAACAAGGTGCCAGGGTGTCACAACTGGGTAGTAGTCAAAAGGTCTAGAATGGCCGCATTCCGTTCCCTCTTTAGCCTGGCTTCCTGCTGCATGAGCACCCCCCTCACAACACCCTTCAGGGCCTCCCATCTAAAAGGAAAGGCAGTGGGATCTGTTTTTTTGGAAGTTTAGAAAATCAGCAATCGCAGTCTGCACTGCTGATTTGCACTCCAGATTTTTCAATAGACCAGGGTTCAGAGACCAGTATTTTCTATTATTTATTTATTTTTACACACATGATGGCAGGTTGGTTGCCATACACTAATGTATTTGGCAACCAATCACAGACACCGGCACAGATTGAGGGGAGGCAGTTTGAATGTAACAGCCAATAACAGACGCTGTCACAGAGTGGGAATCTTTGATTGGCTGTTGTGAAGTCAGTGCAGTGAATATTCATAAGGTTTATAAGCACACCTGGAAGGAAGTGTGCTGCAGCCGCCAAAGACTGGTGAGTATAATTCTCACTACTTTTAACACTTAAAGGGATCCTGTCACCTCCAAATTGCCTCCTAAGCTATCAAAACGTGTCCCTGCACCATCCTATCACTAATCTCACACTTCTTTTGTCTCCTAAAAGCATCCTGTGAAAGTGGAGAAAAACGTTTTAATACTCACTCATTAGTAATTATAATTAGCAGGGTCCATATTCTTTAGTCACCAGGGGGTGTTGTTTTGCAGCTCCAGGATCCAGGGCTCTCTCTGTCTGTGCTTAAGTGAAACTGAAACTGAAGGCAGGACTAATGATTTGCATTCTGTGAGTGATAGAGAGGGGGGAGGGCAATGCCTGCACAACACAGCAGAACACACAGAGACAGGGTGGATCCTGGAGCTGCATAACAGCCCACCTTGGTGAATATTAATATAGTCACTGCTGAGTATTAAAACGTTTTTATGCACTTTCACAGGATGCTTTTAGGAGACAAAAGAAGTGTGAGATTAGTGATGGTATGCTGCAGGGACATGTTTTGATAGCTTAGGAGGCGTTTTGGAGGTGACAGGATCCCTTTAAAAACTATTAAAGGGAACCTGTCAGCTAGTTTATGTCTCCCCAGCTATCACTGTCTGTAGCTGCAGCTTTATAATACCAGTCTAATCATCCCTGTATGAGCTCATAGTGTAATGTGAAAGGTGAAAGAAAAGCATTTATACACTTACATTTCCTTATGTAATGAGGCAGTCAGTCTCCAGCTTGGAGGACGAAGACTGTTTGGCAGGTTAATAGTTAACATTTCAGCCTGGGAGACCTGATGTCATGATGTCATGTCATAACCATGTGACTACAATAGGCGGAGCTAAGTCCCTATAACATAATATGAGTTTGCTCGCTTAGCTCCGCCCATTATGGTCACATGATCGTTACATCACACAGGTCCTTTAGCCATGCAAGTTAATAGTGAGTTAACTATTATCCTGCCAGACAGTCTACCTCCTCCAAGGTGTAGACTGAAATATAAGTGTATAAATGTTTTTTTCTGCTGACAAAGCTGAAGGGCGATATGCGTGGCCTTGTTTCACATACTGAAAATACAGACGTGATGCTGGTCTAAGGCTTAGGGTCACACTTGGCAAATTCTAAGTCCCTGCGTGTTTTGCAGTGAATTTAGGATTATTTCTCCCTCCGCAGCCTTCACGCAGGCTGCAGGGCGGAGAACGCGGCCCCTGGCAACCCGCTGTGTATCATGGATACCAGCTACACAGCGGGCTGTGGGAAGTGTGAATTCCACCACGCACAGGGGAACGCAGCACAGATACCAGCCACACAGAGTGGTGCGAATCGCACTCCCCGCAGCCCACTGTGTGGCTGGTATCCATGATACACAGCGGGTTGCTAGGGGCCGCGTTCTTCGCTCTGCAGCCTGCGTGAAGGCTGCGGAGGGAGAAAAAAATTCTAAGTTCACTGCAAAACACGCAGAGGACTTAGAGTTTGCCAAGTGTGACCCTAGCCTAAGAGATATTTCTCCAAACACACAGCTACAACACCCTGAGGTAGCCTATGTGAAACGTACGTAGGGTTTGTGTTTAAAGGATCGCTGAAAGGGACATTATGGGTAAGTAAGTGATGCTCATTATTATTTTATTCTATATAGGATTGTGATTTACGTTTGGTAGGAGGTACAGGGATTGTATAGCTCAACTGATTGAGCATAGGTGTGTAGTTCCCATGTATCTTTCGCCACACATGGTCTCTGGACAAATGTTGAACCACAAGTAGGCCAAATTGTACACGCTATTCATGTATACATACAGTAACTCCTAAGAATATATGCTTTGTGCTATGCTGATCTGCACACATGCAGCTTGCACTGAGTACACATTTATGTTTTTTATGTGTTTTGTTTATTAAGTAATACATTTTCATTGATTTTAGTAATTCTGGTGGAGTATGATTCCTCTTTTTCTTTATAGGTTAGATAAGCAAGCAAGGAAATATCTTACCGCATATTACTTATGATGCCATCTTTTAAAATTCTTGCAATTGAAAGGGTATCATGACATCTAGTGGTGCAATGTAGGTTTATACAACATGTACAGTATAATTGTGTGTTTATGGTGTGTTGTACATTACAAGGTAGCTATTCCCTCTTAAAGCAATGTTGTTAATACTAAACTTGATTATGCTATTGATTGACAAAGCTAATAAAAAAACAGTTAATAAGAGTTAGTAACAGAAAATATAAACAAAATGGGTGACATTTCATATAATAATAATAATAATAATAATAACATATTCTATTACTAGGTTGCTATAAAAATGATTTTTTTAAGACAAAGATAATATTTATAATTATTAGAGATGAAAAAACTCACTGAAAATGACCCTAACATGGACACAGTACAAAAGTGAACTATAGTATCAAAAGTCCAAGTGATTTAAAAAGGAAATGGTTAATACAAAACAATTCAGAATCTCCAAGTGTCAAAAGTGATATAACACCTAATCACAAAACATGTTAAGGTACCGTCACAAGGCACGATATCGCCCACAACATTGCAGAAAAATCCCGGGTTCAGCGATGTTGCGGCAACATTGCAAGTGCATTGTGCTGTGTGACAGCACAATGCAACTGCGATAAATTGCTGGTTGTGAGTTGCCAGATTTTATCCAACATTTGGCTGCATCTTGCTGTGTGACACCGCAGTAGCGATGTTGCCAGCGATGCCGCCTATTCGCATTGCAGCGTATCGCTCGCTGGGTTGTTCCCAGCCCAGCGAGTGATCACTGCGGCAACATCGCTTCGGCGTCACAGGCAACATCTGCCTGTGTGACAGGTAGGCAGCAATGTCGGAAGCGAGCGCGCATCCGCGGCATCGCTTCCGACATCGCTGCCACATCTCCCTGTGTAACAGTACCTTTACTGTCTATGTTTTTTTATTAATTATGAGGGGTTTTCAGATTATTTAATGACATTCTAATAATTAGAGATAAGCAAAAAAATTACTGTAATTGGAAATAAATTCAATTCGAACTTCACAAAAATCTGCATTCACCCAAAAAGCTAATGTTTTGTAATTCACTTGAGCACAGAATCTCAAACATTGTGGCCACTGGCAGACATTTTCCGGACAATGAAAGGATATTAAAATGTTAAAAAATCATTTTACTGACAGTTCAACTCGCTGGCCCTTCTGCTCCTCATAGCCAGTCATCCGTCCCTATCGCATCTTCAGATCAGCAGGAGCTTCACTGAAATCCTAAAGCTTCCCATGTTAGGCTTGAGCTTCCAGGTGTGAATAGGTTGGGAGGGTTCTGTACATGCACTTACGTAAGGGGTTACCATTACCTAAACACTCCTGCCCTAAATTCACCAGCAGTGCTGTGAAATTTATGTTTTGCATTATATATGGGACATGATGTAGCACTTAGGATAAGCTATGTAATGTTTAGGTTTACTTGTATAGGTAAGCGCTTGTTCAGCTACATGACTGTAGGGCAAGCAATAGTTTAGTTGTGGGACTAAGCCAGTGGGTGCTGAGCTAGCCTCAAGCCTTAGAGGGAAGACTCCATCTTAGTTCAGTAGCAGATGTAGCATGTACTAGTGAGGAGTTAGAAAGTAGAAGCGTGCCTGGCCACCACCAAATGGTATTGCTTTAACATCTATGTAATGCCATGTCTGATGGTAATTGGGGTCCCTCTTCTGGATGTCTGAAGCATGCACACATACTGCCTGATCTATAAACAGGAAGCTGAGCACTGAAGGCCTGTCTTTCGCTGTGACTCAGCCTCTGGTTGGAGGGAAGGGATAGTTAGGGTGTAGTAGGACAGAGTTGGTGAAAGAGAGGCCCAGGGAGAAGGCAGCAGGAATTGCTCTGAAGGGACCAGCTCCATGCAGGGAACCATTCCCTAGTCATCCAGGCTTACAGGACCTGGTGGCAGAAATGGATGCTGTTGAGTTTTATGCTTACCAGCACCTCAGGTGGACCACTGTGGAGCATCAGTAGTACATAGGATCAGGGAACTGCTATAGGAAAGCATACCCACAAGATCTGCTGCACAACCAGCCTGGCAAGAGGTAACCAAGAGGGAGTACTAGAGGCTCAAGGCACCAAGAAACCTAAAACTCAAGGAAAGTCAGCTGGAAAGCCATATCACTAACCCAATGGGGTGGACTACAGTTTTCATCAGAATGGCAAGACCACCTGCCTGGTGGTGGCTGTACTACTCTGGACTTGCCACAGTAACTTCAGATAAAAAGCTAAAGCAAAGACAATCTCCTTTCTCCACTACACCTTTCTCCACTACCCTCCTCATCTCCCTGGGAGCCTGCCCTGGTTGAGAAGTATTAAACATCTGGACTGCTATACCAGTCCCAGGGATTCCCTGCAGTTCCAGCCATATCTAGCTGATCATCCCAACTGGTGCCACAAAGAAACTGTTATCCCTATTAATGCCCCCTTTCTGAGGCCAATCAAGCTAAGTGGTCTGCAGAGGTCATAAATGTAAAGGAGAGGGAGGCGCTGTGAGCACAGCTAAGCAGCCCTGGCAGAGGGGAAGATACAAAGTTCTTCACCCGGGGTTTGTGTGCCGTAGGCTTCATTATTGAGGCTGAGTCTGGGCAAAGGGCCCAGACTGCAAGAAAATGACTGTCAAGTTTGTCAAGGATGATGGACCACAGGGCTGGTACACTTGGTGGTCACTTAGCTGCCATCCCCAGTTGAAACCTAGCCGCAGCCACCTCAGATTCAGTAACAACAGGTTACCGATGATGACCCCGAGCCCAAGAGAAGTGCCAGTAGTGAAGCTGTGGTGCAGATAGAAATCCCAAAGCAAGCGGCCACTGTTTTCCTGGACCAAAGTGTTCACTCTGTCATGTATGTATAATGAGATGAGGAAAGAAGTCACCTTAGTGAACATGGCTGAGAGACATCATCAACTGGATTTGTCTACCAACAGAAGAGGAGTCAGATACTTGGAGGTACCCCAGTTTGTTTGTGCTTTGGGTGCCTCGGTTCTGGGACCTCCATTGCTGTAGTTGTTGGTTGTAGACAACCAAAGAAGTTTTTGTTGTCCCCTTCAAATTTGTGCCTGTTGCACTCCTTTTAGCTGAATCAGAAAACTTTGCTGCCTTGATGGGTTGCCTTCCCTTTTGCCATGGACTGCACCATAATGCCCAACCCACTGTGAATGCAGCTGCTTGTTTTTCCCATGGACTCTTAAAATTCCATGTATGGACTCTGCCCCTGTTTGCCCCATTCTCTACTCCCTGGTGTATTAGGCCCATGCTGGACTGGACCCTTGTTGGGATTGGAAGAAGGATGTTGTCGCTTGGCAGAGTTCACCAGGATAAGTAGATAGACTGTTGAAGAGAACGGGAATTGCTCTACTTGTTTGCAACATTTACGGAGAATACCAAGGAAGAGGATTCATTTGTAACCTTGGCACCCTGTGATCTGCAACGTTTAAAGATGTGCCCAAAGAACAAGACAAATGTAACCTGAGATTCCTCTGTTTTTCTTGCACTGTTCAGGAAATGAGAGCACATGTGAACTTTTGGACTCTTGTGGGCCAACCGGCCCTTAATATATTGCGGATTTAATTTTTTGTTACTGTGAAACAGGACGTTTGGTTCAGACTGTATTGATATGGATATGTGTTATGTTGGGCATTATGATTTTGGTGTCTTTGAGGTCTGTAAGGTTGAGGATGACCATAGTTAAAAAGGGGAAGAGTGTAAAGGATGGCCGTCACCTAAATGCTCCTGCCCTGAAGATATTAACTAGGCCATGTGATTTATGTCCTGCGTTATTGTTCATATTGTAATGTCATGTCTCTATGTATTGTGTTCATGCATAGAGTCTAAGACAATGTTATATAAGATGTATGACAAAACGTAGCACTTAGAAGATGCTAGGACATATAGGTATAATGACTGTTCAGATGTTGTATGCAACGTATTGGAGTGTTCGCGATTCGGTACTGGTTGTTAAGCAAATGACTTAAAAAAAGACTAACTGTGACGTGAGTCACTACAGAAATAGCTAAGTTTCAGAAGCAAAGAAACAAACAACAATAATAGAAAGTAAATAAAATAACACTAGCTGTAGTACCCGGCTACGCCCGGGTTAATAAATAACTGCTATTCAATAGAATTTGAATATGTCATATTAATGACCTGTAGGAAAATAGAAGCTGAGCTGTGATTGATTGCTATAGGCAGCCTAATAAATCTCCAGCTAACAGTAAACCCTCCCCCCCGGCCGGGCAGTATATGTTACCTCACACATACACATAATAGACAGCTCATGTGACTGACATCTGCCTTAATTCCCTATATGGCACATGTGTTGCACATTGGCTGTTTTTAATCAGATGATTATGTTTGGAAAATAAAGATAGCACACGTATGAGGCGAGTTTGTGAGGTGATTTGTGCACATCTGTGTCTGTCTGTGTGGTGTGTGTGTCCCTGGCGTGTGTATGTGTGTGTCCCTTTGGGGGGGGTATGTGTGGTGTGTGTCTCTGTTGTGTGTGTCTCTTTGTGGTTTGTGTGTGTGTGTCCCTGTGGGGTGAGTGCATGTGTCCCTATAGGGTGTGTATGTGTGTGTGTCCCTGTGAGGGGGGCTGTGTGGTGTGTGTGTGTATCTGTGTTGTGTGTGTCTCTTTGTGGTGTGTGTCCCTGTGGGGTGAGTGCATGTGTCCCTATAGGGTGTGCATGTGTGTGTGTCCCTGTGGGGGGGGTGTCTGTGTGGGGTGTGTGTGTCTCTGTGTTGTGTGTGTCTCTGTGTTGTGTGTGTTTCTGTGTGGTGTGTGTCTCTTTGTGGTGTGTGTGTGTCCCTGAGGGGTGAGTGCATGTGTCCATATAGGGTGTGTATGTGTGTGTGTCCCTGTGGGGGGTCTGTGTGGTGTGTGTGTCTCTTTGGGGTGTGTGTGTCCCTGTGGGGTGAGTGCATGTGTCCCTATAGGATGGCTATGTGTGTGTGTCCCTGTGGGGGGGTCTGTGTGGTGTGTGTGTCTGTGTCATGTGTGTCTCATTGTGGTGTGTGTGTGTCCCTGTGGGGTGAGTGCATGTGTCGCTATAGAGTGTGTGTGTGTCCCCTTGGGGGGGGTGTGTGTCTCCATGTTGTGTGTGTGTCTTTGTGGTGTGTGTTTGTTCGGGTGCGTGGTGAGTATCCAATGTTGGGGCTGCACCTTAGCGACTATACACTTGCTGTTACTGTTTGTGTGTGTGTGGTGTGTATACATGTCCCCATGCGTGGTGAATATCTCATGTTGGGGCCCCAGCTTAGTGACTATATGCTGGTATATGCTGTTAGTCTTTGGCGCTGTCATTAAGCCCCTCTCATTCACAACTGTCAACTGGTAACTGTCACTTTTTCCCCATTATGCAGATAGGGGCAAAATTGTTTGGTGAATTGGAATGTGCGGGGTTAAAATTGTCGCCTCACAACATAGCTATGACGCTCCCGGGGTCCAAGACGTAGGACTGTGCAAAATTTTGTAGCTGTAGCTGATGTCGATTTTCCTCATACACGTTTCCATTCACTTTTTCCCCATTATGTAGATAGGGCCAAAATTTTTGGTGAACTGGAACGCGCAGGGTTAAAATTTCGCCTCACAACATAGCCTATGACGCTCCCGGGGTCGAGACGTGTGACTGTGCAAAATTTTGTGGCTGTAGTTGCGACGGTGTAGATGCCAACCCGGATATACACACATACACACACACATACACACATACACACATTCAGCTTTATATATTAGATTACATATTGGAAGTATAGGGAGGTCAAAACAAACCAATGTCAGGTCCAGGAATTAGCGCAGTAACAGCAAGGAGCAATCAGAGAAAAAGTTAAATTCACAAGCTGAAGTCAGAAAAACCATGAGGACAAAACACAGGGAACAGGCAATTAGAGGACAAAACATAACACAGGAGGCAGGCAATAAGAGTAGTCAAAACACAGGCAAATGGTCAAAGTCAGCTGAGGGAATAAGCCAGACTAAGTCAAGCACAGAGCACAGGAAACCTACACAGGCCCGGCAAGTGTACAATTGACACTGAATGCAGGGGCAAGCCTGCTTAAGTAGATCAGGGAAAAGTGAAGTTAGGTGATTGCAACACAACAGAGAGCTTCCACAACCTCAGCAGCAAACAAGAGCAGAGAGGAGATCATGACACACAACAACAGTAAAAATCAAGGGCAGAGTGGAGATCTTGACAGTACCCCCTCTTCAAGGGGGGCCACCGGACCTCCAAGTTTCCCAGGAAACCTCCGATGAAAGATCCGGACCAACCGATCAGCCCTTACAGAACGAACTGGAACCCAAGACCGTTCTTGGGCGGCATACCCTCTCTAATATACAGATACTGAAGGGAATTTCAAACCATTCGGGAATCAATGATCTTTTATATCTCATATTCCAAACTCCCCCCAACAAACACCAGAGGAGGTGGGGGTGAGGGAGAGAAGAGGGAATAAACTCCTTCAACAACAACTTGTGGAACACATTAGGAATAGAGATGAGTGAGTACTAAAATGCTCGGGTGCTCGAAGCTTGGGCCAAGCATCCCAAGATACTCGTGTACTCGGCCCGAGAACCAAGCCCAATGTTATCCTATGGGAGACCCGAGAATTTTTCTGGCATGACCCCCGGCAGCATGGATAAACCCTAAAAATGTCACAAAAGTATCAGAACAGTGCTGAAAGGACATGGGAACAGCATGGGGAAGACCCCTGTAAGCATTTCAGACTCCAAGGGTACTGATGTGAGTATTACGCCACTTTTACGGACTGTCAAGAAAACGTTACAAAATGAAATTAAAATGGATTTTCATGGAGAAAATATTAAGGGCTCATACTCACTTGTGAGACAGAGTTGATGTATGTTAGTTTTTTAGATTACATGAAAGATTTAAAAAAAAAAAAATTGTGTTGCACTCCAATGCCCCTGGGAAGAGATGTACATGAAGGCCTCTTTAAATAATGTGCCCATATTAAGGAAGTGGGTCTTTTGTAGTATTGCCCTTTGTCAGGGCAGCCAAAAATTGTGTGGCACTCTTATGCCCCTGGATAGAGACGTGCATGAGGGCCTCTTTAAATAGTATGCCCATTTTAAGGAAGTTTGTCTTTTGTAGTATTGCCCTTCAGCAGAGTAGGCAAAAATTGTGTGGCACTCTGATGCCCCTGGATAGAGACGTGCATGAGGGCCTCTTTAAATAATGTGCCCATTTTAAGGAAGTGGGTCTTTTGTAGCATTGCCCTTTGCCTCTAAATATTGTTCCCATTACAAAGGAGCGGGTCTCCTGTACTTGAAATGCCCATTCTGTAAGCATGGACTAAGACATTTACCCCTGGGGGGTATACATGAAACTACTGACTAACCTTTGAACGGTTAGGGTCATCATCATCATAAATATGATGTAAAAAAATTATGTTTTCGTGGCATCATGAACCACGGTCGCACTGATCATATGATGGTGGCGGATGAGGAGAAGGAGGAGCAGTACAGCAAGTAGCCAAAGGTATGAAGTGTGTACCCATGTGTGGGTGTGCGGAGGTGCATGGCAATCTACTGGCACAATATCATTTGGTGGTGGTGTGGTGAAGTCAGGCCCAATCCAACCCTTGTTCATCTTGATCAGAGTCAGCCTGTCAGCATTTTCAGTTGACAGGCGGGTGCGTTTATCAGTAATGATTCCACCTGCGGCACTAAAAACACGCTCTGACAAAATGCTAGTGGCAGGGCAGGCCAGGACTTTAAAGGCGTAGAGAGCCAATTCCTGCTACATGTCCAGCTTGGATACCCAATAATTATAAGGCACAGAGGAATCTAGGAGAACTTTTGTACGATCAGCAAGGTACTCCCTCAGCATCTTCGCAAACTTTGCAGTCCTTGTGACACTACCCCGCACCTCAGGGCCTGTGGTACGGGAGGTGCAGAGAAAACTGTCCCAGATCTTTGAGAGTGTTCCCCTACCTCTGCTGGATTGGACTTGTGCCTCTCTCGGCCGGACGCCTTGGTTGTCCACCGAATCGTGACCTCTGTCGCTAGCATTTTCAGAAGGGAATTTTTTGACTAATTCCGCGACTCTAGCCTTCTGGTACTGCAGCATTTTTGTAGAGTTCTCCGCCTCAGGAATAATAGAAATAAAGTTCTCTTTGTAGTGTGGGTCTAAAAGTGTCACCAACCAGTAATGAGTGTCCGCCAAGATGTTGATAATTCGATGGTCACGATGTAGCATAACATAAAGTCAGCCATGTGAGCCAGACTGTTAACAGGCAAGACTTCAGGGTCCTTACCAACAGCATGACTGTCCATGCTGGCCTCATCATCCTCCTCCTTCTCCTCCTCTCCCCTATCCTCTGGCCATCCACGCTGAACCGACTGTATGACGGTTGTGCATGTATTACCATCAGTTCCGCATATAGTAGCTCTATGTCGTCATCCTCCTCCATCCTCGTCATAGTCCTCCAATGCACGTTGGGATGAGATGATGCTGGGTTGTGTGTAATCACCCAGTACAGTTTCTTGCTCCAACTCATCGTGCTCCGCCTGCAATGCATCATCTTCAATTTTGAGCAGAGAGCGCTTTAGAAGACAGAGAAGCGGGATGATGACGCTAATGATGGCGTCATCGCCACTCACCATCTTGGTGGAGTCCTCAAAGTTTTGGAGGACATTGCATATATCGGACATCCATGTGCACTCCTGAACTCTTATGTGTGGAGTTTGAACCGTATACCAACAGCTTAGTTGATGCTGATACTCAACAACTGCCCTCTTCTGCTCACAAATTCTGACTAACATGTGCAGTGTGGAATTCCAATGTGTGGGGACATCACACACCAGTCTGTGAGCCGGAAGCTGCAAACGCCGCTGAAAGCCGGCAAGGGCGGCAGAAACAGTAGGTGACTTTCTAAAATGGGCACACAGGTGGCGTACTTTGACGAGCAGATCCGACAGCTCCGGGTAGGATTTAAGAAATCGCTGAATCACGAGGTTGAGCACATGGGACCCGCATGGAACATGTGTCAGCTCGCCTCGCCTCAGAGCCGCCACAAGGTTCTGGCCATTGTCACACACGAACATGCCTGGCTGTAGGTTCAGCGGTGTGAGCCAGCTGTTTCAGAGCTGCCCACAACTCTTCAGCATTGTGGGGTTTGTCACCTACGCATATTAGCTTCAGCACAGCCTGTTGCCGCTTAGCTGAGGTAGTGCTGCAGTGCTTCCAGCTTGGGACTGGTGTGGAGGGTGAAGTGGAGGAGGAGGAGGAGGAGGCTGAGGAGCATGATGTTCCGGAGCTGTACACTGTGGGTGAAACCCTGACTGAGTTAGGGCCTGCAATCCTTGGTGTCGGAAGGAAGTGTTCCGTCCCAAGCTCAGACTGGATCCCAGCTTCCAGAATATTAACCCAGTGTGCCGTCAGCGAGATGTACCGGCCCTGCCCACAAGCACTTGTCGGCATGTCCGTGGTTAGGTGGACTTTGCCTGAAACTGCGTTTTTAAGGGCACGTCTGATGTTTTGTGACACGTGCTTATGTAATGCGGAGACGGCACACCGGGAGAAATAGTGTCGGCTGGGGACCGAGTAACGTGGGACAGCAGCCGCCATCAGGTCGCGGAATGCTTCCGTCTCCACTAGCCTAAGAGGCAATATTTCCATCGCAAGCAGTCGTGAAATGTGTGCATTTAGAACTGTGGCATGTGGGGCGTTGGCAGCGTATTTGCGCCTTTGTTCCAAAGATTGGTGTATGGATAACTGAACGCTGCGTTGGGACAAGGACGTGGTTGATGATGGTGCTATTTCTGCTTGTGCAACTACAGGTGAAGGACAGGAGGCATCTTCGCATGCAGTATGGACAGGGGATTGTCTTGCATGCACAACAGTGGAAGACGCAGCAGTGTCATCCGCAGACACTGCTCCTGGACTCTGGTGTACACCCCACAAAGTCAGGTGCTTTGCTGACATGTGCCTGATCATGCTGGTGGTGGTCAGGCTGCTAGTTTTGCTAACCCTGCTGATGCTGGCATGGCAGGTGTTGCAAATGGCCTTTTTGGAATTATCTGCAGACACCTTAAAAAACAGCCAGACTTGGGAAGACCTAACAGTTGTACTGGCAACTTCTGTCGTGTTGTTGTTCCGGGGAACGGTTGCCTGCCTTCTGCCTGCGGACACCACCCTGCTTCCTCCGGCCTGTTGTGATGCTACGCTTAATTCCCTCCGTGCACTGCTGTCCTCGCTCTGCATGTCCTCCTGCCAGGTTGGGTCAGTTACTGGATCATCCACCACGTCATCTTCCACTTCTGCACCCTGGTCCTCCTTCTGACTTTCTGGCAATTGTGTCTCTTCATTGTCCACCTCTTGTTGAGACACGTTCCCACCGTTGCCTTCGTATGTACCGTGGCTGCTCAAATATTTGTGCATCGGTACATACGATCTCCTCATGACCCACTTCAACAGGAGCTGGCGAGAAGCCAGAATCTAAGTGTGACGACCATCCGCTGTAAGGCTGAGCTGCTGGCAAGGCAGCACCCTGAGAAACCCCGAGACCCTTAACCCCTGTACAGAGATCTGGAATTACAGCGGAGCCCAGGGGGTAGCTGCCTATTATGAGCAGCGGAGCAGGAAGGTCGCCAGGAAGGGAAAAATCAGGACCCGAAAAAAACGTAGTCAGGAGTCCGAATCAAAACCGAGAGGGCAGCGAAGGCACAAAATCGTCAGGCTGTAGCAGAGTCAGAAATCCAGGCAAAGGTCAAGGTCAAAACCAAGAGGGCAGCTGAGGCACAAAATCGACAAGCTGTAGCAGAGTCAGAAATCCAGGCAAAGTTAAGAGACAAAACAAAACACACACTATCACTAGGGAACCAAAACTATATCTGGCGGCCTGCAAGACAAGCTCCAATGTATTTGAAGGGCGCGGTTACCTCCCATAAGCTGGAGCTCACAGCCTGATGATCTCATCCGGACCGCCCCTAGAACCAGGCCAGATGGTGATGCACGACTGGCACCAACCACCCCACTTTTGACAGAAGAATGAAGGCTGCGCCTATCAGACACCTCTGCAGGGCCCGCTCCTCTGTGACCCATATCACCCAAAGGAGAAACACGGCGGCGTTCAGCGACAGAGGCAGACGTCAAAGGAGCAGGTCCATATGAGGACAAGGCCCTCCTATAACAGGCACTATCAGCCGAAGGAATCCGGCGCCTCCCAGCGGCCGCGGCAGGGACACCAGCCACCGAGTCCAATGGCGATGTGACACTAAGAATGGATACCGGTCAGACACAAACGCTGACGAGAATACAGAGTTTTTGGCGTATACTAATTTACCCCTACAACCCCCTCCTGCCGTGCAAAAATGGTAAATGAATGCAGACAAGAGTTGGTTTTTAGCTGGACACTGAGATTACAGATTTGAGGTTAAATCCCAGCAGGTGGACTGGTCAGACACAAATGCTGACGAGAATACAGAGTGTTTTGGCATATATTAATTTCCCCTACAACCCCTTCCTGCCGCACAAAAATAGTAAAAGAATGCAGACAAGAGTTGGTTTTTAGCTGGACACTAAGATTACCGATTAGAGGTCACATCCCGGCAGGTGGATCGGTCAGGTTCATGCCTGATAGCCCCGGACCAGATCAGGCCAAATGTGCCTCCGGTCCTGTGTGCAGCCAGACCGCTGTAATTGCAGCCGCAGCTGCTGATTTTTCAAAATAGGGGCTAGCATGGAGCTAGCCGCAGTCCTGAAACAACAGCGGCGTGCAGCCGCCGGTATCCGGTTCCCGGATTCTCCCAGACCGGGGCAATCCGGCCCCATAGGCTCCCATGTTAGGGATAACCGGATTGCCCCGGATCGGGAGAATTCGGGACAATCCAGACAAATCCGGGATACGGCTTTTTGGGGTGATTTTTCTCTCCGGACACAAAAACGTTGCAAGCAACAGTTTTGTGTCCGGTGAGAATAATCTGAATTCTCCCGGATTCCACCGCAGAGATGAAACCGGATGGCAGAGAGCGGCTCCATCCGGCCCCGTAGGCTACTATGGGGCCAAAAACCAGTCCGGGGCTGTCTGGTTTACACCGGACAGCCCCGGACTGGACCTTACCGTGATGTGAAGCCAGCCTAAAACATATCAAATGTTTAGAAACTCTACTGTGCCTAATAATTTGGAACAGTGCATTTAGAGGTTTTTTTTTATTTTTAAGATTATACTGTTATCATTGGGAGGTTTCTTCAATAAAATTTGATGTGTACCCTAACGGGTGATGACTTTTATTACACTGACTGTCATTTGCACTGACCATTTAGGAAAGTCAGAGAAAATGAACATTTGCATAATAATTTGGAACACAGTGTATATACATGCAACAAACCGGACAGACACCCCTATTGTCTAGTGGCCACAGTGTGTCCTGCATAAAGATAAAAAGTGCAAAAAACTGACGCATGATAATGTGTGGTATTAGTGGATATTTTGGCAAGAATAACGTAAGCTTGAAACCCGCGTCAAGGGTCCACACTCTTACGAGTCTGTATAACTATATTCAGAAAAAAAACACATAAAAGGACATTAAAGGGAACCTGTCACCCACCTAAAGCCCTTTAGGCTATCACTACCTGTCCCTGCACCTTCATATTACTATTCTAACTATCCCTCTCTGTCCTAAATGTGCCCTATGACTGTGTTAAAAAATGGTTTTGATACTCACTCATTAGTATGTTAATGATCGGGGGGGGCTACCGTTGCCAGCTTCCCTGGGTGTCCTCTCTGTATCTCGTCACTGCCTCCTTCATTGTTTATCATGCCCCGATGAGCGGTAATGTTGCCTTCCCAATGTGCGCTTCCAGCCTGGCTTGCAGCCGTCTGCAGAGTTCCGGTATGATGCAGAAAACATAATTTCCGGTACTCCGCAGCCGGACTTCAGGCTGAGCAGAACGCATGCTCTGTGGAGCACATTATGTCAGCTCATCTGTGATGAGCTGAAGTAATGTGCTCCACAGAGCATGTGCTATGCACATCTCTGTGTATGAGCTGGGGAGAACCGAAAATTACGCGTTCGGCATCATACCCGGCACTCTGCAGAGAGGAGCGAGCCAGGCTGGGGGGCGCGCATATGGATGTCAATATCACCCCCACCTGGGCATGATAAACAATGACAGAGGCGGCAACTAGACACAGACACAGAGCAGATTGGGGGCAGAGGAGCCATACCGGCTCACTCCAGGAAGCAACCCGGACACCGGAGTTCGAGTCTGCTAAGGAGCAGCAAGCCCAGCAGAAAACACCGGTTTTCCAAGGAGATTCTAGTCTCCCGGACCCCTGTAACAGCAACCAACCAGAGGTCCAGGACCCGCAGAAATCCCCTGAGGTAGAATCCAGAGAAGGTTCTCAACAACTACTACAGGAGGGAAAGATGTACAGGAGGCCACACCAGGTTCTAAGCATGTCAGGGCTTCAGGACAAAGTAAAACAGGAATGAGGAGGCCTTATAGATCACTCGCTGTGGAAATCCCAAAGTGCTTCCAATACCACCTGGAGTGTACCCTAGACAGTGCCGGTTTGACATTAGTAAAGGTACGGAGAACTACTTCCAGTGTGTGGGTCTGTTATTACCGCCCTGATCCGGTCCCATCCAGACACTTTACATACCGCCCGCCTGCAGAGCCATAACCCTGTACGCACACTCCATTCCCTCATCACTGCTCCGGGGGCCCCGCTCCACCTACGGGGAGCTACAACACCCAGATGCCCATCCATCACCCCCGGAGGTCTGTCGCAGCGCTGGTGCCTTCACCCTACTCCTTAGGTGGCGTCACGACATCTTCAATCAAAACCCCTGTAAACAATTCCCCTTTTTCAAAAGCGACCGCAAGGCATGGTCTCGGGCACTGGCCACCCATGACATCCCCTCGTAATCAATGCTCGAGATCCTAGTACCCCCTGACTGCGGGTGACACACCTTCCCAATGCGCGCTCCCTGCCTGGCTTGCAGCTGTCTGCAGAGTTCCAGGTATGACGCAGAACACGTCATTTCCAGTACTCCGTAGCCGGACGTCAGGCTGCGCAGTACGCATGCTCTGTGGAGCAAATTACGTCAGCTCATCTGTGATGAGCTGATGTAATGTGCTCTACAGAGTACGCGCAATGCACAGCTCTGTGGATGAGCTGCGGAGTACTGGAAATTATGCGTTCAGCATCATACGCGACACTCTGCAGAGCGGAGCGAGCCAGGCTGGGGGGACGCGCATTTGGATGTCAATATCACGCCTATGGGGTATGATAAACAATGACGGAGGCGGCGATGGGACGCAGAGAGGACGCCCAGGGGGGCTAGCAATGGTAGCCCCCCGGATCATTAACATACTAATGAGTGAGTATTAAAATAATTTTTTAACACAGTCACAGGGCACATTTAGGACAGAGAGATAGGCTGGAGGGCTTTAGGTAGATGACAGATTCCCTTTAATTCAGAACATCAATCAAAAAAAGCTTCAAAAAGTCAAAGAAGCTTATCAAAAATCAATATCCATTGCACTTCAGCAGGACACAGTAGGCCCAATGGTAAAGGCAATCAAGTACGTTATACCAGTACTACAAGCACACTCAACCTGTAAGAGGCGATTGGTTATATTAATGTTCTGAATTAATGTCCTTTTATATGTTTTTTTCTGAATATATTTATAGGGAATCATAAGAGTGTGGATCCTTGACGTGGGTCCAACAATTATATAGGAACAAAATAAAAAAAAACTAAACAGCACTCAAGGTCTAATCTGAACTGGTGCAAGCTACAATACTGAACAATATACTGTGTGCTACTGTGAACTTTTTTCTATCTATTTATCTATCTATCTACAGTTGTGGCCAAAAGTATTGACACCCCTGCGATTCTGTCAGATAATACTCCGTTTCTTCCTGAAAATGATTGCAATCACAAATTCTTTGGTATTATTATTAGGGATGAGCGAGTCCTAAATTACTCGGAATCGCTAGACCCGCACGAGTCCGAGCCCAGGACTCGCTACTCGTTGCGAGTCTAGCGAGTCCAATGTTAATGAATAGGGAACCGAGTAATAGCGAATAATGCTATTTACAAATCGCTGATGTGTCTCTGAAAGTGTGCGAGTCCAAACTCGCAGGTTTTTCTCTTATTTGGAGCCGATGATGGAAGGGGGAAGAGATTCTCCGGCACACACCATGCTGTAAAAGCAAACAGGAAACGACTCGCTCTGACAGACGCACACACAGAGCAATCCATTCCCCAGAGCAATCATGGCCGGCCGTGTCACTGTGAACACGCTGCGTTTGATTCCTCTGGTGGAGGCTCGGCCACTGCTATGGCTCCCAACAGACCCTGACTATGGGGATAACATCATGAGGACTACTGCCTGGAGAGAGATCGCCCAAGTGATGTTCCCTGCGTTCCATCTGAGTGGCCATGATGAACAGAGCAATATGAGTAAGTTAAATGAGTTCACCCGTTATATATTGGATTTTCTGTATATATACTCGTGTATAAGCCGACCCATGTATAAACCGACCCCCCTATTTTTGCCCCCAAAAACTGTGAAAACATATTGACCGCCATCCTGGTATACAGCGGCTATCACTGGTAGACAGCCCCCCAGCAGAGTATACAGCTCCCCTGCAGAGTATACAGGCCCCCAGATGGGTATACATGCCCCCATATTATGGTATACAGGCAGGGGCGGACTGGCCCAGGTGCCTGGGGGGCAATTGCCCCCCAGGCCGGTGTATTTTCCCCTATTTTGGGCCGCCTGGACCATGAAAAGGGCTGCCGCCCGCACGGCTCATGCAGCTGCAGGAGCATGAAGCAGCGCATGACCCCGAAGCAGCAGCCGGAACCGCAAGCTACTGGCCGCGCGATGACGTCATCAGCGCGCGGCTGCGGCCGGGAGTGAGCGGCTTTGAGGAGCGCGAGGCTGTGGCTGGGAGCGAGCCCTAGGAGACTGCGGGAGCTGCGGTGACTGTGAGGCGGCCGCCTGTCATCACCCCCCCCCCACCCCCGCCCTCACCTGTGTCGGACCGGTGAGGGAGGGCTGGCACCCAAACTGTAGGGTGCCAGTCAGTCCCTGTATACAGGGCCCTCAGTGGGTCTACAGCCCCCCCAGCAGTGGGTATACAGGGACCCCAGCAGTGGGTATACAGGGCCCCCAGCAGTGGGTATACAGGGCCCCCAGCAGTGGGTATACAGGGCCCTCGTGGGTATACAGGCCCCCCATAGCAGGGTATACAGGACCCTCAATGTGTTATCATGCGCCATCGCATAGTTGCCTATATTTGGATGGGGTCACAACAGTACACTTAGTTTAAGGGCTGGTGCTCCTGGCTCTTACGGCCAGGGGGTTGGGTGTATATTAATACCACTAATGAGCAGAGTCTGGTGCCCGCACTATTACCTTCTCGATGCGTCGACATGTGACCTGCCTCATTTGTGATAGTGTCCACGTGAGCTCAATGTCCGTAATGCTGTTGATGATGTTCCACACTGTCGTGTCACTGTGCCTTGTATACACATTACACACACAACATGAATAAAATGTTATTGCTGATTTGTACACAAACTTTTGGTGTTTCAAATATTACACATGTCTAAACCCGGTTTGAAATCATTTCACAGTTGACCATCTTCAAAAACGTTGGAGGAGCTGCCGCGATCAACATCGCAAACAATATTGCCAGATCGCAGAGGGGGACCCGGGAGCAGCTCCAGAGCTGATCTACAAACACTATGACCGGCTGTCCTTCCTTGGACCGGTGGCCCGTATGCCAAGGTACGTGTCTGCAGCACTGTTGTCTACTATTATTATAATTTATTTATATAGCGCCATTAGGTCTCATGGCACTTTACATGAGGATAATGGTTAACTACAAAAAACAGTAAAGGAAGACAATCAGGTCGTACAGGTACAAGAGGAGAGGACCCTGTCCACGAGGGCACACAGTGTACGTATGAAGCTCTATAATGAGTGTGCTGGTTTACATACCCACACTGGGGTTTGTTTCTGCCATGGTGCAACAGATTTCTATTACCTTTGGCAGTGATCCAGGACATACACATTTATATTCACATTGTGACGTTGGGACAAATAAGCAGGGTGGGCAGACACAATGTTCCGTGACCTCACAATTAGCTCTTATTGTTGGCATGTTTGTGGAACAAAGCCATGTTCTTCCCTGCAATGGCCTCTAAGGTGTGTGGCCTTGTCTGGTTTGCCTGTCGTAAGCATCATTTGTATGTGTTCCTAATGGCCTCCCTCCACTTGCATAAGGGCCACATACATCCCTACACGTTTAATTGTGGGTGTTTTTTAGGCTAAATAACGTTGTAAGGATATACCCCTTTTGCACTAAACTGTTTGTACACCATCCCAGATTGTTTACACAGTCATACACATTTGAGGACATACCCTGTATCACTACAAATATGTGTGGGTGAGTTTGGCCATGGGTATATTTGTGGCTGCAAGGTGATGGTGTAGATATTAGGATCCACATGTGAATTTAATTGTTTTGTTGTTAACTGATGGCTACATTAAGAATCCTTCGAAAAACATAGTGTATTAATGCTGTATAAAATTAAACTTAAGGGGGCCATATTTTCAGTGCAACAGGCTTTTATGTACAAGGTCCTTTAGGAAACAAGAAGTTTGCCCTTGCTGTTCCCGGCTTTGTGTTCGGCCCCGTTGGAATAATTGTAAAACTGTCCATCTGGGAATACCACCTTGTTTGGCACCAACGATGTGTGACCTGCTGATCAAAAACAACCCCATACTCTATGTCCATTACAGTCGTTTCAAAATCCAAGCCATATGTTTTGTGGGGTTTATTTACCAAGACATTCCTGATTAGCATACATGGCAGCAAAAAGGAGTGTAGGCCACTAACACCGAATGCTCATGTGTCACCTATGCTGCAGGACTCCATTTACTGTCTTGCTCACCTGCCCTATAGATGTGGGTTATGTGTAGGGATGGGCGAATCTACTCGCTAGGACTCGTTACTCGGCGAGTAGTAAGGGACTCGCAGGACTCGGTACTCTGCGAGTTTCCCAGTGATTACTCGCACGAGTCCAATGCAAATCAATATCAATCCTAGTTTTGTCAGAAACGCTGACAAAACTAGGATTGCCATTGTTTGCATTAGACTCGCGAGTAATCACTGGCTACTGTGCCAGTGATAGCAGGGAAACTCGCAGATAACTGCTGTTTCTTTGCGAGCCAGTCCAGCTGTCTTCTCTGTGCAGCTCCAGGGTCCTAGAGCCCGCCTGCTGCCTGATGTAGCAGTGCTAAGATTGTTCTCAGTCTGCTCATTCCCTGTGTACAGACATGAATGTCTGTGCACAGAGATGATGTAGCAGTGCTGAGATTGTTCTCAGTCTGCTCATTCCCTGTGTACAGACATGAATGTCTGTGCACAGAGATGATGTAGCAGTGCTGAGATTGTTCTCAGTCTGCTCATTCCCTGTGTACAGACATGAATGTCTGTGCACAGAGATGATGTAGCAGAGCTGAGATTGTTCTCAGTCTGCTTATTCCCTGTGCATAGACATCTATATTTATGCACAGGGGATGTAGCAGAGAGGACATCGCGTTTTGGACTGCGTCGGACGGAAGAGGATTTTTTTAATTAAAGATGGAGTCCCTAATGGCTTTTTTTTTATTTCTAATAAAAAATTTTCCTTGTGTTGTGTTTTTTTTAAAACAATTTAATAGAAATTCATGGTGGTCATGTCTAATATTGGCGTGACCGCCATAAATTTCGGGCTTAGGGCCAGCTGATAATACAAAGCTGGCCCTAACCTCTTTATTACCCAGCGTGCCACCGCTACCAGGGCCGCTGGAAGAGCGGGGTTCAGCGCCAGAGGATGGCGCTTCAATGAACGCGCCATCTTCTGGGGCAGCTGCGGGCTGCAATTTGCAGCGGGGGGTGCCCAGAAAGCTTGGGCATCCCTGCGCTGCGGATTCCAGCCCCCAGCTGCTTAGCTGTACCTGGCTAGACATAGAAATTGCGCGGAGCCCCACGCATTTTTTTTTAATTATTTCATGAATTTCAGAGTCAGAGTCTCAGAGTCTCAGAGTCAGAATCTCAGAATTTCATGAAATAATTAAAAAAAAATGCGTGGGGCTCCGCGCAATTTCTATGTCTAGCCAGGTACAGCTAAGCAGCTGGGGGCTGGAATCCGCAGCGCAGGGATGCCCAAGCTTTCTGGGCACCCCCCGCTGCAAATTGCAGCCCGCAGCCGCCCCAGAAGATGGCGCGTTCATTGAAGCGCCATCCTCTGGCGCTGAACCCCGCTCTTCCAGCGGCCCTGGTAGCGATGGCATGCTGGGTAATAAAGGGGTTAGGGCCAGCTTTGTATTATCAGCTGGCCCTAAGCCCGAAATTTATGGCGGTCACGCCAATATTAGACATGACCGCCATGAATTTCTATTAAATTGTTTTAAAAAAAACACAACACAAGGAAAATTTTTTATTAGAAATAAAAAAAAAAAGCCATTAGGGACTCCATCTTTAATTAAAAAAATCCTCTTCCGTCCGACGCAGTCCAAAACGCGATGTCCTCTCTGCTACATCCCCTGTGCATAAATATAGATGTATATGCACAGGGAATGAGCAGACTGAGAACAATCTCAGCACTGCTACATCATCTCTGTGCACAGACATTCATGTCTGTACACAAGGAATGAGCAGACTGAGAACAATCTCAGCTCTGCTACATCATCTCTGTGCACAGACATTCATGTCTGTACACAGGGAATGAGCAGACTGAGAACAATCTCAGCTCTGCTACATCATCTCTGTGCACAGACATTCATGTCTGTACACAGGGAATGATCAGACTGAGAACAATCTCAGCACTGCTACATCAGGCAGCAGGCAGGCTCTAGGACCCTGGAGCTGGGGCAGCCAGAACACAGAGAAGACAGGATCTTATCTGTGCGAGTCAGCGATTACTTACAAAGTAAACGAGCAATGCAAATAAATGACACAACTAGGATTGCTTCAGGCTGAAGCTTCCGAGACACATCTGCGATTTGTAAATCTCACACTACTCGCTATTACTCGCTTCCCCATTCATTAACATTGGACTCGCTAGACTCGCAACGAGTAGCGAGTCCTGTGCTCGGACTCGCTAGAGTCAAGCGATTCCGAGTAATTTAGGATTCGCCCATCACTAGTTATGTGCTTTGAAACCAAGGTCGCCCACACTGCGTCTTTTACTGTCCATCTGATGGTAAGCAACCCTGAAGAATGTGTTTGCCTCTAAGTGTCAGGCTATAGCTTTGTCCACATAAAGTTACAACAAAAAGTAAATGCTATACTTGTGGCCACTAATATGTCTTCAAGTGCCATAAATAGCTGTCCTGCCTAAGGCAGGGCACAGTGTAATTGGGCAGACAAATGGTTAAATTTCAAATGTAATGTCAAAAAATCGAGGACCAACACTACCCACACATAGAATATTGGTTGAGGCATGAGCCAAAATGTCCTAATTTATTGGCTGCAATTCAATCTTAAGGTCAACAATGAAAACACAGAATACACAGATGTGGGAGCCATGAACGAGGGTTGAGAAAGAAGTGGATGGAGATAGTGGCTGAATAGTCATTATTATATATATTGTATTATATTAAATATTATATTATATATATATATTGTATACGTTTGAACCCCTTCACTAGTTTATATAGCTGATGTAACCTAAAAGTTTGGTAAATTAAGTATGTCAAGTTAAAAGTGAAGTCAGGTGGACGTTTTTTTTCATGTGAAACATTGGTGTTATTGATCGTCTAGATTAGATGGGATGGGGGGGGGTAATAATGTGGGGAAAAATTATGTATTATTATGGAATTAGCAAACAAAGTGACGGATTCCTTTATGTTATGTACAGTTGGTTATTCTTTAATAATAATAAAAAATATCTGATTCAGAACACACTGATACACAGTCAAAAAAGCGTGCAACTTAATGTTTGACCTATGTTTTTGTTTATAAATGCAATGCATTCACCAAACTTTTTGGCCTTTACCCACAGAGAGGTTCACTACCGCAGGCGCCGTGCACCACAACAGCTGCCTGAACAGGCGAGGGAGGCCCCAGAAGCCCCGGAAGTGGAGGACCAAGGCCAAGCTGGTGGAATACCACCACCGCCGCCGCCACCAGCTCCAACACCACCACCGCCGCCGCCACCAGCACAAACACCACCACCACCGCCGCCACCAGCAACAACACCACCACCACCACCGCCGCCACCAGCACCAGCACCAACACCACCACCACCGCCGCCACCAGCACCAACCCCAGCTTTGGGGCATGTCCGGCCGCCAGAGGAGGTTGTTGCAGGGCCAGAAAATCGTGCACAAAGTAATGCTGACTTTGCCCGCAGTCTCCTACCGTTCTTGGATGACATTCCATTCGAGAGACGACTGCGGGCATGGTCAGCCATACATATTGTCATCGATGCATGTCGGCCTCCAAACCACCCTGCCCAGGTCTTTTCATATTTGGAGGGGTGGCAGCAATCTGGTGCAAACATTCTGGACAGGCAGACACCACGGCGGGACAGCTATGTGGCAACCCAGAGGCCGTACCAACCTTTCTGGCCAACCCACATGGACCTCCCAACCCAAGGCCATTTTGAGAGACCGGCCCAGGTGACCCAACCTACAGGGTTACAAGCAGTGGGGGAGGCTATCCATGGGGCCCTGGACCTCCTCCATGACCAGGGTGATGGTGGCGGGGTAGAGGCTACCCCACACAATCGTCCCACCTACCACCAGCTGTAGGTTCAACTTTTTTTTTTTGTTTGTTAATGTAAATAGTGCATGTTTGCACTTTTTACATCTTTATTTCTGTTTTTTACGTTGCTTTTCGAAAGCTAAAAAAAAAAAAAAAAAATCTGACATCTTTGCCATTAAGGCATAATAATACAGATTTTAAAAAAAAATGCTTTGTGTCTGTCTTTTTTCAGGGAATGGATGTGTAGGTTGTTTTGTGGGTGGCCTTAAAGTCATCCTCATTAGCAAGTACTTTACGGCCTGCATGGCGCATGAGGGCACCTTGGTTAGTACGTGTAAAATCATTACTGCACATACCAATGTTGCTAACAAAGAAATAGTGCCTGTGTTTGGGGGGGGGGTTACTTAATGACTCGGTATGTTAACAACACTAGGAACACAGATGCGAGAGGCTGGGACGTCTACTTGCAACACACAACGTCTATGCGTTATCTCCGTAGCGTAGAGTGGGACCCTTCGCCAGGCTACAGCAGGATCATAGTACAAGCAACGTCTTCGATGCAGGCATAGACTTGTTGCCTCAAACAATTAGCCCAAGGGGCTGTTTGGCAATTTGGGTATAAATGCAGGCCTACCGGCCATGATAAGCTTCTTAGCCTGGGTGGCTCCAAAATTTTGCCCAAGGGGCTGTTTGGCATTTTGAGTATAAATGCAGGCCTAATGGCCATGATAAGCTTCTTAGGCTGGGTGCCTCAAAAAATTAGCCCAATGGGCTTGATCAACTATTTTTAGATATAGAAGAGGGAGCGTGGCCCATACTATATTCTTGCTTGTCCTGAGAGCATAGTACAAGCAACGTATTCCATGCAGGCATAGGCTTGTTGCCTCAAAAAATTATCCCAAGGGGCTTGATCAACTATTTTTAGATATAGAGGAGGGAGCGTGGCCCATACTATAGTCTTGCTTGTCTTGAGAGCATAGGAGAAGCAACATATTCGATGCAGGTATAGGCTTGTTGGCTCAAAAAATTAGCCCAAGGGGCTTGGTCAACTCTTTTTAGATATAGAGGAGGGAGCGTGGCCCATACTATAGTCTTGCTTGTCTTGAGAGCATAGGAGAAGCAACATATTCGATGCAGGTATAGGCTTGTTGCCTCAAAAAATTTACCCAAGGGGCTGTTTGGCATTTTGAGTGTAAATGCAGGCCTAAGGGCCATGATAAGCCTCTTAGGCTGGGTGTCTCCAAAAATTAGCCCAAGGGGCTGTTTTGCATTTTGGGTATAAATGCAGGCCTAAGGGCCATGATAAGCTTGTTAGCCTGGGTGGCTCCAAAAATTAGCCCAAGGGGCTGTTTGGCATTTTGAGTGTAAATGCAGGCCTAAGGGCCATGATAAGCCTCTTAGGCTGGGTGTCTCCAAAAATTAGCCCAAGGGGCTGTTTTGCATTTTGGGTATAAATGCAGGCCTAAGGGCCATGATAAGCTTGTTAGCCTGGGTGGCTCCAAAAATTAGCCCAAGGGGCTTTTAAATGTTTGCTAACAGAAAATAAAGGTTGATTCCTTGTCAAAAGGTGTTGTGATGGTTAATGAAACCGAAGTTAAGGTATAGTGTTGGTTTAAGATGAAGCAGCCTCATTACCAGGTTGCAGGAACATGGTTACGCAAATCGTTACTGGTCTTGTACATACTGCTTGTACCAAAAAGACACAATATAATACAATGATTAATTATATCATATTGATGTTGAACGTGGCACTTCAGCTCTGAGTACTGTCGTCTTCAGGGCTCAAGAAGTCTTGTGAAATCCAGTTCCTATTAAACTTAATTAGAGTAAGCCTGTCTGCATTCTCTGGAGTAAGACGTGTCCTGGTATCAGTTATGATACCCCCAGCGGCACTGAAAACCCGCTCTGATGTCACACTAGCCGCAGGGCATGCCAGCACCTCCAAGGCATACAACGAGAGCTCTGTCCAAGTGTGGAGCTTGGAGACCAGTAATTAAACGGGACTGCGGCATCAGTCAGGAAGCAGGTACTGTCACTTAAGTATTCTTGTATCATGTTGGTAAGTTTCTGTCTCCGAGAGATGGTTACTGGAGCAACATGGCGATGCAGGTTCGATGGCTTATTGAACATAGCCCACTTTGCGGACATCTTTCCAGCATCTCTTCTGGACAGCGTGGATGATTGTGCCCCGACCAATGGCTGCTGTTGCACAGAGTTGCTACCTATGGGCAGAGTGTTGTCTGACGGTGATATTAGAAGCATATTATCCACAAGAACCCTCTTGAAATAGTCAATTGTCAAGCCACGTGGTGACTGAAACAGCAGCGAGGTGAATTTATCTTTATAACGTGGGTCCAGAAAGGTGGCCAACCAGTAGAGGTCGTTGTGCAATATGTTAATCACTCGTGGGTCTTCTAGCAGACAAGTCAACATGAAGTCAGCCATGTGTCCTAAGCTGCATAGAGTCATGTCTTCAGTGTCCTCAGAACGATGTTCAATACCCATTGTATCCGCAAAGTCTGTCTCCGCCTCCTCCTCTCCAGGCCACCCATGGTGGACAGACACAAAGCTGGGGTTGTGAGTACCATCTGGGTTGACATCGGCACCAACAAAAAATAAATCCTCTTCATCGTCTTGCTCCTGTTCCTCTTCAGGAGCCAATGTTGCCTGGTCATACTGGCTTTGCTGGCTAGGTACTGCGCTGTTTAAATCTGGCTCCATAGCCATCTGCTGGGCTCTCAATGCTTCATTTTTCTGATTAATGAGGGATTCTTTCAGCAGACACAGCATGGGGATAGTGACACTGATGATGGACTGATCACCGCTCACCAGTTTTGTGCAGTAGTCAAAATTATCAAGAACCTCAGATGTGTCAGCGATCCACACCCACTCCATTGTACTAATATGTCGTGGCTGACTGCCGGTCTGACGGGCATGTTGCAACTGATACTCGGATATTGCCCTCTGCTGCTCATTGATCCTCGATAACATATGGAATGTAGAGTTCCATCGTGTCGGCATGTCACAAATGAGTCTGTGGTTGGGCAAATTCAATTGCTTTTGAAGCAATGAAAGTTTTCCAACCGCTGTTGACGAATGACGAAAATGTGCGCAAACTCGACGCACCTTCTCCAGTAGGTCAGATAACTCTGGGTATGTACGCAGGAATTTCTGCACTACTAGATTCAGCACGTGAGCCATGCAAGGCACGTGCACAAGGTTTCCGAGCTTTAGTGCAGCCACTAGGTTACGACCATTGTCACTCACCACGAGACCGGTCTGGAGTTGGAGTGGGGATAGCCACTCATCTGTCTGTTGCTTCAGACCTTTCAACAGCTCTACTGCAGTGTGCGGTGTGTGACCTAAACAGATCAGCTTCAGCAGAGCCTGTTGGCGTCTTGCTGAAGCACTGCAGCAAACCTCCCAACTTGGCCGTGATGTTGAGGGCAATTGAGGATTGGTCGAGGAAGCGGAAGATGGTGTAGTGGACATATAGGATGATGCAGAGAACCTGAATGAGGTTGTGCCAGCTATCCGTGGCGTGGGTAGGATGTTTGATGTAACACTAACATCGTTTGGCACACTCTCCACAACGTTGATCCAATGCGCGGTGAGCGAGATGTACCGGCCCTGTCCTGAACTGCTTGTCCACGTGTCCGTAGTAAGGTGTACATTCCCGGTTACAGCGTTGGTGAGGGCACGCTTGAGGTTGTTAATGACATGCTCATGTAACGCGGGGACGGCACAACGTGAAAAGTAGTGGCGGCTTGGAAACCGAGTAGCGTGGTACTGCCACAGCCAAAAGCTCACGAAAGGAGTCTGTACCCACAAGCCTAAACGGCAACATCTCGACTGCTAACAACTTAGCTATCTGGGCATTTATTTTTTTGGCTAATGGGTGGGAAGAGTGGTATTTCTGCTTCCTTTCGTACAGCTGTGTCACTGATAACTGTAAGGATGTTGCTGACCGAGAACTGTCTGCACTCGTGTTCAGTCTCTCTGCAACCGCTGCTTGTGATGAGTACATATGAGCTGGACCAGCTTCAGCAACACTTGATTGTGACGGACGGATCTGAGTTACCGTGGCAGTCTTTGGGTCAGATGACACTGTTGTGGAAGGCTGCACTTTTGACCACTGAATAGGGTGCTGACCAGCCATGTGCTTCCGCATACTGCTGGTGCTCTGGTTTCCTTTCCCGTGGCCTCTGCTTAGCCTTGCATGGCAGATGGTACAGATGACCACATTTTCTTGAGAAGGCCCATCTTTAAAAAATTTCCACACAGTGGCTGACCGACCTCTATGCTTGACTGTACTCCCTGAGGGATTACTCAGGCCCACATTTGAGACATTTTGTCCAACAGTTGACAAATTTTGAGCCACAGTGGACACATTTTGGGCAACAGTGGTGACTCTTTCAGTTCTGGTGGGAGGAGTAGGCCTTGGTGCCTTTGTTGGTGGGACATACACACTTTCTTCCTCCGTGCTGCTCTGCTGGCTCTGCATGGCAACATTCCACGTGGGATCAGTTGTCTCATCATCAACCCCTTCCTCTTCTAAATCTTCCCGATAACAAGATTGATTTTGCTCCCCAGATGACAAGTGTGTCACTGTCTCATCATCATCATCCTCCAACTCCTGAGACGGTCTAAGACTTTGCTGAAAGACACGTTCATGTGGCCGGGGTGTCTCTAAAACTTGTCCATGATTGGACAATTCTTCATCAAGTATCTCATCTACTACTGAGTCTGGCAAACCGTATTCATGTAAAGGATTATATGTACCAAATAAGTCATCTGAGTGACCCATGTCTGTGTCAACATTTTCATGGGGCTGCTGTTGGTCTGAGGAACTGTGAAGAGGTTGTGGATTAGATGACCCAGCATGGTATGTACCAACAGTAGACACAGTGCTCAAGGAACCTTGAGTGCTGCAAGAACCTGTTGTTGAGGTCTTGTCTGCCAGCCAAGACGTTAGATGGTGTTCGTCTTCCGGCCTCAATACTCGTTTACTTTCCTGACGGGGAAAGTTAGACAGGAGGAACGATCGATCAATCCTCATCTGTCTGCCCGAACTGGTGGATAGTTGGCCACGACTACCAATGCCTGTACCTCGTCCCTGTCCCTTAGCAACACTTTTTTTGGGATTTGGTTTTTTGGGTGACATTTTATAATTTCTGGTGGCTTTCTGGGGGCTTGTAAAACAAGTAGCAGGTACTATTTCGTGAAAGGTACACACTAGAGGCTAAGATATTTTAAGACAGATGGAAGGTACCGTGCGAGCTGCAGGCAGGACACCGTACAGCAACGCACTGGCACAGGAAAAAAATTGTTTAGTACGCAGAACCAGGCACTGTTAGACTGCAATGCTGGCTGCGTAAAATGTTACAAGTACCGTGCGAGCTGCAGGCAGGACACCGTACAGCAACGCACTGGCACAGGAAAAAATTGTTTAGTACGCAGAACCAGGCACTATTAGGCTGCGGTGCTGGCTGCGTAAAATGTTACAAGTACCGTGCGAGCTGCAGGCAGGACACCGTACAGCAACGCACTGGCACAGGAAAAAATTGTTTAGTACGCACAACCAGGCACTGTTAGACTGCAATGCTGGCTGCGTAAAATGTTACAAGTACTGTGCGAGCTGCAGGCAGGACACCGTACAGCAACGCACTGGCACAAGAAAAAATTGTTTAGTACGCAGAACCAGGCACTGTTAGACTGCAATGCTGGCTGCGTAAAATGTTACAAGTACCGTGCGAGCTGCATGCAGGACACCGTACAGCAACGCACTGGCACAGGAAAAAATTGTTTAGTACGCAGAACCAGGCACTGTTAGACTGCAATGCTGGCTGCGTAAAATGTTACAAGTACCGTGCGAGCTGCAGGCAGGACACCGTACAGCAACGCACTGGCACAGGAAAAAATTGTTTAGTACGCAGAACCAGGCACTATTAGGCTGCGGTGCTGGCTGCGTGGAATGTTACAAGTACCGTGCGAGCTGCAGGCAGGACACCGTACAGCAACGCACTGGCACAGGAAAAAATTGTTTAGTACGCAGAACCAGGCACTATTAGGCTGCAGTGCTGGCTGCGTAAAATGTTACAAGTACCGTGCGAGCTGCAGGCAGGACACCGTACAGCAACGCACTGGCACAGGAAAAAATTGTTTAGTACGCAGAACCAGGCACTGTTAGACTGCAATGCTGGCTGCGTAAAATGTTACAAGTACCGTGCGAGCTGCAGGCAGGACACCGTACAGCAACGCACTGGCACAGGAAAAAATTGTTTAGTACGCAGAACCAGGCACTATTAGGCTGCGGTGCTGGCTGCGTGGAATGTTACAAGTACCGTGCGAGCTGCAGGCAGGACACCGTACAGCAACGCACTGGCACAGGAAAAAATTGTTTAGTACGCAGAACCAGGCACTGTTAGACTGCAATGCTGGCTGCGTAAAATGTTACAAGTACCGTGCGAGCTGCAGGCAGGACACCGTACAGCAACGCACTGGCACAGGAAAAAATTGTTTAGTACGCAGAACCAGGCACTATTAGGCTGCGGTGCTGGCTGCGTGGAATGTTACAAGTACCGTGCGAGCTGCAGGCAGGACACCGTACAGCAACGCACTGGCACAGGAAAAAATTGTTTAGTACGCAGAACCAGGCACTATTAGGCTGCGGTGCTGGCTGCGTGGAATGTTACAAGTACCGTGCGAGCTGCAGGCAGGACACCGTACAGCAACGCACTGGCACAGGAAAAAATTGTTTAGTACGCAGAACCAGGCACTATTAGGCTGCGGTGCTGGCTGCGTGGAATGTTACAAGTACCGTGCGAGCTGCAGGCAGGACACCTTACAGCAACGCACTGGTACAGGAAAAAAATTGTTTAGTACGCAGAACCAGGCACTATTAGGCTGCGGTGCTGGCTGCGTGCAATGTTACAAGTACCGTGCGAGCTGCAGGCAGGACACCGTACAGCAACGCACTGGCACAGGAAATTTTTTGTGGAAAAATGGCACCAAAATTATTTGGTAGACTAGTGCCAAAAATAAGAAAAAGCTTAGGATTACAGCTCTGCGGAAAGCTGGGTGAACTAAGCTCTGAGGATGGTGCTGTATTCACTGTAAGGCTGCTCCTATCTCCCTTCCTTACAGTCCTGTACAGCAATCCTCCGTCCTGGTAGTTCTGAAAAGAACTTTTGGGTTATGTGTGAGGAATCTTGACTCCTACACTCCGTCCTGTTAGTTCTGAAAAGAACTTTTGGGTTATATGTGACTCCTACACTGCCTAACTGTCCCTAGATCTGCTCCAAGTCTCCCTGCACTAGGTCAGCTCTTCTCAGGAATGTGCCCAAAATGGCGGGGGCAAGCCTTATATACTGCCTTGCCTGTAGTACATCACGATGGACAGCAGCCAATCATAGTAATGCCACAACCAAGAATGCTGTGGCATTACTGACTATGATTGGCTAACATGCTTGTCCTTCTTCACAAGTTTTCTGACCTAACACGCAATGCTGACTAGTAACATAAAAGATTCTGGATTCGCGAGTCCCGAATAGAGAATACAGGACTCGGAATCGCAGACTTGCTAGGAATCGGACTCGTAGACTCGCTCAGACTCGCTGCTGTTTGGGGAGATTCAAGCTATATAGCGATGTGATATAGCGAGTCTAGCGAGTCTAGCGAGTGAGAGAAAGTAAACTCTGACAAAACTAGGATTGCCATTTACTTGCATTGGACTCGTTACTGAGCGAGTATTCGCTAAAAGACTCGCCGATTACCGAGTCCAGCGAGTCCCTTAAGAATCGCCGAGTAACGAGTCCTAGCGAGTAGACTCGCTCATCCCTAATTATTATCTTCCTTTAATTTGTCTTCAATGAAATAACACAAAAGAGAATGAAGCAAAAAGCAAAACATTGATCATTTCACACAAAACTCCAAAAATGGGCCAGACAAAAGTATTGGCACCCTCAGCCTAATACTTGGTTGCACAACCTTTAGCCAAAATAACTGCGATCAACCGCTTCCGGTAACCATCAATGAGTTTCTTACAATGTTCTGCTGGAATTTTAGACCATTCTTCTTTGGCAAACTGCTCCAGGTTCCTGATATTTGAAGGGTGCCTTCTCCAAACTGCCATTTTTAGATCTCTCCACAGGTGTTCTATGGGATTCAGGTCTGGACTCATTGCTGGCCACCTTAGAAGTCTCCAGTGCTTTCTCTCAAACCATTTTCTAGTGCATATTGAAGTGTGTTTTGGGTCATTGTCCTGCTGGAAGACCCATGACCTCTGAGGGAGACCCAACACTGGGCCCTACATTATGCTGCAAAATTTGTTGGTAGTCTTCAGACTTCATAATGCCATGCACACGGTCAAGCAGTCCAGTGCCAGAGGCAGTAAAGCAACCCCAAAACATCAGGGAACCTCCGCCATGTTTGACTGTAGGGACCGTGTTCTTTTCTTTGAATGCCTCTTTTTCTCCTGTAAACTCTGTGTTGATGCCTTTGCCCAAAAAGCTCTACTTTTGTCTCATCTGACCAGAGAACATTCTTCCAAAACGTTTTAGGCTTTCTCAGGTAAGTTTTGGCAAACTCCAGCCTGGTTTTTTTATGTCTCGGGGTAAGAAGTGGGGTCTTTCTGGGTATCCTACCATACAGTCCCTTTTCATTCAGATGCCGACGGATAGTACGGGTTGACACTGTTGTACCCTCGGACTGCAGGGCAGCTTGAACTTGTTTGGATGTTAGTTGAGGTTCTTTATAAACCATCCGCACAATCTTGCGTTGAAATCTCTCGTCAATTTTTCTTTTCCATCCACATCTAGGGAGGTTAGCCACAGTGCCATGGGCTTTAAACTTCTTGATGACACTGTGCACGGTAGACACAGGAACATTCATTTCTTTGTAGATGGACTTGTAGCCTTGAGATTGCTCATGCTTCTTCACAATTTGGTTTCTCAAGTCCTCAGACAGTTCTTTGGTCTTCTTTCTTTTCTCCATGCTCAATGTGGTACACACAAGGACACAGGACAAAGGTTGAGTCAACTTTAATCCATATCAACTGGCTGCAAGTGTGATTTAGTTATTGCCAATACCTGTTAGGTGCCACAGGTAAGTTACAGGTGCTGTTAATTACACAAATTAGAGAAGCATCACATGATTTTTCTAACAGTGCCAATACTTTTGTCCACCCCCTTTTTTATGTTTGGTGTGGAATTATATTATTTGGCTTTAGGACAATTCTTTTTGTGTTTTTTCATTGAAGACAAATTAAATGAAGATAATACGAAAGAATTTGTGATTACAATCATTTTCAGGAAGAAACTGAGTATTATCTGACAGAATTGCAGGGGTGTCAATACTTTTGGCCACAACTCTATCTATCTATCTATATCTATCTATCTATCTATCTATCTATCTATCTATCTATCTATCTATCCAAAAAAATAGAAAAACAGAACAGCACATGAATACTTAGCAAGATGGTGCAGTCAATCCTGAAAACATTAGTGTCCAACTGTGAGATAAATCCAAAAAGCAGAAATCCAGGCAGCACACAAATTGAATGCAAAAAACAGGCTTTAATGAGCCCCAACAGAGGCACAACGTTTCGGTGACAGTCACCTTTTCAAGTACATTGTGATACAAATAGTGAGGGTTTATAACATGTCTCAGAAATTTCTCTTAGGCGGCCGTCACACGCTACAATATCGTGAGCGATATTGTTAGCGATCACGTGCACGCGCGATCGCTAACAATATCGTTCACATCGCTGGTGAGCTGTCACACAGACAGACTCACCAGCGATGTGGAGCAGGGAGATCGCTGGTAACTATGGTACACATCGGGTTACTAGGCGCCGCGCGGCGCTTAGTAACCCGACGTTTACCATAGATACCATCTTCCAGCATAGGCTCAGCCGCTGGGAGATCGTTCATCGTGGTGTCACACACCACGATGATGCAGATTGATCAAGCGTTTATCGCTTGATATGAGCTCCGGCTCACCAATCTGCGATCTAACGATTAAGCGATTTTACATTGTAAAATCGCTTGATTACACGCAGCGATGCCCAAACGATATCGCTTAAGCGATCAAAAAGCAGAACGCTTAAGCGATATCGTGCAGGACATTGAAGCGTGTGACGGACGCCTATATAAGAGATCATTTAATAATCATCATAAAAAACAGTGCTAAATATACAGTGCATTATCTCCATGTAAATATATAAAGTGTTAGACATTTCAATAAAGTGCTTTTAATGCAAAATTACACTGTATGTAATACATCCAAAGGTTGAAACTTCATAATTGTGTTGATTAATGCTGAATGTCACCTGTGAATGATAAGAAAAACGTGTTTAAAAACTCACTAATTATACAGTCTGCAGCTCCTGCTAACACCCCCATAATCGCCATTGTGGCTTTTCCGGGTTGGCTATTGAGCATGTTCAGTATGCTGCGCTCCGATAGGTTCAAAGCCCGCTCATGCTCACTGGTGTCTACCACTATTTCCTCCATTTTAGGAGAGGGCAAAAAGTGCCAGTAACTCCAATGTAGCAGTGGAAAAGCTTTACACTATGCAATTTTCTACTTTTTACTCAGCGGTATTGCTGGGAATAGAATATAAATGCTATAACAAATGTTACATAGAATAATCTTTACATGCATATAACAATAGTCCTCTCATCCACATCTACTAAGGGCATGTCCCAAATAGGGTTAAGTGGCTCTAGTACACAGACCATACCCACTGCGCTCCATATTCCATTAACCAAGTTCCCATTACATGATGAACTCAACTGTATAAAGTACTGGAGTCTATAAAGTACCAATAAGTAAAAAGACTCCTTCTATTAGATCATTATAACCTACAAATTGGACATCCATGTCCTACTGGATCATAGAATATAAAACCTAAAATTACCCAAGAATCCACCAGCCCAGAATCAGGAGGTAGAAAAATTGGGCATAAATAATCCAGACCAATGTCTGGATCATTTATGCCCAATTTTTCTACCTCCTGATTCTGGGCTCGTGGATTCTTGGGTAATTTTAGGTTTTATATCTCCTTCCATTAGACCAGCCAGGTCATTTTCAAAACATATATAGGAAGCAACAGGATGATCATCTGGGGGGTATCTCAAACCCAAGCCACAAACAGTACCCCATAGTTACCAATGAGATAGGCCAATAGATGTAATAACTGTATGGGTAATTTCTGAACCTTCGGAGATTTAGAAAACACCTTCATCCTAAAACATAAATAAAAAATCTCTTTAAAAGAGCCAAAATATTTTAACAACAATGTTTCACACCATAGACCCAGAACCATTAAGTAAGCAATAAAAAGGATTAAGCTATCCATATATGTGCTGTATCACAACGTATGGATTTTAAAATCAACATTCAGGCCTGCAGGTTTTAACATCTGCAGTCTGTATATCCACTCCAATTCCATACGCTTTAAAATTTGCACCCTATTGAAAATCAGCACTAATCAACACAATTATGAAGTTTTAACCTTTGGATGTATTACATACAGTGTAATTTTGCACTAAAAGCACTTTATTGAAATGTCTAGCACTTTATATATTTACATGGAGATAATGCACTGTATATTTAGCACCGTTTTTTCTGATGATTATTAAATGACCTATCTATCCTTTCTATGTATCTACAGTTGAGGCCAAAAGTATTGACACCCCTGCAATTCTGTCAGATAATACTCACTTTCTTCCTGAAAATAATTGCAATCACAAATTCTTTGGTATTATCTTATATTGTCTGAGGACTTGAGAAACCAAATTGTGAGGAAGCATGAGCAATCTCAAGGCTACAAGTCCATCTCCAAAGACCTGAATGTTCCTGTGTCTACCGTGCGCAGTGTCATCAAGAAGTTTAAAGCCCATGGCACTGTAGCTAACCTCCCTAAAAATTGACAAGAGATTTCAATGCAAGATTGTGCGGATGGTGGATAAAGAACCTCGACTAACATCCAAACAAGTTCAAGCTGCCCTGCAGTCCGAGGGTACAAGAGTGTCAACCCGTACTATCCGTCGGCGTCTGAATGAAAAGGGACTATATGGTAGGATACCCAGGAAGACCCCACTTCTTACCCCGAGACATAAAAATCCAGGCTGGAGTTTGTCAAAACTTACCTGAGAAAGCCTAAAACGTTTTGGAAGAAAGTTCTCTGGTCAGAGACAAAAGTAGAGCTTTTTGGGCAAAGGCATCAACATAGAGTTTGCAGGAGAAAAAAAGAGGCATTCAAAGAAAAGAACACGGTCCCTACAGTCAAACATGGCGGAGGTTCCCTGATGTTTTGGGGTTGCTTTGCTGCCTCTGGCACTGGACTGCTTGACTGTGTGCATGGCAT
The DNA here is from genome assembly GCA_033576535.1 of Allobates femoralis. Classification (NCBI taxonomy): domain Eukaryota; kingdom Metazoa; phylum Chordata; class Amphibia; order Anura; family Aromobatidae; genus Allobates; species Allobates femoralis. The sequence continues at coordinate 158,309,519 of JARQOC010000006.1, forward strand.
TATTAAGTCTGAAGACTACCAACAGATCTTGCAGCATAATGTAGGGCCCAGTGTGAGAAAGCTGGGTCTCCCTCAGAGGTCACGGGTCTTCCAGCAGGACAATGAACTAAAACACACTTCAAAAAGCACTAGAAAATGGTTTGAGAGAAAGCACTGGAGACTTCTAAGGTGGCTAGCAATGAGTCCAGACCTGAATCCCATAGAACACCTGTGGAGAGATCTAAAAATGGCAGTTTGGAGAAGGCACCCTTCAAATATCAGGGACCTGGAGCAGTTTGCCAAAGAAGAATGGTCTAAAATTCCAGCAGAGCATTGTAAGAAACTCATCGATGGTTACCGGAAGCGGTTGATCGCAGTTATTTTGGCTAAAGGTTGTGCAACCAAGTATTAGGCTGAGGGTGCCAATACTTTTGTCTGGCCCATTTTTGGAGTTTTGTGTGAAATGATCAATGTTTTGCTTTTTGCTTCATTCTCTTTTGTGTTTTTTCAATGAAGACAAATTAAATGAAGATAATAATACCAAAGAATTTGTGATTGCAATCATTTTCAGGAAGAAAAGGAGTATTATCTGACAGAATTGCAGGGGTGTCAATACTTTTGGCCACAACTGTATCCATCTATCCATCCATCCATCCACTTGAATAGCTGAAAACACGAGTAATCTTTAAAATCTTAAAAGATTTTAACTTTTTTTTTTTTAATTAGAAGGCTGCAGCAGTCCCTGGAGTGGCGCCTCCATGACATGCACCACTCTTGGACAGGGGCGGACCCAGACTGTAGTGGGCCCTGGTGCAAGAAATTTTTCAGGCCCCCCCCCCTCAAATAATGTTTGTGTGCAGTGCTGTGTTCACAGACAGACTGTTTCCTTCCCCACCAGACCAAAGCCCTGCTCCGACCGGGACTCTTACCTGGAGCCCTGTATCCTCAGCTTGCTCACCGCCTCTGGAGAGGGTGTGATTCCTGCCTCCACAGAAGAGCCAGAAATGAATGCTGCTGCACCAACAGCAACCCACCCACCCCCCTTCTTACTGATAGGATACAGCGCCGCCCACAGCTTTCTGGCTATCAGCACTTCCCCCCGGGACTCAATGCCAGAAAAGCAGAAAAGTGCCGCGGGTTTGCGGCGCAGCTGGCACCCAGCCCCCCCGGGACTCAATGCTGCCAGAATAGTGCCGTGGGTGTGCAGCGCAGCCGGCACCCGGCAGCACAAGGGGACTCAATGCTAGAATAGTGCCGCAGGTGAGCAGCGCAGCTGCCACAGCACAAGGGGACTCAATGCTAGAATAGTGCCGCGGGTGAGCGGCGCCAGGCAGCTGACACCCGACAGCTCCCCCCCACCCCGGGGCCTCACATTGAATGCTGCAGGGTACTACTGCCAGAACCACTACCTACCACCCAGGGGCTAGCTGCCACATTTCAGCCTGGGGGGCAATCACAAGGCAGTGGCCCTCCAGTTGCGGCAGTGGCCCATCTTTGGCCTGTTTATCTCTGGCCACGACATTAAAGCAGCAGAGTAAAAGGCTTCAAAAACATGCTGGTACATTTACAGGGTGGGCCATATATAGGGTGGGAAATTTATATGGATACACCTTAATAAAGTGGGAATGGTTGGTGATATCAACTTCCTGTTTGTGACACATTAGTATATGGGAGGGAGAAAACTTTGCCACAAATAGGAAGATGATATCACCAACCTTTTAACATTTTATTTAGGTGTATTTATATAAATTTCCCACCCTATATATGGCCCACCCTGTAGTAGACATGAGAGCAGAACCAAGCTTACTACAGAGATATGGTAAACACATCTGAGCAGTACCATAAGTTATAATGGGTACATCTGGTAACCATGAAAAAAATGAATACAACACATACCAGATACTTGGACATGTGAAGGAGGAGGCTCCATCGTGACAGTTGCCTGCAGGAAGGGGTTAATTTCAATTTTCTTTTCCTAAACATGGAAAGATAAATTAAATTCCCCAATACATATGTGATCGAGCCCTTAGGGCCCGGACCCACGATCAGGATTAGCAGGGTTTTGAACACAGTATAGGGTATTTTCGCTGTGTTCTGCAGTACTAGCATAGTGGATGGATTTATAGAAATCTCAGCCCTCTGTGCTTCATTTTTCCGCTACATAAACTGACCAGCAGCGCAGCTTTGCAAGCAGCAGGAGCATGGCAATTTATTCTTGTGGACACGCAAGTGTTCTCAGTGGGAGAATGCAGCCAAAATACACTGTGCCAAGAATCCTGAGCGTGATCTCCTGCAGAGAACACTGTGCGTCTCTACAAGAGAAACGACGCTGCGTCCAGAATGCTGGCACTCCTGATCGTGGGCACTGTAACTTATAAATTTAGGGTTGTGCCCTAAATATACAAAAGCTTTACATATAATCACAATACACTATTACATACACATATCTAACAAACGGTTCCATGACAATTGTGTACAAGATAATTGTGTACGGACAATTGTGTACAGACAATTGTGTACAGGCCAATTGTGTCCAAGGACAATTGTGTACAAGGACAATTGTGTACAGGGCAATTGTGTACAAGGCAATTGTGTACAAGGCAATTGTGTACAAGGCAAATGTGTACGGACAATAGTGTACAAGGCAATTGTGTACGGACAATTGTGTACAAGGCAATTGTGTACGGACAATAGTGTACAAGGCAATTGTGTACGGACAATTGTGTACAAGGCAATTGTGTACGGACAATTGTGTACAAGGCAATTGTGTACGGACAATTGTGTACAAGGCAATTGTGTACGGACAATTGTGTACAAGGCAATTGTGTACGGACAATTGTGTACGGACAATTGTGTACAGACAATTGTGTACAAGTGTGTACAAGGCAATTGTGTACGGACAATTGTGTACAAGGCAATTGTGTACGGACAATTGTGTACAAGGCAATTGTGTACGGACAATTGTGTACGGACAATTGTGTACAGACAATTGTGTACAAGTGTGTACAAGGCAATTGTGTACGGACAATTGTGTACAAGGCAATTGTGTACGGACAATTGTGTACAAGGCAATTGTGTACGGACAATTGTGTACAAGGCAATTGTGTACGGACAATTGTGTACGGACAATTGTGTACAGACAATTGTGTACAAGTGTGTACAAGGCAATTGTGTACGGACAATTGTGTACAAGGCAATTGTGTACGGACAATTGTGTACAAGGCAATTGTGTACGGACAATTGTGTACAAGGCAATTGTGTACGGACAATTGTGTACGGACAATTGTGTACAGACAATTGTGTACAAGTGTGTACAAGGCAATTGTGTACGGACAATTGTGTACAAGACAATTGTGTACAAGGCAATTGTGTACAAGGCAATTGTGTACGGACAATTGTGTACAAGGCAATTATTTGTGTACAGGCCACTTGTACAGGCCACTTTCACAATGACGCTTACTTTCAGTTTCATTACTCACCCCTTGCAACTTTCACCATGACTTTTACTATGAGCAAGTCTGAAAAAGACAAAGATGTCCTTAGGCTTGGGGGACACGAGTATATCCTGCACAGGACACGTGATGACAGCATCAAAGAATGGCGGTGCAGGCAAGTCAACAAATTCAAGTGTCCCGCACGCATGCACACATCTGGAGCCGCGATTGTTAAACAGCCGACTGAGCACAGTCACTCTGCAGATCCAGTTCAAGCTGAAGCCAGAGCTACAATGGCTGCTCTGAGGCAAGAAGCAATCAGCTCTCAAGCATCTACTAGAAGCATTGTTGGACAGGTTCTTCGAGACAGGTCTGATGACGTGTTGTCTCGAATGCCCAAGCGAAGTGACGTTGAGCAAAATACACGTCGGGTCAGGCAGCGAGCAAACACCATGCTGACTCCTCCTCAAAGCATCAATTTTGCTATCCCCCAGGAATACAGCGACATCATTTTATATGACTCTGCAAGAGATGACCCCCACAGGATTCTTGCCATTGGTAGCAATGAACTGTTGCCTTATTTCGAAAGAGGAGAGACATGGTTTGGCGATGGAACGTTCAAGGTGGTGCCAACCATGTTCTTTCAGCTGTATTCTCTCCATGCAAAAGTCGGCAACTCCTATCCTCCCCTGATCTACTGCCTGCTGCCAAACAAGACTGGTCCAACCTATCGTCGAATGATCACGGCGCTCAAAGGGTTGATGCCAGGTGCAAATCCCCAGAAAATTCTTCTTGACTTTGAGATGGCAGCAATGTCAGCTTTCCAAGATGAGTTTCCAGCTGCAGCGATTTCTGGCTGCTTCTTTCATCTGAGCCAGTCCATTATTCGAAAGGTCAATGAGCTGGGCCTAAAGGCTGAATTTGAGGCTGAGGATGGAGAGTTCAATCTCAAGGTAAAATCTTTGGCCTCCTTGGCGTTTGTCCCACCAGCCGAAGTAAGTGCAAGGTATGACGAACTAGCCCAAATCTTCCCTGATGATGATGCTACCAATCAGCTCCTCTCCTACTTTGAGCATACCTACGTTAGGGGGCCAGGAGTAGGTGGACGCTTTCGAAACGCAAGGTTTACTCCAGAGGTCTGGAATCATTATGCTGACGCTTTGGCCTCTGCCCCCAAGACCACGAATTGCTGCGAGGGGTTTCATAACGCCTTACAAGCACTCTTTCTTTGTGCTCATCCTACCGTGTGGAAACTGTTCAACGGACTCATTAGTGACATGGCAATTCATAGACTTACAGCCCAGAATGCTGAGGTACTGAATGTTGAGCATCCACGAAGCAAGTATGTCCAGCTAGCTGAACGACTGCGTGTGAAAGTGGCTGATTATCACAATCAAGGAGACAAGCTGCGGTATCTACGAGCGATCAGCAACATGCAGGCACGATAGACAAGACCAGCAATATTTGTAGAATAAGAATAGAAGAAGCTTTGAAACTGTTATTCAATAAGCAATCTTACGTTAAAATCAATGATGAATAAAGTATTTCCTTTTTTTGGACGTTTAATTTTTTGTTTTCCCTATACTTGTCTGTAAATAATCGTCCGTACACAATTGTCCGTACACAATTGCGTTGTACACAATTGTCCGTACACAATTGCCTTGTACACAATTGTCCGTACACAATTGCCTTCTACACAATTGTCCGTACACAATTGCCTTGTACACAATTGTCCGTACACAATTGCCTTGTACACAATTGTCCGTACACAATTGCCTTGTACACAATTGTCCGTACACAATTGCCTTGTACACAATTGTCCGTACACAATTGCGTTGTACACAATTGTCCGTACACAATTGCCTTGTACACACTTGTACACAATTGCCTTGTACACAATTGTCCGTACACAATTGCCTTGTACACAATTGTCCGTACACAATTGCCTTGTACACAATTGTCCGTACACAATTGCGTTGTACACAATTGTCCGTACACAATTGCCTTGTACACACTTGTACACAATTGTCTGTACACAATTGTCCGTACACAATTGCCTTGTACACAATTGTCCGTACACAATTGCCTTGTACACAATTGCCTTGTACACAATTGTCCGTACACAATTGCCTTGTACACAATTGCCTTGTACACAATTGCCCTGTACACAATTGTCCTTGTACACAATTGTCCTTGGACACAATTGCCCTGTACACAATTGTCTGTACACAATTGTCCGTACACAATTATCTTGTACACAATTGTCCTGTCACCCTAACAAACATACATACAACTCCAGACACACGAACATGTAAACATACAGGACGAAGATGTGTACACATACATATACAGACACGAACATGGATATATTCACATTAAAGCATATATATGCATATGAACACATATTAACATATAAATAAACATGCATACACACTTGTGTGTATATGATTGTGTATATCTGTATCTGTATATGATTGTATGACTGTAAATGATTGTGTATATGATTCTCTGTGTGTGTACATGATAGTGTATGTGTATGATTGTGTGTATATGATCATGTATGTGTGCATATGATCATTTATGTGTGTATATGACTGTGTATGATTGTATGTATTTATCATTGTGTATATGATTGTGCATATATAATTGTGTGTATATGACTGCATGATTGTGTATGGCCTGTTTCACATCTATGCGTCCTGTGTTTTTGGCTGCCCAGCCTGCCCCGCGCTATTGCAAATGCAAGCACAGGGGCATTTAGGGGCTTGAGCAGCCTAGTGCAGGGACGCATAGATGCCCTGCATTTGCGCTCAGGTGCGCTTGGTGCCTCCATTATATCCTATGGCCGAGCACAGCCGAGCGCGCTCTGGAAACTCTGAATCACAAGTGAAACTGGCAGACGCCACGGCGCATGCGCTTGGTCAGACGCACCCGCAAAACATCACATTATGCGTTTCCGGGTGCTACGTCACAGGCATATGCACTGTGGCGTCTGCTAGTTTCACTTGTGATTCAGAGTTTCAAGAGCGCACGCTTGGCCATAGGATATAATGGGGGTACCAAGTGCACCTGAGCGCAAATGCAGGGCATCTATGCATTTGCGATAGCGCGGGGCAGGCTGGGCAGCCAAAAACACAGGACGCATAGATGTGAAACGGGCCTATGTGTATATATGATGGTATGTGTGTATGATTGTGTATGAGTGAGTATATGATTGTGTGTACAGTATATGAGTGTATAATTGTGTGCATCTGTATACTGTATATGACAGAATCATACACACATACACAATTGTATACCCACATGCAAATCATATACCTACACACACAATCATGTACACAGACGTATACAATCATATGCAGACATTTACAATTATATACACACATGCACTGTCATATACACAATTACACAATCAATCATATACACAGACATATACAATCATATATACTCACAATCAATTATACACACACATACAATCATATCATATACACACATACACAATCACTTACAGACATACACACATTGGGGTTCTTTTTATGGTGGGTTTACACGCCACGATATCGTTTCGATATCGCAACTCAATGGCGCGGGAGCGCGCAATTAGTGCACGTTTCACCCGCATCGCATTGACTGTTTACATGCTGCGATATCGAAATACAACGTCCATGCGATGTCTCCGCCTCCCAACCCAGGATCGCATAGTTAACATGGGAGTGAATGGGTGACGTTTCAAATCGCATCGTAATTGGGCGTTTACACAGCACGATCTGCTCCAATCTCCCTTCAATATCGGGGCATTGAATAGCACGCTCATTCGATCCCCGATATCGCATTGACATCGTTCCTGCATCGTATTGGACATTCACACCATACAACGCAGGAACGATATCGGGTCCAACGATCGAATCACGTGACTTTTCATTGAAATTGTACTGCGATATCGCGACGTGTAAACCCGCCATTACTCTTGATGATTCTGGCAGATCTTCTATCTCCTGTCCTGTCACACACAGGTCACCGTCTTCAGCAGGAAGGAGGTCGGGTGCACGGTGTGACCTCCTATCACACATGGCCGCACACAGCAACTGCTCGGTCCTCTGTTGCTCTCTGCTGTACTGTGATGCAGGGGAGGGGAAGGACCTTCACTGCACAAGTAAATGTCAGTGCGGCCGGCCAGATCACAGTCTCTACAGCAGAGAGAAGGGCTGCAAGCAGTTTGTTGTGTGCGGCATTAGCGGCTACACGCAGCATACGGCCCGCCCTGCATAGCCGCTGGGAGAGCGGCGGCCTGAGTCATCATACTGCTGCATGTTGGCCACCGACCCACCGGAAGACGCGATGGCGCACAGCATGTGCGCTTTGTATGTTAATCACTGCCGCTCCTCCGGCGGCCCTGAGCAGCTGCCTGGGAACCAGCCTGGGGGGCAAATGCCTCCCTGCACCCCAGCACAGTCTGCCCCTGCTATCACCCTCCTGTCTGACAGGGGAACGGACCTGCCGCTGGAGCCTCAGGGGCCCCCTAGCTGGTCGGGGCCCTGGTGCAGTTGCACCAGCTGCACCACGGTAGTTCCGCCCCTGCTCTTGGAGCTTCTCCCTGGCTCTCTCACTGCCTACGCGCATTGGCAAATAGTATAAATAGTGTTTGGAGTTGGTGCCAGTTGGATAATGTCAGCTGACAACAAGACCACGGTAACAGGAGAAGCTAATCGGCCGGCGGATGCGCAGGATCACTTCCGCAACGAGGTAATGGCAATGAGGGGCATCTACAGACGTTATACATTCAGGTAACTAACATTGTATGATTATTAAGTAGTAATCAACTAATTTAACAGACACCTGATAGTAGATCTCCATATTTCAGACAATCTGAAGATGAAAGATATAATAATGCTTGAAAGGTATGGCAGTATAATAGAGATAAGTGTAAAAAGTCACAATATACAATATGTGATTAAGGGTACTTTCACATCAGCGTTTTTTTTTAATCGCGGCAGATGCGGTGAAAAAACCGCATCTGCCACGATTACCGCATAACGGCTGCACTTGTGGCACACTTGCAGCACAGTTGCGGCAAGCCCCATACAATGTATATGCGGGCTTGCAACAGGTGCAGCAAGTGCGATTTTGGCACTTGCGGCAGGTGCGGAAGCAAAAAAACTGCGGCTGACCGCGGGTTTTCTCGCTGCCGCACCTGCCGCAAGTGCCAAAACCGCACTTGCAGCACCTGCCGCAAGCCCGCATATACATTGTATGGGGCTTGCCGCAACTGTGCTGCAAGTGTGCCGCAAGTGCAGCCGTTATGCGGTAATCGCGGCAGATGCAGTTTTTTCACCGCATCTGCCGCGATTTAAAAAAAAACGCTGATGTGAAAGCAGCCTAAGAGTAAACACTAAATATGGAAGTTATGTACTCAAACTGTATATTAATTGAATAATGAGATTGAATAATGAAAGATGTATAAAAGGCCTAGCATTTGCCTTATGTGACTGCTGGAAGAAGGTCACTTGCTGACCGAAACATCGCGCCACCTGCCAATAAAGGCTTGAAAAACACCTTAAGGGGCCATTACACAATACGATATAGTAAACGATGTCAGCTGGAAAGTCACGTGATCGAGATCGCTAGAACAATTTATTGATATCGCTTGTGCGGTGTCACAAGCATAGATCTCGTTAGCAATTTTTCAATTGGCAGCGCGCCAGTGATCCAGCGCACAACCCAGTGATCGAGGCCAGCTAGTGTCAGGAATAAGCGAAATTGTTAAGGATATCGTTATCGCTGTGTCACACTGAACGATGCAAGCAGATTGCATGACCAACATCGTCTGATTTGGGGTCTGGGTCTTATATCTATATGCATATCTTAAAGATGGCTGACACACCTTTGTGATGGGAGCTAGCTGGAAAAGTACATAACATTACTTAAAAAATATCCGCTGCACACCAACACCAAAAATTCTAACAAGAAAAAAGCATAATAGATAACATGTATTACTGCAGAGTGTGAACTGGAGCAAAGGGCACAGTAGAAAACTACTCAACGCTTATGTAAGGAATAACATGAGAACTTAGTGACGTGATGGCCATGACATCCTAGCCCGGTAACCGCAGCAAGGTCTCTCATTCTAGCGGGTCCTACTCTAATCGCCTTATGTCTGCAGTGTGAAGGTGGGCGTGTCCAAAACCAAAGCTACAAATAAAATGCGGAGACTAATTGCGGTTACAAGGCTGGGGGAGGGTGCACAGTCCAAAAAACAACCATATGCATATCTTAAAGATGGCTGCCACACTTGTGATGGGTGCTAGCTGGAAAAATACATAACATTGCTTAAAAAATATCTGCTGCACACCAACACCAAAAATTCTGAAGTGGCGCCTCCATTACATGTTTGGAGTTGGTGCCAGTTGGATAATATCAGCTTACAACAAGCCCAAAGGTTAGTAATGCCAAGGCATCAATCAGATACCTGATATTACTAACCAAGTCAGTAAGGACACAAATAACAACACTAATAAATGCTTTATTTGACCATTAACACACTAATATATTCCTCTTTCATCTCTTTTTTTTTTAATTAAAATCTCTTTTTTTAAAGTCTCTAATTCAACCCAACAAATAAATTACGGTAAGCATGTAAAAAAAATTGAAAAAAAATGCAGACAGAATAAATGCTGAAGTAGTCCCAGCTTATGGGGGGCAATATTAGTGATTGCATCCCCCATATGGTGGGACAGCAGGCATTGCACAACTCCCAGTAGTGGGACAAGCTATGCCTTCACTGTGGTTGTCTCAGGTTACATAGTGGGTATTACACAGCAGGGAATCCCGCTATATGATCTCAGATAACCTCAGTGGCATCAACACTAGCTGTCTCATGAGATTAACGATATTGTGCAAGATGTAGCGGGTACATCTCGTATTGTGAGACAGGCCGTATGAGGAGTGATGATGTCAGTGCAGTTCAAACTTGCGAGATAGCCCCTTTGTGACCACTTGAGTCTGAACTGCAGTTATCTTTGTGACAGCACTGCTTGTCACACTGTCACCAGTGCCTGCATGCCTACTCTCACAGCATTTGGCGGATGCTTTCTATGAATGTTACTCCCCAAATGCTTGTATATGGGTCCAGAGAGATCTGAAGTTGTTGTGGAAGGGCTCAAGGATTCTTCTTGCGCCCTGGCTGCTTCCACACAGACTTATAGGGTAGGGGTGTACAACTCCAGTCCTCAAGGGCTACAAACATTGCAAGTTTTTATAGCATTATAGTTTTCATGGCATTGCGCAAGTGGTATTTCAATCACCTGCACTGGAGATTATTCTAAAACCTTTTGCAATGTTAGGTTAATCCTTGAGGACTGGAATTGTCCCGCCCAGTTCTACAGGAGTGTGTGTAGTGTCTTACATTTGCATAGCTCACACTTTCAAGCCAGAGGCCTGCAACGTGTTCTCCAGCATTTGTATATGAGTATCAAGCACCTCTTATTTTGCACAAACAGTCCAGCACACAAGAAGAGAGGTTTAAAAGCTTTACTGTTGCAAACTTTAAAAAAGCACATGGTACATGATGTAATTTTTCACATTTATGTTACACAAACACACATATATAGATAAATATACCCAGTATATAAGTAAGTCTCACAAGAGTCAACAGAGTCCATTAAAATAGGCTACAGGCCATCAAAATAATGGGGAACAGTCCATTCAGTTCTTTGAGTTGTTGCCCAAAGGCTGCTGTCCCCCTAATCTAGCAGGGGGAAGCGCAATTAATGCTAAACTTGGGAAGGGGAAAAATAGAATTATGTCTACGTGGCCACAAGGCAACAAAAAAGACCTTGCTCTTGTTAGAACTCCAGACAAAAATAGTCCTTATCTTCCAACAGGGCTACTCCAGAACAAACGACGAGGCTATCAGCTGCAACTTTACATCCTGTATGATGCAGGGACACAGCAGGGCATTTCTTACACGTGTTCAGTGGCCCAAAACTGGACTTTTTGGGGGCAGTCCCCTTTAATTGGAATCCTCCCACTATAGCCTCTTTCTCAATGCTGCCGAGTATGGATATGTCCGTTACACATTGTAAGCCACTCCCAGATGGACTCGGGGAGGATCACAAGGGCTACTCCTCCAGGGGCAATCTCCAATACCACCTGCCCCCTAGCACACTCCATCGTAGCCACCGTTTGGGAAGAGGACGGAGGAATTAGGGTACGGCCATCCCCTCAAGCCCACACTGGAGGAACTCTGGCAACCTTAACAGGCCCTCAGGCTCTCTGGCGCCTGTGGGTTTCACTGCAGCTGGCTGGTCAGGCAAGCCAGCAGCCGACGCTCCATCCTATCAATGTCGGTCTCCTTTTTTTACTCTTGGAAATACTCTGCGGAAGAATCCTCTTCATGAAAGTGACCACCTCCACAACATAGAGGATGCGGAATCATGAAGGCAGATGGTGGTGTGGCAAGGTGGATCGGTTGACATAGCAGCAGTCACTAGTCCCATCTTTGGCTAGGAACACAAACCCCTCTTCTCGAAGAAGGTTGCCACCAGGCCCTGCGTACATTGCTTAAGCAAGTGGTTACACTTCAGCTCCTGCAACCACTCTTGAACAAGGGCATCTGAGAGCCCAATTTCATCCAGAAATGCCTGGGTTGGTTCATGCCTATAATGAAACTTGCTGGGATGGAATAGGAGCCCCAAGAGGCATTCTTCCAGTCGAAGGCTTCTGGCGGCGCTGTTATAGAAGGCAAGGAAACAGCAGATTCTGCCACTGCTACCTTCTCTTCATCCTCCTCGTCCATCTCCTTCTCCTCGATTTGTCAATCCACCAGCTGCAGCGCCAAGTGCTGGTTTAATGAGGCCAGGCATACTTCAGGACAATGACTCAGCTCTCATAAGGTCCCAGCTCTCAAACAGAACAGCTCACCTTCTGACTCTGAGTTACATTCTGTGGGACCTATTCAGGCATACAAGACCAGCACTATATCCTGACCTCGCTGCAAATCAGGTCCAATGTGGGTAGCGCAGTCATACTTCAGCTCACATATCTGGGTATCTCCTCTGTGGTTTACTCCGGTTGTGGTTAAGACCCTGGGATAGTGAGAAACATCAGCTCCTTTAGAGCAGGCAACTATTGGGGTTGATCCATCAGGTCTCCAAAGTGCGGACTGCAATCACATAGTACACAGTGTGGCTGAGTTGTACAGCAATTTCAAGATGGTGCCGGTCTCCACGATGATGAATCTTTCCTTTGCCTAGACCCAATCACTTAGGGGATGTTATTCTTTGCCCTATCTTGTTGTCTAGCTCCTCATTAATCCCTCCATGGGGTGGGCTGCAGAAGGCACCTGACTTACAAATCCCATTGCCCATGCCACAGATAACACCTGGGCTTGAGGTTTGGGGTACTGATTATTGAATCTAAAATATTTGGAAGAGAAATAAGAAAAAGAAAATAATTTTTTCAGCTCACCACTAATAAATCTGGAATGTTGAATAAGGTTAGTGGGTAATGCATGGACAGGTCTAAGATTAATGCTTTGATAAACACTTGTGCACATGCAAAAAAAATTATATTCTAATGTGTGGAAGAACTTCATTTTTTGTCCCGTCCCTTTCTGTGTGGATTTTCCAGGTCAGTAGCTATTCAAGGAGCATAAAACATCTACAAATCATAGACAAAAAGGCGTGTGTCATTGTCTGACTTGTGTCATTGTCTGCCTAAATCATACGTCCCTCAGGATATAAGAAGTGGCCTTTTGCCGTCGTTGCCATTTTCAGAGTGTTACTGCTAGAAATAGTGCTGCTGCAGCTCCGTGCTGCTCCATGCTGCGCCATCCTGCTGTCTCCGTGCTACACTAAAAGATAATTAGCAACTCAAATGCTTTTTAGATAGAATAAGGAGGGTGATAGGGTTAATCCAGACATAGGAATTTTTATCTTACAAGTGTGATTACTAAATGTATGTGCATTACCAAAGCTACGATTTTGCATTTAACAAATGATTGAGAAATGTTTGTGTTTCCCCTAAAAAGCCTGTGTTTGGCCTCAACCAATGAATGCCAAATCTTTCAGTTTCCCCAAAAAAGGCTGTGTATAGCCTCAAGCAAGATTGCCAAACTCTTCAGTTTCTCCGAAATAGGCTGTGTTTGGCCTCAAAGCGATGATTGCCAAATCCTTCATTTTCTCCTAAAAATGCTTTTTTTGGCCTCAAACCAGTGATTGCAAATCTTTTAGTTTCCCCTAAAAAGGCTGTGTTTGGCCTCAAACCAGTGATCCTAAAGCCATTCAATTTCCCCTAAAAAGGCCTCAGACAACTGATTGCCAAATATTTGTATTTCCCCTAAAAAGGTTTTTATTGGCCTCCAAAAAACTCACTTCCATTTTTTTATTATCAAAAAAACTATTTATTGGGCCTCAAACAAGTGCTTTCCAAGTCTGTGTTTATTAAAATGAGTGGGAAATCATGAGGTCCTGGTGGAAAGGGGAATAAGCATGGTGGAAAGGGGAATAAGCATGGTGAAACGGGTAATAGGCTTAGTGCTGGAGGTGTACATAGGGTAGGTGCTACTGCTTATGTTACTGAAAGTTGTACTGATGAAACACAGGCTCATAGTATCCAAAGCCAAGTTACAACTTCTGTTAATGGACAGCCTACTCCAGTTTCTTTGTTTGCCAGAGGCAGATTGATACGAGTTGTGAATGAGGCCCAGAAAGAGCTTTTGCTACAGTTCATAGCAAGCGTTGCATCAAGTGGCCTATCCTCCTCTTCCTCTACCTTAACAACACACATAGTACAGTCCTCAGAGGTGGCGCCCCAATTGCCCATGTTTCACCCCATGTCACAACTGTCCAACCACACAACTGAGTGTGGGGAAACACAGATGGGCTATTCTGCACTGATTTCCCACATTCGATTCCATGGGAGTCGGAGGCCTACTCCAAAGATTTATATACTCCAGAGGAGGAATGCATCTGCACCGATGCCAAAAATATTTCTGACGATGGACATAGGGTCCCAGCAGAATCCAGACCCTCATCACCAGACGTTAACCCCCAGGGGTGGAGGTGATGATGACAATGATGATGAGACTCAGCTACCTGAGGAGCACCCGCACTATACTGTGCACTCAGGGTAGGAATAGGAGGAGGGTGATTCTCGGGGTGAGGAGTGGGACAACAAAGAGGTTGATGATGAGGGTTGAGATTCCACTTGTAATTAACCCAGAGCCATGCACCTGAATAGCACAGCAGAGGAGATGGAGGAAGAGAGGTAGATGAGGAGGCTAGGTTGCATCTTATCATACATTCATGCAGGAACATCCAAGAAGACACTAATAGGGTAGTAACAGGTCTGTAGGGGACAAGATAGACATATATATATATATATATATATATATATATATATAATATATAGTGTATATATACTGTGTATATATATATATATGAAATAATATTTCTACTATATAATCTCCTAATGTTCTCTGTCTGTCACGGAAATCACGCACTAGCGCTCATTGGTCGCGGCCAATGAGCGCAGCATATGCAAAAGAGCCACGTGGTGCGCAAATTTAAAATGCCCCCTCGCTCCTCCTGCCCTGCCCGCACTCCTCCCCCGCTCTCATCCTCCTCGGGATGTCGCTTCTGTGCTCCTCGGCTGTGTGGGTGGCGTTAGTGTCAGGCCCCTCCCCTTCTATCCTCCTCGCTGGGATGTCGCTCCTGTGCTCCCCGCTGTCCGCACTGATGATGCCAGCAATGGTGGTGCTGAGTGTCCCTGGACTGTGCCGGCTCCTGCTGCTGCTCTCCGTGGTGCTGCTCCTGGGCCGGGCACACCTGTATGATGAGGATGACCTACTGGGACGGCAAGGGGATGGAGAGGTGAGAGCCCGCGTGTGTCCTCCCCCTGCCTGTGTCACTTTGTCCTCTGTCCTCCTCCCCGTCCTCTATCTATGCTCAATCCTCCCCCTGCTGCTCCGTCCTCCCCCTGCCTGTGCCGCTCCATCCTCCCCCACCCCACCGCTTCCTCCTCCTTCCTTTGTCCTCTTCCCCTCCGCCACTCCATTCTCCATCCTCCCCCTGTCTGTTCTGCTCCATCTTCCCCTGCCCCGCCGCTTTGTCCTCCGTCCTCCCCCCACCGCTCTGTGCTCCGTCCTCCCCCTGCCGCTCTGTCCTCCCCTTGCCGCTCCGTCCTCCCCCTGCCTATGCCGCTCCATCCTCCCCACCTCACTGCTTCCTCCTCCTTCCTTAGTCTTCCTCCCCTCCGCCACTCCATCCTCCGTCCTCCCCCTGCCTGTGCGGCTCCATCCTCCCCCACCCCACCACTTCGTCCTCTGTCCTCCTCCCCTCCACCGCTCCATGCTCCGTCCTCCCCCTGCCGCTCCGTCCTCCCCCTGCCTGTGCTGCTCTATCCTCCCTACCCACTGCTTCCTCCTCCTTCCTTTGTCCTCCTCCCCTCTGCCACTCCATCCTCCGTCCCCCCCCGACTGTGCGGCTCCATCCTCCCCCACCCCACCACTTCGTCCTCCGTCCTCCTCCCCTCCACCGCTCTATGCTCCGTCCTCCCCCTGCCGCTCTGTCCTCCCCCTGCCTGTGCCGCTCCATCCTCCCCACCCCACTGCTTCCTCCTCCTTCCTTTGTCCTCCTCCCCTCCACCACTCAATCCTCCGTCCTCCCCCTGCCTGTGTGGCTCCAACCTCCCCCACCCCGCCGCTTCGTCCTCCGTCCTCTTCCTCCCCTGCTGCTCTGTGCTCCATCCTCCCCCTGCCTGTGCCGCTCCATCCTCCCCCACTCCACCGCTTCCTCCTCCTTCTTTTGTCCTCCTCCCCTCCATCACTCCATCCTCCGTCCTCCCCCTGCCTGTGCTGCTCCGTCTTCCCCCACCCCGCCGCTTTATCCTCCTTCCTCCTCTCCCCCACTGCTCTGTGCTCCGTCCTCTCCCTACCGCTCCGTCCTCCCCCTGCCTGTTTCACTACATCCTCCCCCACCCCACCGCTTCCTCCTCCTTCCTTTGTCTTCCTCCCCTCCACCACTCCATCCTCCCACTGCCTGTGCTGCTCCATTCTATCCCACCCCACCGCTTCGTCCTCCATCCTCCATCCTCCTCCCCCCCTCCTTCCTTTGTGTATACAATATTATCAGAGAAAGAGAACAGCACAAAAAATAAACACTAATGGGTGCAAGCCCCCTTACCATGAATCCATAGGCTTCAGTGAATAGATGAAAAAATGGACAGCAGGACTTCCTTCACAAGTGTAAATGTGGATTTATTTTCCCAGAACCGCAACGTTTTAGTAGATTACTCCACGTGCATGACAAAGATGGAGTAATCTGCCGAAACGTTGCAGTCCTGGGGAAATAAATTCACATCTACACTCATAAAGGAAGTGCTGCCGTACATTTTTTCATATATATATATCTATATCTATATATATATAATATATATATATATATATATATATATAATATATATATATAAATTTATAAATGTATGTATGTATACAGTTGTGGCCAAAAGTATTGACACCCCTGCAATTCTGTCAGATAATACTCAGTTTCTTCCTGAAAATGATTGCAATCACAAATTCTTTGGTATTATAATCTTCATTTAATTTGTCTTCAATGAAAAAACACAAAAGAGAATGAAGCAAAAGGCAAAACATTGATCATTTCACACAAAACTCCAAAAATGGGCCAGACAAAGGTAATGGCACTCTCAGCCTAATACTTGGGTGCACAACCTTTAGCCAAAATAACTGCGATCAACCGCTTCCGGTAACCATCAATGAGTTTCTTACAATGCTCTGCTGGAATTTTTGACCATTCTTCTTTGGCAAACTGCTCCAGGTCCCTGATATTTGAAGGGTGCCTTCTCCAAACTGCCATTTTTAGATCTCTCCACAGGTGTTCTATGGGATTCATGTCTGGACTCATTGCTAGCCACCTTAGAAGTCTCCAGTGCTTTCTCTCAAACCATTTTCTAGTGCTTTTTGAAGTGTGTTTTGGGTCATTGCCTGCTGAAGACCCATGACCTCTGAGGGAGACCCAGCATTCTCACACTGGGCCCTACATTATGCTGCAAAATTTGTTGGTAGTCTTCAGACTTCATAATGCCATGCACACGGTCAAGCAGTCCAGTGCCAGAGGCAGCAAAGCAACCCCAAAACATCAGGGAACCTCTGCCATGTTTGACTGTAGGGACCGTGTTCTTTTCTTTGAATGCCTCTTTTTTTCTCCTGTAAACTCTATGTTGATGCCTTTGCCCAAAAAGCTCTACTTTTGTCTCATCTGACCAGAGAACATTCTTCCAAAACATTTTAGGCTTTCTCAGGTAAGCTTTGGCAAACTCCAGCCTGGCTTTTGTATGTCTCGGGGTAAGAAGTGGGGTCTTCCTGGGTATCCTACCATACAGTCCCTTTTCATTCAGACGCCGACGGATAGTTCGGGTTGACACTCTTGTACCCTCGGACTGCAGGGCAGCTTGAACTTGTTTGGATGTTAGTCGAGGTTCTTTATCCACCATCCGCACAATCTTGCATTGAAATCTCTCGTCAATTTTTGTTTTCCGGCCACATCTAGGGAGGTTAGCCACAGTGCCATGGGCTTTAAACATCTTGATGACACTGCGCACGGTAGAAACAGGAACATTCAGGTCTTTGGAGATAGTTTTAGCATAGTAACATAGTAACATAGTAACATAGCTTTTTAAGGTTGAAGGAAGATGTTAAGTCCATCTAGTTCAACCCATAGCCTACATGTTGATCCAGAGGAAGGAAAAAAAAAACCATGTGGCAACACTAAGCTCCACATTGGGGGAAAAAATTCCTTCCTGACTCCAGATACGGCAATCAGACTAGTTCCCTGGATCAACGCCCTATCAAAGAATCTAGTATGTATAACTGGTAATATTATAGTTTTCAAGAAAGGCATCCAGGCCCTTCTTAAATGTTAGTAGTGACTCACTCATTACAACATCATGTGGCAGAGAGTTCCATAGTCTCACTGCTCTTACAGTAAAGAATCCGCATCTGTGATTATGATTAAACCTTCTTTCCTCCAGACGTAGAGGATGCCCCCTTGTCCCAGTCTCAGGCCTAAGAGTAAAGAGATCATTAGAAAGGTCTCTGTACTGTCCCCTCATATATTTATACATTATTATAAGATCACCCCTAAGCCTTCGTTTTTCCAAGCTAAATAACCCCAAGTTTAATAACCTGTCTTGGTATTGCAGACCCCTTAGTCCTCTAATGACTTTTGTCGCTCTTCTCTGGACCCGCTCTAGTTCAGCTATGTCTTTCTTATACACCGGAGACCAGAATTGTACACAGTATTCTAAGTGTGGTCGCACTAGTGACTTGTATAGAGGTAAAATTATGTTCTCCTCATGAGCATCTATGCCTCTTTTAATGCATCCCATTATTTTATTTGCCTTTGCAGCAGCTGCCTGACACTGGCCACTAAATGTGAGTTTGTCATCTACCCATACACCCAGGTCTTTTTCAGTGACAGTTTTGCCCAGTGTTTTACAATTAAGCACATAATTATACCTTTTGTTTCCTCTGCCCAAGTGCATGACTTTACATTTATCCCCATTAAAGTGCATTTGCCATTTAGCATCCCAAGCTTCTAGTTTACATAAATCCTCCTGTAATATAAAATTGTCCTCCTCTGTATTGATTACCCTGCAGAGTTTAGTGTCATCTGCAAATATTGAGATTCTACTCTGTATGCCCCCTACAAGGTCATTAATAAATATATTAAATAGAAGCGGGCCCAACACTGACCCCTGTGGTACCCCGCTGTTAACTTTGACCCATTCTGAGTGTGTTCCATTAATAACCACCCTTTGTTTCCTATCACTAAGCCAGTTCTTAACCCACTTACACATATTTTCCCCTATCCCTATTGCCCTCATTTTATGTATCAACCTTTTGTGTGGCACCGTATCAAAAGCTTTTGAAAAGTCCATATACACCACATCCACTGCATTTCCTTGGTCCAGTCCAGAACTTACTTCTTCTTAGAAGCTTATTAGATAAGTTTGACAGGAACGGTCCCTCGTAAAACCATGTTGATAATGGGTCATGAGGTTATTTTTCTTCAGATACTCCAGTATAGCATCTCTTAGAAAACCCTCTAGGATTTTACCCACAGTAGAGGTTAAGCTTACTGGCCTATAATTTCCAAGTTCAGTTTTTGTCCCCTTTTTGAATATTGGCACCACATTTGCTATACGCCAGTCCTGTGGTACAGACCCAATTATTATGGAATCTTTAAATATTAAAAATAATGGTCTATCTATGACAGTACTTAATTCCTGCAGCACTCTGGGGTGTATCCCATCCGGGCCCGGGGATTTGTCAATTTTAGTGATTTTTAGACGATGCCGTACTTCCTCTTGGGTTAAGCAGGTGACATTTAATTGAGAATTTTTGTTATCACTGATCATATTATCTATCATGGGATTTTCTTGAGTAAATACTGTTGAAAAAAAGTCATTTAGCATATTGGCTTTTTCCTCATTATCATCCACCATTTCACCCAGACTATTTTTAAAGGGGCCAACACCATCATTTTTTAGTTTCTTACTATTTATGTAGTTAAAAAATATTTTGGGATTCTTTTTACTTTCTCTGGCAATGATGGACTTGTAGCCTTGAGATTGCTCATGCTTCCTCACAATTTGGTTTCTCAAGTCCTCAGACAGTTCTTTGGTCTTCTTTCTTTTCTTCATGCTCAATGTGGTACACACAAGGACACAGTCAACTTTAATCCATGTCAACTGGCTGCAAGTGTGATTTAGTTATTGCCAACACCTGTTAGGTGCCACAGGTAAGTTACAGGTGCTGTTAATTACACAAATTAGAGGAGCATCACATTATTTTTCTAACAGTGCTAATACTTTTGTCCACCCCCTTTTTTTATGTTTGGTGTGGAATTATATCCAATTTGGATTTAGGACAATTCTTTTTGTGTTTTTTCATTGAAGACAAATTAAATGAAGATAATAATACCAAAGATCTTGTGATTGCAATCATTTTCAGGAAGAAGCTGAGTATTATCTGACAGAATTGCAGAGGTGCTAATACTTTTGGCCACAACTGTATATATAGGAAATATATATATATATATTTACTATATATACAGTTGTGGCCAAAAGTATTGACACCCCTGCAATTTGTCAGATAATACTATCTACCGTATATACTCGCGTATAAGCCGAGTTTTTCAGTCCAAAAATTGGGCTGAAAAGTCCCCCCCTCGGCTTATACGCGAGTCACTGTATACTGTATACACTGTATACAGTGTATACAGTATACAGGCCCGCCCCCATCAGTATACAGGCCCCCCCTTGCTGCACAAACTTGTAAAGGAAGAGATTAGTATACTTATCACTGTCCCGCTGCTGCTGTCCCGCCGCCATCATCGCGCTCCTCCGTCTTCATCCGTCTTCTTCCGGCTTCCTCCGGTCGGCGCAGGCAATGATGTCATTGTCTGCGCGCCAGAGGAAGCCGGAAGACGCTGGATGAAGACGGAGGAGCGCGATTACGGCGGCGGGACAGCGGCAGCGGGACAGTGATAAGTATACTAATCTCTTCCTTTACAGGATTGTGCACCAAGGGGGGGCCCTGTATACTGATGGGGGGGCTGTATACACCTCTGGGGCTACTGTATACTACCTCTGGGGCTGCTGTATACACCACTGGGGCTGCTGTATACTACCACTGGGGCTGCTGCATACTACCACTGGGGCTGCTGTATACTACCACTGGGGCTGTATATACCTCTGGGGCTGCTGTATACTACCTCTGGGGCTGCTGTATACTACCTCTGGGGCTGCTGTATACTACCACTGGGGCTGCTGTATACTACCACTGGGGCTGTATATACCTCTGGGGCTGCTGTATTCTACCTCATGTGGGCTGCTGTATACTACCCTGAGGCTGCTGTATACTACCACTGGGGCTGCTGTATATACCTCTGGGGCTGCTGTATACTACCACTGGGGCTGCTGTATACTACCACTGGGGCTGCTGTATACCACCACTGGGGCTGTATATACCTCTGGGGCTGATGTATACTACCTCTGGGGCTGTATATACCTCTGGGGCTGCTGTATACTACCTCTGGGGCTGCTGTATACTACCTCTGGGGCTGCTGTATACTACCTCTGGGGCTGCTGTATACTACCACTGGGGCTGCTGTATATACCTCTGGGGCTGCTGTATACTAACCACTGGGGCTGCTGTATACTACCACTGGGGCTGCTGTATACTACCACTGGGGCTGCTGTATATACCTCTGGGGCTGCTGTATACTAACCACTGGGGCTGCTGCTGTATATACCACTGGGGCTGCTGCTGCATATACCACTGGGGCTGCTGCTGTATTCTACTACTGGGGCTGCTGTATATACCTCTGGGGCTGCTGTATACCACACTGCTGGGGGCTGTATACCTGTGCTGGGGTCCACCCTCGGCTTATACACGAGTCAATAGGTACCTCTGGGGTTGCTGTATACTACCACTGGGGCTGATGTATACTACCACTGGGGCTGCTGTATACTACCACTGGGGCTGTATATACCTCTGGGGCTGCTGTATACTACCTCTGGGGCTGTATATACCTCTGGGGCTGCTGTATACTACCTCTGGGGCTGCTGATATACTACCACTGGGGCTGTATATACCTCTGGGGCTGCTGTATACTACCTCTGGGGCTGTATATACCTCTGGGGCTGCTGTATACTACCTCTGGGGCTGCTGTATACTACCTCTGGGGCTGCTGTATACTACCACTGGGGCTGCTGTATATACCTCTGGGGCTGCTGTATACTAACCACTGGGGCTGCTGTATATTACCACTGGGGCTGCTGTATACTACCACTGGGGCTGCTGTATACTACCACTGGGGCTGCTGTATACTAACCACTGGGGCTGCTGCTGTATATACCACTGGGGCTGCTGCTGTATATACCACGGGGGCTGCTGCTGTATACTACCACTGGGGCTGCTGTGTATACCTCTGGGGCTGCTGTATACCACACTGCTGGGGGCTGTATACCTGTGCTGGGGTCCACCCTCGGCTTATACACGAGTCAATAGGTTTTCCCAGGTTTTGGGGGCAAAAGTAGGGGTGTCGGCTTATACACGGGTCAGCTTATACACGAGAAATATACGGTATATATGTATATATACAGTATATATATATATATATTTTTTTTTTTATTTATATTTAGCTCTGGAAAAAATGAGGAGACCACTGCAAAATTTTCAGTTTCTCAGATTTTTCTCTTTATAGGTATATAATAATGCAAAGAAAACAGGTTATTATTCATTTAGAAACAACAATACTCTTGTTTTAACTCAGGAAGAGTTCAGAAATTAATATTTGGTAGAATAACCATGATTTTTAATCCCATCTTTCATGCGTCTTGGCATGCTTTCCACTAGTCTTTTACACTGCCTTTGGGTGAAACTATGCCACACCTGGCACAAAAATTTAAGCAGCTCTTTATCATTTGATGTCTTTTGACTGTCTCAAGTCATGTAAAGCTAAAAAAAGCCTTTCATCGATGAGAAGCAAAGGAGAGCAAGGCTGAAGTTTGACAAAGACCTTAAGCATTGGGCCACAGAGGCCTGGAGTAAGGTACTCTTCTCTGATGAGTCTAATTTTGAGCTTTTGCCAACATCTGGTCATCTTATGGTTAGACGGAAACATGGAGAGGTGTACAAGCCACAGTATCTTGCACCCACTGTGAAATTTGGTGATGATCTGGGGATGATTCAGCATGGCTGGAATTGGGCAGGTTAATCTTTGCGAAGGACGTATGAATCAAACCACACACAAGGTTATCCTTGAAAAACACTTGCTTCCCCAACTCTGAGGACTGTTTTTTTCAGCAGGATAATGGGCCATGCAACACAGCTAGGTCAATAAATCTGTGGATGAATGAGCACTACATCAAGACCCTGTCATGGCCAACCAAATCTCCAGACTTAAACCCCATTGAAAACCTCTGGAATGTAATCAAGAGCAAGATGAATAGTCAGCAGCCATCAAACAAAGAACTGCTTAAATGTTTGTGCCAGGAGTTGCATGGAAAGCATGCCAAGACACCTGAGCGCTGTGATTAAAAATCTTGGTTATTCCACCAAATATTGATTTCTGAACTCTTCCTGAGTTAAAACATGAGTATTGTTGTTTGTAAATGAATATGAACTTGCTTTCTTTGCATTGTTTGAGGTCTGAAAGTACGGTCTCTTTTCTATTATTTTGACGATTTCTCATTTCCTGCAAGCAAATACAAATTTTTAGCTTTCAATTTCGGAGACATGTGGTCAGTAGTTTATAGAATAAAAGAACAATGTACATTTTACTCAAAAATTTTGCAGTGGTCTCTTAATTTTTTCTGGAGCTATATATATATTCTGTATATATATATATATATATATATATATATATATATATATATATATAATATATATATACACAGTTAGGGCCAGAAATATTTGGACAGTGACACAAGCTTTGTTATTTTAGCTGTTTACAAAAACATGTTCAGAAATACAATTATATATATAATATGGGCTGAAAGTGCACACTCCCAGCTGCAATATGAGAGTTTCCACATCCAAATCGGAGAAAGGGTTTAGGAATCATAGCTCTGTAATGCATAGCCTCCTCTTTTTCAAGGGACCAAAAGTAATTGGACAATGGACTCTAAGGGCTGCAATTAACTCTGAAGGCGTCTCCCTCGTTAACCTGTAATCAATGAAGTAGTTAAAAGTTCAGGGGTGGATTCCAGGTGTGTGGTTTTGCATTTGGAAGCTGTTGCTGTGACCAGACAACATGCGGTCAAAGGAACGCTCAATTGAGGTGAAGCAGAACATCCTGAGGCTGAAAAAAAGAAAAAATCCATCAGAGAGATAGCAGACATGCTTGGAGTAGCAAAATCAACAGTTGGGTACATTCTGAGAAAAAAGGAATTGACTGGTGAGCTTGGGAACTCTAAAAGGCCTGGGCGTCCACGGATGACAACAGTGGTGGATGATCGCCGCATACTTTATTTGGTGAAGAAGAACCCGTTCACAACATCAACTGAAGTCCAGAGCACTCTCAGTGAAGTAGGTGTATCTGTCTCTAAGTCAACAGTAAAGAGAAGACTCCATGACAGTAAATACAAAGGATTCACATCTAGATGCAAACCATTCATCAATTCCAAAAATAGACAGGCCAGAGTTAAATTTGCTGAAAAACACCTCAAGAAGCCAGCTCAGTTCTGGAAAAGTATTCTATGGACAGATGAGACAAAGATCAACTTGTACCAGAATGATGGGAAGAAAAAAGTTTGGAGAAGAAAGGGAACGGCACATGATCCAAGGCACACCACATCCTCTGTAAAACATGGTGGAGGCAACGTGATGGCATGGGCATGCATGGCTTTCAATGGCACTGGGTCACTTGTGTTTATTGATGACATAACAGCAGACAAGAGTAGCCGGATGAATTCTGAAGTGTACCGGGATATACTTTCAGCCCAGATTCAGCCAAATGCTGCAAAGTTGATTGGACGGCGCTTCATAGTATAGATGGACAATGACCCCAAGCATACAGCCAAAGCTACCCAGGAGTTCATGAGTGCAAAAAAGTGGAACATTCTGCAATGGCCAAGTCAATCATCAGATCTTAACCCAATTGAGCATGCATTTCACTTGCTCAAATCCAGACTTAAGACGGAAAGACCCACAAACAAGCAAGACCTGAAGGCTGCGGCTGTAAAGGCCTGGCAAAGCATTAAGAAGGAGGAAACCCAGCGTTTGGTGATGTCCATGGGTTCCAGACTTAAGGCAGTGATTGCCTCCAAAGGATTCGCAACAAAATATTGAAAATAAAAATATTTTGTTTGGGTTATGTTTATTTGTCCAATTACTTTTGACCTCCTAAAATGTGGAGTGTTTGTAAAGAAATGTGTACAATTCCTACATTTTCTATCAGATATTTTTGTTCAACCCTTCAAATTAAACGTTACAATCTGCACTTGAATTCTGTTGTAGAGGTTTCATTTCAAATCCAATGTGGTGGCATGCAGAGCCCAACTCGCGAAAATTGTGTCACTGTCCAAATATTTCTGGCCCTAACTGTACATACACATACTATAAGCCATAGGTGATGCATCCATAATGGCAAAAAAGCAAAAAAAGGGAAATAATGTATTACACAGTCCCATGCATAAATAGCTATATCTAATATATAAAGCTGAATGTGTGTTGTGTGTGTGTGTGTGGTGTATGTGTGTATATCCGGGATTGGCATCTACACCGTCGCAACTATAGCCACAAAATTATGCACAGTCACACGTCTCGACCCCGGGAGCGTCATAGGCTATGTTGTGAGGCGAAATTTTAACCCAGCGCATTCCAATTCACCAAACAATTTTGTCCCTATCTACATAATGGGGAAAAAGTGAATGGAAAAATATTGGAGGAAAATCGACAGCTGTCAGCTATAGAGACAAAATTTTGCACAGTCACACGTCTGGACCCTGAGAGCTCATAGGCTATGTTGTGAGGCAAAATTTTAACCCCGCGCGCTCCAGTTCACCAAACAATTTTGGCCCTAACTGCATAATGGGGAAAAAAGGAAAGGAAATGTGTGGGAGGAAAATCGACAGCTGCCAGCTACAGCTACAAAAATTTGCACACTCACACGTCTTGACCCCGGGAGCGTCATAGGCTATGTTGTGAGGTGAAATTTTAACCCTGCGCGTTCCAGTTCACCAAAAAATGTTGCCCCTATCTACATAATGGGGAAAAAGTGAATGGAAAACAGTTGGAGGAAAATCGACGGATGTCAGCTATAGAGACAAAATTTTGCACAGTCACACGTCTAGACCCCGGGAGCGTCACAGGCTATGTTGTGAGGCGACATTTTAACCCCGAGCATTCCAATTCACCAAACAATTTTGCCCCTATCTACATAATGGGGAAAAAGTGACAGTTACCAGTTGACAGTTGTGAATGAGAGGGGCTTAATGATAGCGCCAAAGACTAACAGCATATACCAGCATATAGTCACTAAGGTGGGGCCCCAACATGAGATATTCACCACGCACGGGGACATGTATACACAACACACGCACACAAACAGTAACAGCAAATGTATAGTCGCTAAGGTGCAGCCCCAATATTGTATACTCACTATGCACCTGAACAAACACACACACACCACAAAGAGACACACACAACACAGAGACACACACACACCCCCAAGGGGACACACACACACTCTATAGCGACACATGCACTCACCCCACAGGGACACACACACACACCACAATGAGACACACATGACACAGACACACACACCACACAGACCCCCCCCACAGGGACACACACACATAGCCACCCTATAGGGACACATGCACTCACCCCACAGGGACACACACACCACAAAGAGACACACACACACCACACAGACCCCCCCACAGGGGCACACACACATACACACCCTATAGGGACACATGCACTCACCCCTCAGGGACACACACACCACAAAGAGACACACACAACACAGA
Source organism: Allobates femoralis (assembly GCA_033576535.1). Taxonomy (NCBI): domain Eukaryota; kingdom Metazoa; phylum Chordata; class Amphibia; order Anura; family Aromobatidae; genus Allobates; species Allobates femoralis. The sequence continues at coordinate 158,336,497 of JARQOC010000006.1, forward strand.
GACACACACACCCCACACAGACACCCCCCCCCACAGGGACACACACACATACACACCCTATAGGGACACATGCACTCACCCCACAGGGACACACACCACAAAGAGAACACACACACACCACACAGACCCCCCCCACAGGGACACACACACATACACACCCTATAGGGACACAATGCACTCACCCCACAGGGATACACACACACCACAAAGAGACACACACAACAGAGACACACACCACACAGAACCCCCCCCACAGGGACACACACATACACACCCTAGGGACACACACACCACACAGACAGACACAGATGTGCACAAATCACCTCACACAACTCGCCTCATACGTGTGCTATCTTTATTTTCCAAACATAAACATCTGATTAAAAACAGCCAATGTGCAACACATGTGCCATATAGGGAATTAAGGCAGATGTCAGTCACATGAGCTGTCTATTATGTGTATGTGTGAGGTAACATATACTGCCCGGACGGGGGGAGGGTTTACTATTGGCTGGAGATTTATCAGGCTGCCTATAGCAATCAATCACAGCTCAGCTTCTATTTTCCTACAGGTCATTAATATGACATATTCAAATTCTATTTCGTTATAGCTAACATCAGTTATTTATTAACCCGGGCGTAGCCGGGTACTACAGCTAGTAGCTATGTAGAGTTAATATCTGCATGGAGAGAGCTATACAGTAATCAATCCCAAAATAGGCATACAGTTTGATTTAACTACCCCTGCTTCCCCGAAAATAGGACCTGTGGGGGGATACTTTGCATGGGTATATTTGGGGCTGCAAGGGGATGGTGGAGATATTGGGGGCGGCATGGGAATTTTAAATTTTTGGGGTTAGATAATGTCAAAATTAGACATCCCCTAAAAATAAAACAGTGCATTTTTGGAGCAAAAAAAGTTAAAGAAAAGGGTGTCTTACTTTCGGGGAAACAGGGTAGGATATACTAGACGCTTAGCTAAGTTTAGAGGGAAAATAATGTATATATGTCCATGTTAGTCAAAGATATTAGTATACCAGAGGATTAGAAGGAAAAGTGATGGGAGAAGAGTAGTTCAAGAGATGCATAGGTATATTGCACAATATATATTGTGGATATATTGAATAGATATTCATCGTAGTATTAAAAACTTGTACTAGAAATCCCATTGCCGTCATTCTTTAACTTCCATCAACGAGTAGTAGCCAGTGTGGGTACAAGAAAAAGGCATCATCTGAAGGAATAGTATAATTAAATAAATAGAATAGAAAAAACTTACACAGTTAAAAAATACTAACTAAAAGACTAAAGTTGACTAAATATTAGACAACTGTGATTGTCTAGTAGACTTCATTTCTGGCTACAATGCTGACGCAGTCCGTTTTTTGATTAAACATTTATGATATAGTTGAAAAAACCTATTCCCCTGAATTCCCTTGAGCGTCATTGGGGCAGAAAGGGGACATTTGGCTGCGAAGTACAGATATTAAGATTGGATTGTACACTTTTGTGCTGAACCGCAGGCGGGCTCATATTTTACACTCATATATTTGCTCCAGTTTCAAGAGTATTATTAGATAACAGGCAGCATGTTTAGCCAGGCATGCTAGTAGGTATATTTATTAAATAAATTTAGGTGAATATTGTTAGAGAGCCAATAAGCCCAGCACAACAGTCTCAGCCTCCTGGTTGAGGGTTTGTGTAAGGTTTTGATTGTTCTACTTATTTGTTGATTGAGTATTCGTATAACTTAGGCTGCTTTCAAATCACGTTTTTTTTTCCTGTCCGTGTGATCCTACTTTTTGTAGGACCCCACGGACAGGAAAGGACACCACAGAGGGTGACCTATTCTGTGTCCGGGTCCGTGATTATCACGGATCTGGACACAGCGGGGCACTTTCACTTCCGCAATGTATAATATACATTGCGGAAGTGAAATTTAGTAGAAGAAAGAGTTAAAAATAAAACATTTGTATGCTCACCAGGTCCGGCTGCTTATAGGACCTGCCGTGACGTCACAACCCGATCAGCTGATTGTGTTAGATGACCGCAGTTACCGCAGTAACTGCAGTCATGTGACCCGATGACGCTGCCAGATTGTGACATCACGGCAGGTCCTATCAACCGGAGCTTGCTGGAGGCAGCGGTGGATCGCGGACAGGTGAGCATACAAATATTTTTTACTTTTTCTTTGACTAAATTTCACTTCTGCAATGTATGTATATAGATTGCAGAAGTGAAATTAGACTGTTAGGAGCAATTTTAGTGTACTGAGCATGCTCTGTACACTAAAATTGGGTCCGATGAATGATCAGCTGATTCCTCGGACCCCCCCACTCATAGGCCCCCATGTTAAAGGCTGAGGATCGGATCGAATTAGGCCTAATTGCCATCCGATTTTGTGTGATCTGATTTTTTGCTATGCCCAAAATCGGAGCAGTCTCCGATTTTGGGCACAGCAAAAAATCAGACACAAATCGGATCCCACAAAATCGGATGGCAATTAGGCCAAATCCGATCCGATCCGACCCCCATAGGATACAACAGACAGCCACAGATCCAACAAAAACGTGATGTGAAAGCAGCCTTAGTAAAATACTTTCATTAGAATGAGGTGGTATCAGAGTTGGTATATTCATTCATAGATTTGTTACATATAAAGGAACACAACAGATAAATGGTTTGACTGTTCTCTCTTTTGTCTTGAAACATTTACTTACCTTACTAATTTCACAAACATCATACTGTATTATATTGTGAATTTCCATTATGGATTTCACACAAAAAAAAAACCTACAAAAAACCCACCATGGTTGAATGTGAAATTGGACTACTTCAGGTGATTCTCAATAAATTAGAATACCATCAAAAAGATAATTTATTTCAGTAATTCAATACATCATAGAAGAAATAGAAATGGTAGACAGTTTCATCTTCCTGGGGTCCCTCATTGATTGTAACAGCGGCTCTACAGCTGAAATCAAGTGGCGGCTTGCTATGGGTCTTTCAGCAATGATGAATATGGAGCAACTGTGGAAGTGCAAGGATTTCTCATTCACCACCAAATGATGATTGGTTACAGCCGTTGCATTCCCAATCACGTTGAATGGGTGTGAGACGTGGACCTTGATAAAGGGCGATCAAAGAAAAATCAATTCTTTTGAACTGTGGTGCTGGAGGAGACTCCTACGAATCCCCTGGAAAGTCAAGTTCACAAATAAGGCTGTTCTGGAATATGTCAAGCCACAGACTTTGGCCATGTGATGAAAGCAAATTCCCTAGAGAAGGACATGATGCTTGGTATGGTCAGTGGCAGTAGAGGTCGCGGAAAACCTAAGACTCATTCGGTGGACACCATCATGGCAGACATGGGAATGAACATCAGAGAACTGAAAGATGCTATGACAAACAGAAAACCTTGGAGGAAAATGGTTCACATGGTATCCAATAGTCGGACATGACTGAAAGAATGAAATTGTAATTGGAAACTGGAATTCATTTATAAAAATAGTATTATGTGGATCATCCTGCTGGATATATGCATACCGACTTTATGAATATTAAAACGGATTTGAAGAACATTTATTAATTTAGTTTTGATACATAAATTGTATTCAAGTATTTGATAGTTTTTGATCATGATGTAATTTCCAATGAAAGCATTATATAAGGAGCCCATAATCATAGGAATAGTGCCATGAATAGGAAGCCTTTGTTCAAAATGAATGTGTAGACTAGTTTCCAAGGATTTTTAAATACGCTCTTTTTCTAATTTGATATAATAAATGATGTTTTAAAATCAAATTACATATTGACAAGATGATGGTAGATATTTCCTAATCTACAATGTACAAAGAAACAGTGTATGCTTTGACAAGTGTGATGAACCAGTGGGCAGGTGTGGCACTGTATGTGAAAGAAAACAGCCATGTTTTTATAATCCTTTACAAGCTTTCTAATACTTGTTACTAGATCTATTAATCAATGACCTGGAAAGATATGCTTCAGTGTAAAAATAACTTGTGCATACTCCCTGTGGGAGATGATGTAGAGATAGGGATCACATATGATTGAATATTCTCTTGCAGCACACATAAATATTCAGATTGTTATTTTGGCATTTGTTAACCTCATTTATGTTTTCGATTATTAGTACATATGGTACTTAAGGTATAACTGGTTGTATCTTTTCACCTGCATTAAACTTCCAAGAAAAAAAGTTTAAAAGATGGAAACCTAACATGCCCCTAAAATCCAGAAAAACTTGTATGTCAAAGTAATTGCATTTCTTATCATGAGTATACACAGAAGTGCATTGTATTGCTGCTTAGCAGACCACACCTGAATATATTGATTAGGCGTTTTCTAATGATCCACCCTTTCATAACAATCCATGATTTTAAGGACTCTTTCTAGAATAACAAGAAACTAAATGACAGGTGAATCATGAAATTCTTATTTAGGCACAGGGGGAATAAGTAGGAACACCTAGGCTTAGGGGTGGTGGGAGTAAATTAAAACAACCCATTGAATGAATATTAAATATACACATTCTATAGAGATTAGTAAGAAATTCCAGTCAACGTCATCAATCCACCAAATAGTCACAGTATAAAAGAGTAAGCTATCTCAACAGCAAACATCACTAGGAAGAAGATACTTCTTTGATACCTGTTGATATACATCATCCATCTCAAGTCATGGCTGGAGTCAAAGGGAACACAGGAAACATTAATGCACCCAAGAAATCTGACCAGCCGATCGTGACACCAAAACCAACATGTGCAGGTAAGTAATGCTTCTCAGAAAACAAATATGACTCCAGAAAGAACTCCTGTGTAAATCTTTACTTTTTCAAGATTTTATCTCAAAACACTAACGTAATTTTAGTATTTCAGTAATACAGCATTTCTCAATGTTTTAAGCCAAATACCTCAAGTTGAAATAAATTACATTATTAAGTAACCTCAAAAAAATTACAATTATTAGTCACTCCAACAAATAGTCATCCTGCTATAATCAATGTGAAAGCAAATGTTGCTAAACCTTTAAATTGTAACAGTTAATTAAGGAAGCTGTCTCAAATGTTTAAAGTGTGTGTAAAAATCTAATGTTTAAAGTGTGTGTAAAGCAAGTACGCTAACTTTGTAATTCACTTCACATTAAAACTCCTCTCCGTTTTCAATATTCAATCAGTTTCAGTGCCCCTGCGATCAGACCATAGGCATAACCATATCACTGGTCCTAACTGACAATCTTCAGCAAACAAGAAGGTGGGAGGCTGAGGAACTGGTTTTTTTTAAGGCAGACTAAAAAACACTTAATATTGGTAGAATAAAAAGATAACAACTAGTACACTTACAAATACAAAAATATGTCAAATGAATGGACATATAATGTTGTGCTCACAAATTATATACATACTGTATATATTTAGATTTATATATCTGTTACCAATTACTAGGACCAATTGTACCTGTTGGATTGTCTGATCAATGGACAAAATCACAAAGGGTCTCACCTATACTAACTAGGAAACAGTACAATAAATGTACAATAATAGAGGCAACACAAGAGTGTGGAATTCAAGCAAATATGACTTTCTACTTTTGTCCACATATGGTAGCAAAGCTTCTGGTTAGGTTCCTATCCTTGGTATGCTTAGTGGGGTGCCAGAATTTATTGTCAATCTAGCCTCATTTATCATTTTCTTGTAAGGCAGGGGTGGGGAACCTCAGGCCCCAGGCCTGCATGCAACCTTTGATGACCCTTTCTGCGGCCCCCGGGAGATTCCTGGGACCGCAGTGCTCAGGCTGGCAGACACTTTTTGCCAACTGGCTGCTTTTTAAATCCATCTCCTCAGTGATTTATCTGCCTCAGCCTCCCCAGTGATGTATATGTCCCCATCCTCTCCTGTGATGTCTAGGGCTCTATAAACCAGGAAAAGCAGTTGAGTAGCAACCTGCTCAATATCACCTAACATCCCAGCTGCACCAAAGAGAAGCAGCTCTAGCCACCACAGTAGGGTGAGTTGATTGTTTAACCAAATATAGCAAGGTAATTTTTAAGCTGACAATTTGCGCTGCCCCTGAAGGATGGCTGAAATTTGCCCCGTCAGAAAAAGGTTCCCCACCCCTGTTGTAAGGCATCTCTTGATTCTGATATTTTTCACTATAAAAAGACTTTAACATGTCCTTACATGGTATGCTTCTGCTCCAAAAATGAAGGGGACCCATGAGTGAACACAATGCTTAATGTACTGTAAAAATGTGTCAAGGAAATGTTACAATCTGGCCTGCCATGTTCTTGGCTTGAGCTGCATGATGGTTAACTTGTAAGAAGCATGCCCCTAAAGAGTTTAGATTTAAAAAAAACTTGTTTTATAATTTATTACAATTTTTTTTACTTTTTGCTAGTTCTTTTTTTATTTCATTCTACAAAGATTTATTTCTGAGAGTTTAAAGTAATTACTTGGACTTTGTATACTGGTAACAAACCATGGAATGAGTTTATAAAAATAAATCATGGAGCAATGTAATATCTGACCATCATCACTTTTCTATTATTTTCAGTGACTGAGGTTGTGCCTACGCCTACACCAACCTGTGTGAAACCAGGTAAAAATAAACTAATATAATAAATAATGATGAGCGAGTAGTAAGATATTCAAGTTGGGATAGCTCTAACCGAATACTTTGAAGGAGTAACAACTAACAAATCCAATGCAAGTCAATGGGGAGAACACTCGATCCGAATACTGAAACATTCAAACACGACTTCTTCATGAATAAAAGAAAATTCTTTATTTATTCTTCATTTAATATTGCAGAAAGTTTAAAAACTATGGCAAAATGTCACTCATAATGAACAAAAACTTATATTCTGCGCAAGATAATAGACACTTTTACACCTGATAATTGAACCTCTAGTGGACAGAAGCAACAAAACCTAAATATATACTAATTAGGAAAAGTAAGAAAAACCTAAAGTCACTCACTACACAAAAAATCCCAGATTATCAAAAAAAAAAAAAAATCAAATTGTACTTATTAGTAAACAAAAAAATCTATTTTTTTTTAGATTTAAACCTAATGGAGCTCTAGTCTGCAAATGGAGGATCCACCGAGCCTCTTATTTATGCAGTTCATGAGTTAAATACCCTCCTCTCTGTTTCAATTTAACTTCATCAATGCCAGTCACACTCAAATCGGAGACATCACCCAAGTGTGAATCGAGAAAGTGACACGATACTCCTGAAAGGCTTTGGGTAGTTCAATTCTGAGTATCATAAATAGGTTCAGATAGACTTTTGCGTAGTGACCTGGTGTTACGCGCAACATATTGTAATCTACATTTATTACAAGAAATATGGTAAATCAGATTAGTGCTGCCACAATTCATGAAAGAATGAATATTATAAACTCTGATTAGATTGAAAAGAGAGGACATTTTTGGCATCAATCATGAATTCACATGCTCCACAGGTTTTTTGATTACATCGATATGTGCCTTTTGTAGCCACCCAACTGGATTGGATGTTTGTATCATATTGTCTTTTAATCACTGGTGGAAAGTACGTTAACGAGATTTGCCCCTCATTTTGTAAACAAATTTAATCCCTTTAGGCAAGATATTTTTAACAGTGGGGTCAATATTAAGAATAGGTAGATATTTTTTAGCAATTCCCACTATTTGATGAAATTGGTTGTTGTATGTAGTACAAAAGACTATTTCAGGAACTGAAGGCTTATTTGGATTATTGTGATAATATAAATATTCTTTTCTGCCTTTTCTTATTGGCTTTTCTCTTGGCTATCTCTAGTATGAGTTTTTATAGCCCCTATCCAAATATGTCCTATCAACGATGTTACATTCCGACTGATACAAAGCTTCAGTGGAGAAACAATGTGTAGCCGAAATGTACTCTCCAGTGGGGATATTATCTACAGTATAACGTAGCTGCTCCCTCACCTCTTGCCAGAGACTTTTACATCGACTTATAACGTATACAGGGAAAATAGACATCCTGTACATAAAGTTTAGAAGGATTCAGATAATTAGTTTTTAATCACAGTCACAGATCTAATGGAAAACAGAAGAATTTACTAAAAAGAGCAAAATGAGCAATTATAAGTACACAGTGCTATATAATTTGATGATTGCAATATATTAAGAGGATGCAAACTTAACTTTTATGGGAGTACTTTCATAATATCATTTTTTTTATTGTTTTCCAGTGACTGATGTTTTGACTGGACCTGTGTCAACCTGTGGGAAACCAGGTAAAAGACAACTAATATAATGAAATAAAATACATACTACGAAGGGTCATAAAATGTAAAACAACTGTAGAATTGTAGGCAAAGATCAATGGAATAAGTGAACCATTTACCAGAATTCTTTAAAACTAGATTAATCTATCTACCTTAGTTCACGAAGTTCTTCGAACATGTCCTTTTAGATATATTACCTCTTTAAATACTTTTATTTACCCTATTTTGCGTTCCACCTTTACACATGTAAGGACTAAACCTCCTCCTCTCCCACTCCTTCCTTCTCTCTATCCCTTTCCCATTCCTTTTACCTCCCCTCTCCCCCCTTCCCCTATCACGCCCCCCTCGTGTTAAGATTCTCACAATTCTATCCTTCCCCGTTTCTCAGGTTACATCCCTCCTTACAATATAAAGAAGAATGTTTACTGCTTCCTTGTTGTTAACTGTTTGTTATAATGTCCATGATTAACATTCTAAAATAAAGAATTTATAAAAAAAGTATCTCTACTTTGCATATAGGTATCCATAGCATAGCAGCAGCCCAACACCAACCTTGGTATGGTACAACTGGATGAGGTTCAGTCCTAGTAGAGTTTTGCTTATTTGCTAATAGGCAATGGGGAAATGCAACACTCTGCTCTTCAAAGCATTACTAGTCACAAGTTCTTAGATGACGCTAAAGGTCATGTGAGAAACAAAGACTAAGCCCTTTTGTCTAGATGAAATTAAAAAAAGCTGACCCAATAATGAAAAAACGGCCCTCTCTTCTGTGTATATTAGTCTTAAATCTGCAAGCCCATGATATACTGTATTTTTGAAGGGGTATTCTGGATACATGTTAATGATAGATCAGTGAGGATCCCTACTCCATTTAAATCCTCATGGCTGCAGTTTTGTGGCTAGGGGAGAATGTGGGACACAAGTACCCCAATCTGGCAATACGTACAGTTCTTAGCAGAAACTCACACTGCTCTTATAACTTCCAGGGAATAGTGAATACTGTAGTCTGCTATTATTTAGGGCACTTTAATACTAACACTGATTGCTCTTAGTTGGCCACTGAATGAGTGATATAAAAATGTATATATTTAGTATTTGCTCTCTTAAGATAACTTTCCAGATTGTAGTCAATATGACTAGAAATTTACTGAGCTATCACATAGCACTTCAGTAATTTTAATCTCTTTTTTTGCACAAATATACCCATTCTGGTTCCCTTCTTATAGTAATGTTCCAATCCTTGTCCCCTTCTGGTAGAATATCCCCATCTTGGTCCACTTCTTGTAGTTATGTCCCCCATCCTTGTCTCCTTCTTGTAGTTATGTCCCCCATTCTGGTCCACTTCTTGTAGTAATGTACCCATCCTGATCCCCTTATTATAGTAATGCCCCATCCTGGTCCCATTGTTGTAGTAATGTGCCTATCTATGTCCTTATCTATGTCCCTATCTTGTTTTATGTCCTCTTTTTTGGTCCCAATCCGGTAGTAATGTTCCTTTCCTGGTTCCCTTCTTGTAGCAATGTCCCCAATCCTGGGGTCCTTCTTGTGGAAATGTGCCCATTCTGTTACCTTTTTTGCAGTAATGTTCCCATCCTTGTCCCCTTTATGTAGTAATGTTCCAATCCAGTTCCCCATCTTATATTATTGTCTGCATTTCTGGTCCCCGTATTGTAGAAATGTTCACTCATAGGTCCTCTTCTTGTAGCAATATCCCAATTCTGATCTTAATCTTGCAGTAATGCCCCTTTCCTAGTTCCCTTGTTGGAGTAATCTGTTATATCTTTGTCTCCTTTTTGAAATAGAACAATTTGCTGAAGGCAACCAAAACCCCAAAACTAAAGACTGAAATATAACTTTTAATCATAATTATTAAAAACTAGCTGTGAGCCCGATGCAAATGCATCGGATGTCTAGAATATTTTAAATTTTTTTTTAACATTTTCAAATAATCCCCATGGAAAGTATAGGGGGACTTGCGGCAGGTGCGGTTTTGCACTTGCGGCAGGTGCGGCCGCGAAATAAACCGAGGCTGACTGCGTTTTTTTTTCGCGGCCGCACCTGCCGCAAGTGCAAAACCGCACTTGCCGCACCTGCCGCAAGTCCCCCTATACTTTCTATGAGGATTAGCGCAACCGCGCCGCAAGTGCAGCGGTTATGCGGCAATCGCGGCAGATGCGGTTTTTTCACCGCATCTGCCGCGATTTTGGCGGACATATGGGATGCGGACATATGGGGGGGGTGTGGTGACAGCGGGGGGGGGGGGTGTGTGTGTGGACATCGGGGAGTGTGGTTACAGGAGAGGCTCCGGAGCACTGTGTCAGCATGTGCTGACAGCAGCGGCTCCGGAGCGGGATCGGAGCGGGGGTGTGCGGACATATGGGGGGATGTGGTGACAGGGGTTGGGGGTGTGTGCTGACTGCGGCGAGGGGTCGCAATGCCCGCTACGCGGGCAATGCTTCGCACGTGGTGACGTCACAGAGTGACAAAGGCACGGTCTTTTGCGGGGTCCGACACTGAAGTGCCTACGGAATTATATAGTAGATAGAATACATACAGCAGTACCGGTGTGCAGCGGTGCCAGTGTGCAGCGGTGCCAGAGTCCAGGAGGAGACAGCAGGCGGGTGCGGTCAGGGGGGCCGGGGGACAGTGGCCGGGTGCGTTCAGGAGCAAGCCGGGGAACAGCGGGCAGAAGGGGGCTGGTGGAATAACAGCCATGTGCGGGCAGGAGGAGGCTGAGGAAGAGCGGCCAGGTGCGTGCAGGAGGGGGCCGGGGGACAGTGGCCGGATGCGGGCAGGAGGGAGGCAGGGAGACAGCGATCGGGTGCGGCAGGAGGGGGTCAGGGGGACAGCGGCCATGTGCGGGCAGGAGGGGGCCGGGGAACAGCGGGCAGAAGGGGGCTGGGGAACAACGGCCATGTGTGGGCAGGAGGTGGCCGAGGAAGAGCGGCCGGGTGCGTGCAGGAGGGGGTCGGGGAACAGCGGCCGGGTGAGGGCAGTAGGGGCGGGGGGGCCTTCCTGGCCGCACCCGGCCGCTGTCCCCCGGCCCTCTCCTGCCCGCAGCACTGTGCTTAGCAGTTTACAGCAACTCAGTGGTTAGCAGACTTTATGCGGCTCAGTGGTTAGCAGAGTATACGGCGGCTGAGTGGTTAGCAGAGTATACAGGGTCTCAGTGGTTAGCACAGTATACGCTGGCTCAATAGTTAGCACTGTAAACAGCCTCAGTGGTTAGCACTCTATGGTGGCTCAATGGTTGGCACTGTATATGGTGGCTCAATAATTGGAGCAGTAATGTGACTCAGTGATTAGCACTGTATAGGGTGACTCAGTGGTTAGCAGAGTATACGGCGGCTGAGTGGTTAGCAGAGTATACAGGGTCTCAGTGGTTAGCACAGTATACGCTGGCTCAATAGTTAGCACTGTAAACTGAGCCTCAGTAGTTAGCACTCTATGGTGGCTCAATGATTGGCACTGTATATGGTGGCTCAATAATTAGAGCAGTAATGTGACTCAGTGATTAGCACTGTATAGGGTGACTCAGTGGTTAGCACTGTATAGGGTGACTCAGTGGTTAGCACTCTATGGTGCCTCAGTGGTTGGCACTGTATATGGTGGCTCAGTGGTTAGCACTGTATATGGTGACTCGGTGATTAGCACTGTATGGTGCCTCAGTGGTTGGCACTGTATATGGTGGCTCAGTGGTTAGCACTGTATGCTGGCTCAGTGGTTAGCACTGTACAGTGGCTCAGTGGTTAGCACTGTAAGGTGGCTCAGTGGTTAGCACTGTATGCTGGCTCAGTGGTTAGCACTGTACAGTGGCTCAGTGGTTAGCACTGTAAGGTGGCTCAGTGGTCAGCACTGTACGGTGGCTCAGTGGTCAGCACTGCACGGTGGCTCAGTGGTCAGCACTGTTCGGTGGCTCAGTGGTCAGTGGAGGACGGAGGGCAGAGTGGTCAGCGGAGGACGGAGGGCAGAGTGATGAGCAGAGGACGGAGGGCAGAGTTTATCAGCGGAGGACAGAAGGCAGAGTGACCCTAACGCACTTCCTAACGCAGGAAGGAGGCAGAGTGGTCAGCGCAGGAAGGAGGCAGAGTGTATACACACACACACACATACAGTATACACATATATACAGCATACACACACACACATATACAGTATACACACACATATACAGTATACACATATACAGTATACACACACACATATACAGTATACACATATATACAGTATACACACACATATACAGTATACACACACACATATACAGTATACACACACACACATACAGTATACACATATATACAGCATACACACACACATATATAGTATACACACATATACAGTATACAGACACACACATATACAGTATACACACACATACAGTATACACACACATACAGTATACACACACATATACAGCATACACACACACATATACAGTATACAGACACACACATATACAGCATACACACACATATATACAGTATACACACACACATATACAGCATACACACACATATATACAGTATACACACACACGTATACAGTATACACACACATATACAGCATACACACACACATATACAGCATACACACACATATATACAGTATACACACACATATACAGCATACACACACACATATACAGCATACACACACACATATACAGTATACACACACACGTATACAGTATACACACACATATACAGCATACACACACACATATACAGCATACACACACACATATACAGTATACAGACACACACATATACAGCATACACACACATATATACAGTATACACACACACGTATACAGTATACACACACATATACAGCATACACACACACATATACAGCATACACACACACATATACAGTATACAGACACACACATATACAGCATACACACATATATACAGTATACACACACACGTATACAGTATACACACACATGTATACAGTATACAGACACACACATATACAGCATACACACACATATATACAGTATACACACACACGTATACAGTATACACACACATATACAGCATACACACACACATATACAGCATACACACACATATATACAGTATACACACACATATATACAGTATACACACACATATACAGCATACACACACACATATACAGCATACACACACATATATACAGTATACACACACATATATACAGTATACACACACACACACATATAATCTCACTCTTCAGTGCAGACTTTGTATGAAGAAGGCGCAGATCTCCTCTATCTCTGTGATTAGAGCTGTCTCCTCAGCTTTGCAGCATTTTCGGTCCCCTGAGGACTACATCTCCCATCATGCACTGCGGCTCCTCCCCTGTGATGCTGTGATCCTGGAAGCGGTGAGGAATCTAAGGGGGAGGTGGCATCCAGCCTATCATTGTGTGATTGTGGTGGTCCCCTTGGGCTTGTTCGGGCCACCCCTGGGCTCAGCACATAATGGATGCGGCTGGGGCCGGGTGTGTGGTACGGACACGCCCCTTAGTTACCCGACCGCGGCCTTGGTTACCAAGCTCTCCGGGGAGAGTGGAGGGGAGACCGGGTAGCGTGGAGGGGAGACAGGGGAGCGTGGAGGGGAGAGCGGGGAGCGTGGAGGGGAGACAGGGGAGCGTGGAGCGTGGAGGGGAGAGCGGGGAGCGTGGAGGGGAGACAGGGGAGCGTGGAGCGTGGAGGGAAGAGCGTGGTGACGTCACAGTGTGACATATCCACGGCGTGCCGGGGTCCGACACAAAACGTGCTACGGCAATTATATAGTAGATGTATATTAATGCACAAAAAAGTGATTAAAATTACTGGAGTGCTGCAACTGCTCAGTATATCACTAGTTATATTATATCCAATCTGAAAATTTATATTAATAGAACAACATATACAGTACAGTATATTTATATGCTTTTGTGTATCACTCATTCAGTGGCTGACTAAGATTGCTCAGTGTTAGTATTAAAGTGCTCTAAATAATAGCTGACTACAGCACCAGCTACGTAAAATCAAACAAGCCTTCTTTACAAGTTTCACCTATAAAGGCGTCATCAGGGGATCCTCAGTTGCTATAGTGCCATTTATTCCACAGTGCTTTATGTGTGAACTGGGGGTATTCATAGTAAACAGCACAATAACCATTAATAATACTAAGCACAGACTGCTACAGGAGGAAAGAGGACCCTGCTCGTGAGGGCTCACAGTCTACAAAGGATGGGTGAGGTTAGGGCAAGTGAGGGTAGCGCTGATTGTTTCACCGATTATCAGAGTTCTCAGATTTATCCAATTTATATCTATCAAATACTACAGGAATTTCCTCTTTTCCAATTAGGGATCTCTAGGTCGGTTGGTCAGTCACACTTATATCTTTGAGGGTCGCCCTTGGGCGATAAAGGCCATAACCTGTGGTCATATACTGTTTATACATCTTCTATTGTATAGAAAGGCTTCGGATGAATGATAATAGATGTTAATAGAGTGCTTGGAGACCTGAAATGAGACATTTCTGACCAGGGGACTCCGCACGTGGTACGACCCTCAAAGATACAAGTGTGACCGACCGATCGACCTAGAGGTCCTTAATTGGATTTTCTGTAATGGGACAAAATGCCGGATTGCCCGCGGTGCCACCAAGAATCACCAGGAAACAAAGAGTTAACTGGGCAGATTTTTCTTTTATTCTATCCTACGCGTTTCAGAGCCTCTATCCGAGCTCCTTCCTCAGGGAACACCCTGTTCCCTGAGGAAGGAGCTCGGATAGAGGCTCTGAAACGCGTAGGATAGAATAAAAGAAAAATCTGCCCAGTTAACTCTTTGTTTCCTGGTGATTCTTGGTGGCACCGCGGGCAATCCGGCATTTTGTCCCATTACAGCATTCCTTTTTCCACGATTATCGTGAAGGTATGGCCCTGCAGCAGCCATTCTACAAGCCATCTTACAGGCGATTATACCGGTTGTGGGTGACACAACCGAGCCAGGTGAGCAGTTCCTGATATATACCGCTATAACCCTTTGTAAAAAGGATAAGACCCTATGCGCATTTATCTCACGTTTACAGCCTAATTGGATTTTGGATCTGGAGACGTTGTGTCCAAATAAGTCCAATAGGGATTACGCTCGACATAAGTACACATAGGACTAACATTCTATGAAATCACCATTCCTGCCTGAATACAGTAGATATATTGTGTGTAATTGGGTGAGGGGAGGGTTTATGTTAAATTGTATGTACTCACAAACACTGTGACACAAGTCCACACAGGACATTTTAAACGTAAATAAAAATATAGAAAAGAGAAAATTCTTGTAGTATTTGATAGCGCTGATTGTGTAGCAGTATAGTGCACTGAGGTTACTACAGGTTGTATACTTGTCAGAAGATATGCCCTCCATCCTGGTCCCCTTCTTGTAGTAATGTCCCCATCCTGGTCCTCATTTTGAAGCAATGTAAGTTTATAGTAGTAACTTTGAGCCCTTCTGCACTTACTATACTATAAAATGGCTTTATAAAAACAAAATATGGAGCAAGCTCAACAGTGATTTCTGAACATCAATTTTTTTTATTGTTTTCCAGTGACTAATGTTTTGCCTGGACCTGTGCCAACATGTGGGAAACCAGGTAAAAGTCAACTAATAAAACAAAATAAAATGCATAGTACAAAAGAAAACAAAATGTAAAACTACAACTGTAAAAGCATTGTAGACAAGGAAGATAAAATGTATTTCCACTTTACTTAAAGGCATACATAGCATAGCAGCAGCCCTGCATTGGCATGGTACTGCTGAATGAGGTCCAGTCCTGGAAGGTTTCAGCTTCTTTGCTATTTGGCAGTTGAAAAAATGCAGGATCTTGCTCTCTAGATCATTACGGGTATATAATGGGTTTGTGAATGGGTTCAAGGTTCACTGTGAGGGAAATTTACACCAAACCCATCTGTACACATGAAAATAACTAAACAACTGACCACATAATTCAGAGGGTTAGAATGGCAGTTTTATTTTTTGCAGTAAAGGCCTACTCTTCTAAATAAAAAGGGAAAGCTCATGATAAACTGAATTTTTAATGGGGTACTCTGGATATATGTTATCTGTTAGATCAATGTGGGTTTCTACTTCATTTAATTTCACCAGACTGCAATTTTGAGGCCAATAAAGAACATGGAACAAAAGTACCCCTGATTAGCAATAGGTGGGGTCTGAGCAGCAACCCACACTGATCTAGTATCGTAACATGATGGTAATTAATTTTATTGGAATATACCTTTAGCAGAACTTCTCCAAGTTTTTCCAACAATCCATCACGAGGATACAAACTGTTTTGTTTCTTAAACCATAATACACAAATGACACTACAGATTATAATACAAGTAATGTGGATCCTTTAAATAGTTTGAATATTCAATGGATATGTAAAAAACTTATAAGTGCCCATGGTCAGACAGAACTTACAATGCTTTGGTATATGAAAGCACTTTGAACACTTTAAGGCTAGGGTCACACTTGGAGGCTCCACAGACTCTATATGCATATTCATAATTCCCAGGGGGCAATGCGCCTAGGAATTCACTGTGTTTGAGCGCTTTAGTCAGCTGCCGCAGTGTTTTCTTGGACTGGTCTCCCTGAGATCAGTGAATACTTTGTTTTGTTTGTTTGGTGGTCTACTAGGCATTGCTCCCACCTAGCCAGAATCCTACTCCACACTGATGAGGGGCAACACCCCGAAGCAGCTGTCTGTGGAGGATACCTGGCCTTGGTATACCCTTGTCATATCTCTAAGCTTGTATAAGAGCTGGATATTGACTAAAAGGGCCACTTAATACGGTGGTTATGGAGCCAACCTTTGGCTGTGTCCTTCCCTGGAGGGATATCTGGCTAGTCCTGTGTTTGAGACTCCTAACCAAAGCTCCACAGACTCTATTAGCATATTCCAGATTGCTTTAAATCAATTGTACCATTTGACTATTATGGCTGACGAAGGCCCCGTGAATGATCAGTTTATTAAGGCAATCATGCAGACAGCCACAGAATTACATTTCTGACAGTTTACAGCAATGGCTTGGTCATTATATGTTTGTAATATACTATAAAATTAGTTGATATAAAACAAATTATTGAGCAAAGCTCAATACTTATTTCTGAACATCATCATTTTTTCTATTGTTTTCGAGTGACTGATGTGTTCACTGGAACTGTGCCATCATGTGGGAAACCAGGTAAAAATCAACTAATATAATAAAATAATAGGAATACTACTAAAGGTAAAATGTAAAACAACTGTAAAAGAATTACATAGTAACATCGTTTTTTTTGCAGTTGAAGGAAGACTTGAAGGCCATCTAGTTCAACCCCTAACTTAACATGTGTAGACAAAGAAGCTAAAAAGTACTCCCAATTTGCTTAAAGGCATACATACAGTATTGTATTATAGCAGCAGCTCAACAGTGCTATGGTACAGCTGGATGAGGTCCAGTATTAGTAGGTTTTAGCTTCTTTGCTTATAGGCAGTAGAAAAAATATAGTACTCTGCTCTGTAGAACATAAATAGTATACAACTTGTTCGTAAATGGCTCCAAGGGTCATGTAAATCCTTCTGTCCCACATGGAGGGAAACAAGTGACATGATATTAGAGACAGTTGGGATGGCAGTTTTAATTTTGCAATGAGGGCCCTTTTCTGAGTTAAAATAAAAAGCCCATGACATACTTTATTTTTAAAGGAGTATTGTGAATACATCTTAATAACATTAATGTGGGTCCCTTACTCCATTTAACTGCTCCAACCTGCAGCTTTGTGGCCAAAGACTGTTAATTGTCCTATGGACTGATCTGACTGCTGCATACTGCATATTTTTATAATGTTTATGGATTTCTAAATAAAGTGAAGTTGTATATATTTTCATCCACGTGCTGCCATTTTTTCCCTCTCGCTGGATCTACCTGTTTCCTGGGAAACGTGGGACACAACTCTCCCAATCTAGCAATATGTGATAAATTTAGCAGCAACCCACAAGATTTAATAAGATCCAGTAAATAGGTAATATTCTAATACACCTTTAACAGAACTTCTCCAAACTATTCCAATCATCCATTATGAGGTACAGACTGATTTCTTTTGTAAAACATAATACATAAATGGCACTACAGAATGTAATGCAAGTAACCTATGGCCTTTAGATAATTTAGATATCCAATAGATATTTAAATACTTATAGGTGTTTATGGTCATACAGAACTCACAACACTGTAGTATATAGCACTTTGAACAGTTAAATTCAAAATGAACACAAATGCCGAGGGCTCTTCCAGCATATTAGATTAAGGGCTCATTCCAAAGAGCAAATATTCGGTCTATGTGCTGTTGATGTGTTCAATGGTTCACACATGGAGAACACCCAGACCTTTTATAGCCAGCGTTCTGTTCTCGCTACATGGGCCCTGAGCATATGAAGCTAAACAGGCAGCTAAACCAGTATACTGAGTTTATTAAGAGTACTGTTGCTGAAGTCTGCGTTTTTATTGAATGTGATAGTATGATTTGGTGAAACTGGGAACAATGAAGATAGATACAATCAGTGCATGAATGATACAATAGAAGATATACATACCCCAAATAGCTGTACAATATTCATAGAACATCTAGCCAGCTTGTGTCTAACCTAGAATGCAACCAGAATACAGTAACATTTGGAGTAGTTAATGACTTCACACAACATAAATTCTTACCAGCAATGCTATCACAGGTGGGATTAAGATTTTCTATGCTGTGATTTCTGAATATTATAATTTTTTTCAATCGTTTTTCCAGTGCCTGATGTGTTACCCGGACCTGTTACCAACCTGTGTGAAACCAGGTAAAAATCAATCAATGTGATGAAATAAAATACTACGAAAGATAAGAAAATATAAAACAACAACTAAAAATGTATACAAAAAAGCCTTATTTACTTACAATAATTACTTTACTTCACAGACATAAACCAAGTTACTCCACAGCCGCCTGCTCCCATGCCTGTAAACCCACAACCTTGTGCACCTGTACCCACTGTTAACCAGGATAAGGGCGCATGCAAGAAGTAAAGTGATTTTGCCTGGTGCTGGTGAAAAGTAGGATTTCCTCCACAGCTACATTAACAAACAAGTTGTTATTTTGCTTCATTTAAATTATGTCTCTTCTGGATATGACTTTACTAATATTAAATTAAAGCCTCAATGCATCATTCTTGTGTATTTACGATTAGAGCTACAATTCAAAAGATAATATACATAATAGAGGTAATAAGTCATTACTAGCGATGAGTGACCCATGGATGTTCGGATTCGCCAGGTTCGGACTTTAGTTAAGAGTTTGATTCAGGTCTCCAACTTCATCTAAACTTGACCCTGAACCCTAAAGGTTATAGAAGTCAATGGAGACCCCAACCTTTGTGCTGTAATATGGACATAGTAAGGCTAAGGAGCTGCAAATAAAGCAAAATGGAGGGAAGAGCAGTACAATTGCCCTGCAAACAAATCTGGATAGGGAACTGACTTAAAGGGCTTTTGTCACCATATGAATCATGGTTAAATAGAAAGTAAATGTATAAAATAAAAATTTTAAGAGGTCCCCCACAGAGCCAAAATTGGAAGAGTGCCACTACATAGCCTGCTTCCATAGTTTCCCCATTCTTTTCACCCCAAAAAAGTGCAGATTATTACATGGCCTGTATATATCGACAGAGTGCCTAAGAGATTACCGTATATACTCGTGTATAAGCCGAGTTTTTCAGCCCAAAAACCCCTCCGCTTATACGCGAGTCACTTATACTGTATACACTGTATACAGTGTATACAGTATACAGGCCCCCCATCAGTATACAGGCCCCCGCCTTGTGCAGTTAACCTGTAAAGGAAGAGATTAGTATACTTATCCCTGCCGCTGTCCGCTGTCCCGCCGCCGCCATCGCGCTCCTCGGCTTCATCCGTCTTCTTTCGCTTCCACTGGTCGGCGCAGGCAATGACGTCATTGTCTGCGCCAGAGGAGGAAGCTGGAAGACGCTGGATGAAGATGGAGGAGCGCGATGGCTGGCGGCGGGACAGCGGGACAGCGGAGGGATAAGTATACTAATCTCTTCCTTTACAGGCTGGCTGCACAAGGCAGGGGGGCCCTGTATACTGATGGGGCTGGGGCTGCTGTATATACCACTGGGGCTGCTCTGTATACTACCAATGGGGCTGCTGCTGTATACTACCACTGGGGCTGCTGTATACTACCAATGGGGTGCTGCTGTATACTACCATGGGGCTGCTGTATATACCTCTGGGCTGCTGTATACTACCACTGGGGCTGCTGTATATACCTCTGGGGCTGCTGTATACTACCACTGGGGCTGCTGTATATACCTCTGGGGCTGCTGTATACTACCACTGGGGCTGCTGCTGTATACTACCACTGGGGCTGCTGTTATACTACCTGGGGCTGCTGTTTATACTACCACTGGGGCTGCTGTATATACCAATGGGGGCTGCTGTATACTACCACTGGGGCTGCTGTATATACCTCTGGGGCTGCTGCTGTATACTACCACTGGGGCTGCTGTATATACCTCTGGGGCTGCTGTATATACCACTGGGCTGCTGTATATACCTCTGGGCTGCTGTATACTACCACTGGGGCTGCTGTATATACCTCTGGGGCTGCTGTATACTACCACTGGGGCTGCTTAACTACCACTGGGGCTGCTCTGTATATACCACTGGGGCTGCTGCTGTATACTACCACTGGGGAGGCTGCTGTATACCACACTGCTGGGGCTGTATACTTGTGCTGGGTCCACCCTCGGCTTATACACGAGTCAATAGGTTTTCCCAGGTTTTGGGGGCAAAAGTAGGGGGGTTGGCTTATACACG
Source organism: Allobates femoralis (assembly GCA_033576535.1). NCBI lineage: Eukaryota > Metazoa > Chordata > Amphibia > Anura > Aromobatidae > Allobates > Allobates femoralis. The sequence continues at coordinate 158,357,670 of JARQOC010000006.1, forward strand.
GGTCGGCTTATACACGAGTATATACGGTATTATGCTGCCTGTTTCCACCGTTCCCCAACTGAACCAAAATTTTAGCTCTATTAGCATGCATTAAATCTGCTGCAGTTAAAAAGCTTGTTGTTGGATTTGGACGGTCCACTGTGAGCCTTTCTGTCACCAGTTTCAGCCTCTTTGTCTTGAGGCAAATAGTCTGTGGAGCCTCGGTTAGGAGTCTCAAACACAGGACTAGCCTGAGATCAGTGAATGCTTTGTGATCTTTGTCTTGAGGAGCCTCTCTGATGCTATTGACTGAGTGTTTCAGGAGCATGAAGTGTGTACTTTGAAAAAAATATTGTTCAAAGGAGGCAGCAATGCCTGAATACTCCAGCTAGGAATAATGGAGTAAGACTCCAGCTCTATTTTGTTGGTTGTTGGAATTGGGGCCATGATTAAGAGCGGCCCTGGTGGAAGAGAAAGCAAAGGAGTTGGAGGCACTCTCAGCCATCCAATCTAAAACCACCTATACATGTTCAGGTTTCACTATTTGTATAGCAGTACTCGTGCCTACAAAATTACGCAGAGCATCCTGTTGCCTGCATGTAGCATAGAAGGTGTTTCACTTGAAAGCATAGTGGGCACAGATCAACCACATCCTCTCCCTGCAGCAGATTCCCCATGTGTGCTATTTGATGCTTTCCTCATTATTTGACAATTGCCTTGGAAACAAATCTAGATAGGGAAATGATTTAAAGGGGTTTTGTCATCATATAAATCATGGTTGAATACGAAGAAAATTAATAAAATAAAAATTTTAAGAGTTCCTCCACAGAGCCAAACTTGTAAGAGTGCCGCCACATAGCCTGTTTCCATAGTTCCCCCATTCTTTGCACCCCAAAAAAGTGTAGATAATTACATGGCCTTTATATATAGAGAGAGTGCCCAAGAGATTATTATACTGCCTGTGTCGAGAGTTCCCACATGAAAACAAAAAATTTAGCTCATCTAGTGTACACTACAGCCGCTACAGTTAAAAACTCTTAGTTAAAAGTGGGATCAAGCTGGCGGCTTGTAAAGGTTACCCTGCAGAACAGCAATTTTTAGAGTACCCCTACAGAACCTGTTTTCAGAGTTTATCTCCGCAGCCAAAATTAGAAGAGTTCCCCTACAGAGCAGCAATTTTAAAAATGCCCCTACAGAACCTGGTTTCATAGTTCACCCACAAAGCTAAAATTGATAGAGTTCCCCCACAGAACAATAATTTAAAAAATGCCCCTATTGAGCCTTTTTTTAGAGTTCACCCACACAGCTAAAATAGGAAGAGTTCCCCCTCAGAACCCCTTTAAAATAACATAGAACAAACAAAATAATAATAATAATAATCTTGAACCAGGAGGTGGAGGCACAAGTGGAAGAAGAAGGTGGATGTGGTATTGGTGGAAGAGACAGAAGAGGAGGAGGAGGTAGCCAACATTTTTTTTTCATTTAGGGAGACCCCTAAACATTTGGAGTGGCAAATAGAATGAATAAAGTGTGGTGGAGTATAACAACGGTTGGTACGGCTGGTGCACTTCTCTAATCAGCCAAAGGTATGGACAAGTCCTGTGGGATCCATGCCTGGGTCATCATGATGAATGTGAGATTGCCCACGTTGGCTGTGGACAGACGGATGCACTTGTCTGTGCTCACACCCCCCGCCATTCTAAATACACATTGCAACAGTACACTTGCTGCATGGCAGGCCAGTACCTCTAAGGAGTCAATGGCCATGTGTCCAATTTGAAGACCCACAAGTTAAATGGGGTAGACCCATCACTCAGTATGTGGAGACATGTGGACACATACTCTTCCATCATGTCTCCTACTAATATGGAGCATATCAGTTGGTGGTGCTGGATATTGTAGTGTATTGAGGAAATTTATTCACATTTTGGCCAGGCTAACCCTCACTTATAAGTGGTACCAGTTCCCCAGTAGCATTGAACACTTTCTCCTCCTCCTTTATCTTGTGTTTCCACTGAGCCCTTGCTGTCAGGTGGGAATGCAGTCAATAGTGCGCCTACAAGCATGTGCTTCTATTAAGTTTTACAATCACACTCCAATGACGGAAGTAAGGATTTCACATTGGCACAGGTAATAATCCAGACTTCTCTGCTGTAATTTCAAAGGCACTGCAGCATATATTTGTTGAAGTCTGGCAGGCCGCCCAGAGGCAATAAAAAGCTGTCCTCAGTGGGCATTATATATCATCTATGTTCTCTGTATCACTCTAGCCATGCTCCATAAATGCCCATGTTCTACTCCCTATCCTCAAAAATTGTCTACTGGCTGGACAATTGTGAACCTGGTACACAAACCCATCTTTCAAGCCATGTGTGGATGACTGGCTTTATAATAATGTATATGGTCCCTATTCCTCCTATTCTTCATCCTGTGCCACCATTTCATCCATCACTACCTGAAGCATTTTTATAAGGGGGCATATAAGTGTAATATTAAAGTGGATGATGGCGTCTTCTGCACTGGCCATGTTCATGGAGTCCTCAAAGTAGTGCAACACCGCACAAATGTCCCACATGGAGGCCCATTGTTGGTCATGAAGTGGTGTTGTTCTTCTGAGTGACTCATCCATGCATACTGCAGCTGCAATAGTCTCTCCACCCTATGAAAGGAGGAGTGCCACCTTGTTGGTATGTTGTATAAGAAGTGATGAATCAGAAGGTAGAACTTGCACTGCAGAGCAGACAGATAGGCAGCAGCAGGGTGAGAAAGCAAAAAGCGTGCAAAGAGATGCCCGTGCCTTTTGCAGCAGGTTGAACAAATCAGGGTAATTTTTTCGGGAACCTTTGCACAAATTCAGCACATGTGCCAGGCAAGATATGTGCATCAAACTGGCTATGCCCTGATCTGCTAGAAGATTTCACCCATGATTGCACACCACCCGGCTGGGCTTGAGATTCAGCAGTACCAACCACTCATCGGTCTGTGGTTTGATCCCCGTCCGCAACTCCTGTATGTTTTCCCCAAACAGATGAGTATCAGAACCGTCCACTGTCATTTCCTCCTGGCTGTGCTGAAGTTGGTCCTGTAGATGTTACTCTGACTGGATGAGGAGACAGTGAATGACGTGGAGTTGGAGAAGGAGTTAACACACCTTCTTCCACTCAATCCTCACTCCTGCCCTCTTTGTTGGTCTTCTCATTGCAAAAAGCCACAGCACTTGGCACTTGTGTTTTGCCATCATCTGAGAAGTGCTGCGGTGGTCCACTGACCTTGTGCACTAGCCCTCCCTCATTTATATCCTCAAATTGAAGAAGTGGTTGTGTATCAGTGAAATGATTCTCTTCTTCCAGGGCAAGGCAGTTGGATGGCCGATGAAAATCCAGCCAGCCGACTCATCAAGAAGCTGAAGTGACTGCTGCATGAATTGGGGCTCAGACTGTTTGTCTGATTTGCTAGGGGGTGACGTGGAAAACAGATGCACATGGGCCATAGGTGCAAACTTTGCACTTTCAGCAGTTGACTGGGTGGAAGACAAAGCGAAGTAACGATAGCCACTCTCAGCCATCCAGTCTAAAACTGCCTCTACTTATTTTTGCCTCACCATTCATGCAGTGGTTATCAAGCCTACTAAATAATGTAGAACGTTCTGTTACCTGCAAGCCCCAAAGGAAGGCGCTTAATTTCAGTGCATAGCAGTCACAGATCTACTACGTCCGCACCCTGAAGCAGCTTTACCACCATGACCAGTAGAAGCACCAAGGCCACGATTCTATTTGATACTCTCCTCCATCTTTGTGAGTCGGTCGACAGGGAAGGGGGTACTCGGATACCGGGACAGGCAGTTACTTCGATGGGGGATCACGGCTGGTCGGTTCCCTATTTTGTGCCCTGGAACCTCAATGGCAGGGGATGGGGATGATGATGACAGGGCAATTGATATCGTGACACCACCTGTGGTACCTGGTAATATGGTTACCAGCGCTGCGGCCAATCGCTGAGGTGATGTGATGCAGCTTAGGTATTACAGCTCCCCACAGGCGGAGCTTTACCTCAGGGCAGCGGGGTGGATGAGGGGAGTAGTAGTAGCGGTTCTGCAGTGAACGCTGCAGGCGGCGGTGGGGAAACAGGCACACACACAATTGTCTTTGTTTCAGTACCTTTTTTTACTGTTGCCCAGTAACAGGTATGGTCCAGGAGGGTAACCAGGCTCCGGTGCAGCTTGGGACAGTCACCTTGGAGAATTGAGAGGCCTCCTTTGTTAATGTGTGCATCGTTTGGGGTAAGTCCTGCCTGTAGCTGGACCTGCCGCTGTTCCTCCCTCTCAGGGTGCTGTTCTACAAACGACAATGAGGACCTTTCTGTGGGATCCCTATTCTCTGCTAGGTCCCTGGTCCTATGCTTGGTCAGGTTTGGAGTCTTCTACTTGTTACTTCAGGGGGACTAGATCCTCCTGATGTGTCCAGACTGTTCCTGCGACTATATCTTATCAGCAGTAGCGGAATCCGGTGTCCGGGTAACTAAAGGGTTCATAATCTGTTCCCTTCTTCTTACTTCTCACACTGGCTTCTGTCCCTCTCTCTAGGGCTCAGCACAGCTGGGTCAGGGGTCCTTGGTTCTGGGCCTGTCTGGCCCCAGCAACCGGCTGCTTCACTGCTGCTCTCCTCTGCAGTCTGACTGGGACTAACTCCTGGAGCTAACTGCTCTCTTCAATGCCAAGTGCAGATAAATGACTCCTCCCCTCAGGCCTGAATCTTATATATGGGTTCTGGCTTAAGCCAGCCAGTGATGCTCCCCCTCCAGGTCTGGGGTGGAAGGTGTTGGTTGCTGTGTGTGTGCCAAGGTGTTCATCACTTCCTGCACCTGTGGGTCCTGTGGCAATTCCCTGCAGGGGTGCCACATTTGCACCAAAAAAAATGCAGAGTATTACATTATTGATGCACACCCAGGGCTCGGGTACTCGGCCCTCGGGCTCTCGGTCTAGGGGGTCACGGGTGGCGGCCCGAGGCTGTGGCCCTAGTGGTCAAATAAAAGATAACGGGGGTTTGTTGAAATAAAGTATATACAATGTTGTGACACCACTTGCAGTATTTGGTGAGGGATCACCAGCGCCGCTACAGTCCTCCCAGAGGTCGATGGGATTGCAGCAGTGATGGTATAGTCCCCGTAGGCAGGACTGAGACCTCCGGAGCAAAGTGGTGAGGATGGACAGGTTGCAGCAGAGCTGGGACGGTTTGGGAGTATAGGAATAGTCTATGGAGGGGCACAGTGAGGTAGAAGAAAGGATGCAAGCACACAGCAGTAGTCTCTTTACCTTTTTACTGATGACTTTTAGGTAAATCGTCCAGAGCACTGGCGGGTAGCTGGGCTGCACAGTGGGCTCCTACAGCAAGTGGGTATAAGGTCTCCTCCTTGGTGTATTTGTTGAAGCACAGTCTGTTAAATCCTGACTTGCCTCCACTGTCTTCTCCAGTCTGTATCTTCCTCTCTCTCCTCCTGTGCGGTCTCCGGGATGACCTTTCTCTGGCACTGCAGTGCCCTGCTGTTCCTGGTTCCCTCACATTGACTCTCTCAGGAGACTGGGTAGCTGCAGCTTCCTCGCTGCCAAGGGGTTTTCTGTGGGATTTGGAGTTATCCCACTGGTGCGGATCCCCAATATCCGGTTTCTCTTTTGGAACTAACTCGCGACTGAGCCTCCTGTTCCCTGCTTCTATTTCTTTCTCTAGGCTCCCTGCCTTCAGTCCCACTTAGGCTGGTGGGACACTGTAGGGCTACTCTGGGTCTCTGGCCTGGGCCTACACGCGGCACCAGGCACAAGAACTCTCCTGCAGCTCTTCTAGCATCTGCCACACTCTGACTAGCTCCTCCCCAGTAGCAGTATATATAGGGGATCTTGCCTAAGAGCATTAAGTTGAGCTCCCCCTACTGTGCTGGGGTGGAAGGTGTTCTTTGCAGTAGGTACCTGCCGTGGAAACCCAGCTATGCAGCAGAGAGATATGTGGTTACCTGCGTGGGCAGGGCGCCACATTATCTTCTTAAAAAGAGGGATTGTTCAGCAGATTATAACACTGCCTGTATGTAGAGTGCCTCACATACTCTTTTCTGAAAGTACCTCCCAAGATCCTTTTTTCAGACTACCCACACAGAACATGGTGCAGAGTGGTCACACAAAGCCTTTTTATTCGGAATACCGCCACAAACATTTTTGAGTGCTCCCACAGAGCATTGTGTAGCATGGCCACACAGACACTTTTTGAAGCAGAGAGGTTGCACAGAGCCAGGTGTGAAGTGGCCACTCGGACTTTTATTAAGATTATACCCACAGGGCCTGGTACAGACAGGCCACACAGAGCCATTTTTACAAATACCCCCACAAATCCTGGTGCACAGTGGAAACACCAACCTTTTTTAAATGGCACAGAGGATAGTGCAGGCTGGCCACAAAGAGCTTTTTTTAAAGTTCCCCCACAGATCCTGGTGCACAGTAGCAACACAAAACCTTTTATTAAGATTACTCCCATGTGCATGGAAGTAACAACACAACACACACTGTTTTTTAAGATTACCCCAGAGAGCTTGTGCAGAGTGGTCACAGAAAAGTTTTTTTAAGATTACCACCACAGACCCCTTTTTTAAGGTCATCCCACAGAGCCTGGTACACAATGGCCACACTGACCTTTTTTTAAGATTATCCCCACAAAGCCTGTTGCACTTTGGCCACACAGACCTTTTTAAAAATTATCCCCAGAGTCTAGTGATGAGTGGTCACAAATAACCTTTTCTTAACCTCTTTATTCCCAAGCCCAGTTTTCACCGTCCTGACCAGGCCATTTTTTTTCAATTCTGACCAGTGTCACTTTATGATGTAATAACTTTAAACAGATTTCAGTGATTCCGAGACGAATTGTTTTTTCATGATATATTGTACTTCAAGTTAGTAATACATTTAGGACAATATTTTTTGCGACTTTTTGTGAAAATATCAGAAATTTGGAAACATTTACAAAACTTTGAATTGTTATGTCCCTAAACCAGATAGGTTACACAAAATAGTCTATACCATGTCTACTTTACGTCAGCACAATTTTTTTAAACATAATTTTTTTATTAAAAAGTTAGAAAGGTTAAATGTTTATTGGCAATTTCTCAGGTTGCCAACAAAATGTACAAAACCACTTTCTCTAGGGACCGCATCACAAAGTGACTCACAAGCCCGCGTGACAGAAAATACACCAAAGTGACATGATTCTAAAATCTGCAACCCCCAAACTGCTCAAAAGCACATTCAAGAAGTTTATTAACCCTTCAGGTGCTTCACAGAAACTAAAGCAATGTGGAAGGAAAAAAAATGTAAATAACTTTTTTTTCTCAAAAATGTAGCTTTAGTCCCAAATTTTGCAGAAAATGGATCCCAAAATGTGTTGTGCAATTTCTCCTTAGCATGATGATTAGAGATATACAAACTTTCCCTGAACATATTGTCTAATTACATATTCAACATGAACATTGAAGATTCAGTTCGCAATCAGGGACCTGACATTTTGCAAAAGAGTCAGCAATCTTGGGTTTGTTCGTTAACTGATCAGATGAAAAAAAAAGCATTACTGTGTTTGCATTGATCCTTTTCTCCTACCTTATGACTGTGTAGGATAGAGGGTGGGAAGTGTTTGATAAGAGGAGGGGGTGGGGAGAGTTCACAGGAGCGTCAGACTCAATTTTTTTCCCCAGAACTTACTGTGTGGCCAATCAGGGTGCATAAACCATCCACAACACACAGACACAACACACAGTAATTGGCTGCCTAAGTCACATGTTACTTGGGATACAAAAAAAACGGTCATTTGCCATCATCGCCATTTTCAAAGTGATACTGCTTAGGGACAGTGCTGCTGCCGCTCTGTGCTAGTCCGATCTGCTCCATCTGTGCTACACAGAAAGATAGATAGCTACTCAATCTCTTTCTAGATAGAATAAGAGAGCAAGAGGGTCCTTCCAAAAATAGGCATTTCTTGCTGAGAATAAGTGATATCAAATATGTATGCATTGCCAAAGAGGCTTTTTTTGCAATCAACAAGTGATTATCAAGTTTTTCTTATTCCCTTAATAGGCTTTTGGAGGGTTCAAACAAATCATTGCCAAATCTTTGTGGTTCCCCTAAAAGACTTTCTTTGGCCTCAAACAAGTGATTGCCAAATTTTTGTGTTTCCCCTAAAATACTTTTTTTGGCCTCAAACAAGCTATTGCCAAAGATTCTTGGTTCCCCTAAAAAGTTTTTTTTTGCCTCAAATAATTCATTGCCAAATCTTTGTGGTTCCCTTAAAAGGCTTTGTATGGCCCTTAACAAGTGATTGTCAAATCTTTGTTGTTCCCATAAAAGGTTTTAATTGGCCTCAAAAAGTTTATTGCTAAGTCTGCGTCTGTTGTCAAGTAACCTTTTCTTGGGTCTCAAACTAGTGATTGCCAAATTTCGTAGCTCCCCTAACTGGTTTTTAATGGCCTGTGGGGCAGCGCCGGGATTGCAAGGCAGGAAAAACGTGGAGCCCGGTAGTAGTTCCTACAGTACCCGGATTTATTGCTGAAAACACAGTGGTGGCACAAGATGCCGGAATCTGGGTAGCAGCCGGGTACAAAGGATAGAGTTCACAGATAGTAACCTGGTCCCTTCCGGTTATGAGCTCTCCGGCTGAGGTTGCACCAAGCACACGGCCCATGGAGCTCTTGACCTGTCCGGTCGTTAGATGCCGCTGCTTCAGCTTCAGGCCAAAACTGCCCACAGGGAACTCCTAACCATGCTTTTAACACTGTGTCTCCTTCAAGGGAAACCTGCAAGACCTGGAGCAGAGGGAGTGGACCAGCCCTCTTTCCAACACCCTATACCGGGCTCAATATGTGACAGTGCGCATTCTGGGGGAGACATAGCGCCCCTCGCAAATGATCCCCCGCACTGTCTCACAGGCCTCAAAAAAAGTAATTGGCAAATCTCTGTTTGTTGTCACTTATCCTTTTTCTGGGCCTTAAACAAGTGATTGCCACATTTTTGGGTTCCCTAACAGGCTTTTATTGGCCTCAAAAAACTCATTTCCAAATCTGTGTCTGTTGTCAAATAACCTTTTTTGTGCTTCAAACTAGAGAGTGCCGATATGGAGAGTGGCGGTGTTGGAGGGATGCAATGGGTTTTCTGATGTTTTGTTACCTCAGGAGCCTTGCAAATATGACAACAATCTATTTCATTAAAATTTGCTTTCCAAACTTCAAATATTGCTCCTTTTGTTCCAGGCCCTCCTATTTGTCCAAACAGCACGTTTTGACTACACATTGGGTGTCACCTCACTCATAACAAAGTGGGTAACAAACGTTTGGGCCCACTCTTTGGTGTTACCTTTTGTAAGAGTTAGAACATTTGGTGTTAAAGCAAACGTTTTGTGAAAAATAAATGACAATTTTAATATAAGACAACCTAATGTTATCATATTCTGTGAAGTACATGTTAGTTCACAATCCTCACTATACACCTAAATTTAATCCTTGAGAGGTCTAAGTTCAAATGTGGAAATTTGTGGGGGGGGTTTTGCTATTTAGGTCCTACAAATGCAACATGGTGCCTGCAATCTATTTCAAACAAATTTGCTATCGAAAATTCAAATAGTGCTCATTCCCTTCTGAACCCTGACATTTGTCCAAACAGAGGTTTGTAACCACATGTGGGGTATTAGCGCACACAAAAGTAACTGGGTAACAAATTTTCCATTTTGTTGTGCTATCTCTTGTAAAACTGAATAAATTCGGGTTAAAAAAAAAATTTTTAGGTAATTTTTTTTTTGTTTTGTTTTACTTTGCATTAATTCCCGTGAAGCCGCTGAAGAGTTAATAGGCTTGTTGGATGCAATTTTGGGCATTTTAAGGGGTGCAGTTTTTAGAATGATGTCACTATAGTGTATGTTTTGTCACATAGGCTGCTCAAATTCACTTCAAATGTGATGTGGTCCCTAAAAAATGGTTTTGTATATCTTGTTGGAAAAAGGAGAAATTGCTGATAAACGTTTAACCGTTTTAACTTTCTAACAAAAAACACTGTGTTTCAAATATCTCTGATTAACCCCTTCCCGACCTATGACGTCGTGGGACGTCATAGAAGTCGGTGCGTTCCCGACCTGTTACTTCCCACGAGGTCATGGCGGGATTACTTCCCAGCGGCTCCGGTAACCGGGTTCACTGAAAGGTGACCGAAGCTGCTGGAACTTGAGGACCTCTACTTCACCCCAGGGGGGTGGCTTAGCCCCTACATGGCTTCAATCACTCTGATTTGCTGTTGAAACTGAAACAGTGAAATCAGAGTGATTGTAATAGTTCACCAATGAAAATTGGTGAACAATTACACTCCAGCCATGGCCAGTGCTGCAAAGCACCGACCATTGGCTGGAGGAAGGTGACCTGCGTGTCACCCCCTCCAGATCTGATTTGAGGTAGCGTCCATGTGACGCAATCCCTCCAATCAGAGGTGGAGGGATGTTGTGACCTGTGCTTGCCCTCCCCCTTCAGCCTCATGCTGTCCATGGAGACTGAAGAGGGAGTACCCCTGCTGCCACTGCTGCCTGCTGCCTGCCCTGCTGCCACTGACTGCCCCCTCTGCCGCTGATTGCCCCTGCTGCCGCCTGCGTGGTAATTTGCTCCCCCACCGGAGCCCTGTGCTCCGGTGCTCTGTGCACCCCTCCGGTGCCCTGTGCGCCCCTCCCCCTCTGGTGCCCTGTACTCCGGTGCCTTGTGCACCCCTCCGGTGCCCTCTGCTCCCCCCCAGGGCCCTCTGATCCGCTCCCCCTCTGGTGCCCTGTGCTCTGGTCAACTTCCCCCTGCACCCACTGTGCTGCTACAACCCAGTGATTGCCCCCCACTCACCCCAGCCCAGTGATTGCCCCCTACCCTGCCCCCGCCACACCGTGATCAATCCCCACCGCCCCGTGATACCACCCCCTTCACCCTGTGATTACCCGTGATCACCCCCTCCGCCCGTGATCGCCCGTGATCACCCACCCGCCCTGTGATCGCCCCCTCCACCATGTGATCGTCCCCCGCCGCCCCATCCGTGATCACCGTGATCTCCCCCTCCACCCTGTGATCTCCCGTGATCGCCCCCTCAGCCCCCTCGCCTCGTGATCGCCCCACGCTGCTCTGTGCATCGCCCGTGATCACCCTTCGCCCCGTTATGGCCCCGCCGCCCCATGATCACCACCCCTGCCCTGTGACTTGCTGCCACCCCCTTCTTCTTCTGCCCAGCTCCTGACAGCACCCTCCTTCCCCCCCCCTGCTCCTGACAGCCCCCCCTTACCCCCTGCTCCTGACAGCCCCCTCCTTTTCCCCCCTGCTCCTGACAGCCCCCTCCTGAAATTAAAAAGTTGCACCAATCACTCGACATACACACACAGATACAAAAAGTAGAATAAAGTTTAGCTTTTTTTTTTTACACACACGACACACACACTACACGCAAAATGTTCCGCTCGTCCCGCTCATCCCAGTCTAGGGCGTACTCAGCTGAGGAGGCATATGCCATTATTGCCTTCGAAGCTGATCGTGAGGGAGAGAACCCCACGTTCCTCTATTCCTCCCATTCTTCCTCCTCCAGTGACGCTGACTCGCCACCACCAAGAAGATCGCGGAGGACAAGAAGTCGTCCGAAGATCGGTGAAGAAGAGCTGGAAATCAGGGAAGAAGACCCAGAGGCCGAGGAAGAAGATCCGGAGGCCATGGTGGAAGCCCACAGCCAACTGTGAGTAACCATCAACCTAGTACTAGTCACGCCCAACCTAGCACTAGTGCCCCCGTTTGGACCCCCATCCCTAAAACATTTACTCCACGGATTTCTGATTTCCTTCCCCAATCAGGAATCCAGTTTGAGACGGCAACCCTCAGGGAAATAGACTTTTTCAAAGTCTATTTCTCTGAGGCAATTGTCAGTCTCATGATGGAGCAGACTAACCTCTATGCCCAACAATTCCAGGCCGAAAACCCAAATTCAATGTTTTCTACTTGGTGTCCTGTGGACTCAGTAGAAATGTTGAAATATTGGGGACTGGTACTTCACATGGGGATTGTGAAGAAACCAGAAATCTGCCAATACTGGAGTACAGATATTTTATATCAAACTCCAGTATTTGGCATGGTTATGTTTCGCAAACGTTTTGAGGCGATTCATACGTTTTTACATTTCAGGACAATGCGGACAGCCTTTCCCGCGATGACCCGAATTTTGATAGGCTGTTCAAAATTTGGCCGGTCATCGAACACTTCAGCAACATGTTTGCTGAAGTGTACGTTCCCCAAAGGGAAATTTGAGTGGATGAATCCCTCATCCACTTCAAAGGGAGGCTTCAGTTCCGGCAATACCTGCCCAGCAAGAAGGCGAGGTACGGAATTAAACTCTACAAGCTGTGTGAGAGACCCTCAGGGTACACTCACAGCTTTAGAGTTTATGAAGGGAAGGATTCCAGGATCCAGCCCGCAGAGTGTCCACCTGCTCTGGGGGTAAGTGGGAAAATAGTGTGGAATTTGATCCACCCACTGCTTGATAAAGGTTATCATCTGTACGTTGATAACTTTTATACAAGAGTCCCACTATTTCAGTCCCTCTCTGACAGAACTACCGCTGCTTGCGGTACTGTGCACAGAAACTAGAGGGGTCTCCCTATGCCGCTAATTGGGCGGCTGCTTCCAAAGAATGAGAGCAGAGCCCAATGTAGCGACAACATGGTTGTGGTCAAGTTCAAGGACAAAAGGGATGTCCTTTTCTTGACCACAATCCATGTGTCACATCGCCATTGGACTCAGTGGCCGGTGTTCCTGCCTCGGCCGCTGGGAGGAGCCGGATTCCTTCGGCTGGTGGCACCGGTGACAGGAGGGCCTTGTCCTCATATGACACTGCTCCTGCGACGTCTGCATCTGTCGCTAAGCGCCGCTGTGTTTCCCCTCTGGGTGGTGTTGGTCGCAGAGGAGCGGGCCCTGCAGAGGTGTCCGTTAGGCGCAGCCTGCGTTCTTCTGTCAGAGGTGGCGTGGGTGGAGCCAGTCGTGCATCTCCATCTGGCCTGGATCTAGGGGCGGTCCGGATGAGGTCATCGGGCTGTGAGCTCCAGCCTATGGGAGGTAACCGCGCCCTTCAAATACATTGGAGCCTGTCTTGCAGGCCGCCAGATATAGTTTTGGTTCCCCAGTGATATAGTGTATGTTTAGTTTTGTCTCTGACCTTGGCTTGGATTTCTGACTCTGCTTCTTCCTGTCGATTTTGTACCTCAGCTGCCCTCTTGGTTTTGCCCTTGACCCTTGCCTGGATTCTCGACTCTGCTACTGCCTGATGATTTTGTACCTTCGCTGCCCTCTCGGTTTTGACTCGGACTTCTGACTTTGTTTTTCGGGTCTTGATTTTTTCCCCTGGCGACCTTCCCTGCTCTGTTGCTCATAATAGGCAGCTACCCCCTGGGCTCCGCTATAATTCCAGATCCCTGTATAGGGGTTAAGGGTCTCGGGGTTTCTCGGGGTGCTGCCTTACCAGCAGCTCAGCTTCACAGCGGATGGTTGTCACACCATGGTCCCGGCAGCACAGCCACCACTGTTAGAGGTACCCCAGCACAGGTCTACAAACCGGACTGTGCTCTTGGGTACAACAAATACATTGGGGAGTTGATCTTTCTGATCAAGTCCTCCAGCCCTACAGTGCCATGCGGAAGGCGAAGGTGTGGTACAAAATACTGGCCGTGCATATTGTTCAAATGGCACTGTATAATGCATACTGTACGTGCTATCACGATGTGCAGGCCAAACCACCAACACCTTCCTCCAGTTCCAGGAAGCGGTGATAAAGGCCCTGATGTTTGGAGGTAAAGAAGGAGCGGGCCCCAGCACCCCTGGAACTCGAGGTTCCCATATGGTACCAGGGCAACATTTTCCTGGTGAGATCCCAAACACATCCCAAAGAGGGAGCTCACAAAAAAGGTGCCGGGTCAGCTATAAAAGGGGGATAAGAAAGTAGACGCGATTCCAATGTGAAACCTGTCCTGACAAACCTGGACTGTGCATGAAAGACTGCTTCAAAGTCTATCATATGTCCATGGAGTGACATCCTGACATTCCCTAAAGAACTCACACACTCCAACCTGACACACTACACCACACACAACAACCTGTCGTACACTACACCACACACCAACCTGACATACATTACACCATACACACTAGCCTGACATGTATGTTAGGTTGGTGTGTGGTGTGGAGTACATCAGGTTGATGTGTGTTGTAGTATATGTCAGGTTGGTGTGTGTGTGGTGTTAACTACACCTCATATACACTACACCACACACCAACCTGACATACATTACACCATATTCACTAACCTGACGTGTATATCAGGTTGGTGTGTGGTGTGGTGTACATCAGGTTGATGTGTATTGTAGTATACGTCAGGTTGGTGTGTGAATGGAAGATTAGCCCAAATTGTTAGCGGACACCTTGTTGCGTTTGGAGAGCCCCTGTGTGCCTAAACATTAGAGCTCCCCCACAAGAGACCCCATTTTGAAAACTAGACACCCCCAAGGAACTTATCTAGATGGGTGATGAGCACTTTGAACCCCTAGGTACTTCACAAATTGATCCATAAAAATGAAAAAAGAAAATTTTTGTGGAAAAAAAAAGTACTTTTTAATTTTTACGGATCACTTTGTGAAGCACCTGGGGGTTCAAAGTGCTCACCACCCATCTAGATAAGTTCCTTTGGGGGTCTAGCTTCTAAAATGGGGTCACTTGTGGGGGAGTTCCAATGTTTAGGCACACGGGGCTCTCCAAACGCAACATGGTGTACGCTAACGATTTCAATGGAAAATTAGCCAAAATTGTTAGCGTATACCATATTGCGTTTGGAGAGGCCCTGTGTGCCTAAACATTGGAGCTCCCCCACAAGTGACACCATTTTGGAAACTAGATTCCCCCCAAGGAACTTATCTGGTTGCATAGTGAGCACTTTGAACCCTCAGGTGTTTCACAAATTGATCTGTGAAAATGAAAAAGTACTTTTTTTTTTTTTACAAACATTTTCTTTTAGCCTAAATTTTTTCATTTTCTCATGGGCAAAAGGATAAAATGCATCCTAAAATTTGTTGGGCAATTTCTCCTGAGTACACCGATACCTCATATGTGACCATAAACCACTGTTTGGGCGCACGGTAGGGCTCAGAAGTGAAGCAGCGCCATTTCACTTTTTGAATGGAAAATTAGCTCCAAAAGTCAAATTCCGCTTCTTCCCTTCTGAGCCCTGCCGTGCATCGAAACAGTGGTTCATGACCACATATGAGGTATCGGTGTACTCAGGAGAAATTGTCCAACAAATTTTAGGATCCATTTTATCCTGTTACACATGTGAAAATGAAAGAAGTGAGGCTAAAAGAACATTTTAGTTGGAAAAATTAAATTGTCCATTTCTTCCTTCCACATTGCTTTAGTTCCTGTGAAGCACCTGAAGGGTTAATAATCTTCTTGAATGTAGTTTTGAGTAGCTTGAGGGGTGCAGTTTTTGGAATGGTGTCACTTTTGGGTGTTTTCTGTCATGTACACCCCTCAAAGGGACTTCAAATGTGATATGGTCACTAAAAAAATGGTTTTGTAAATTTTGCTAGAAAAATGAAAAATTGCTGATGAACTTTGAACTAGTGATGGGCGAGTCCTAAATTACTCGGAATCGCTTGACTCTAGCGAGTCCGAGCCCGGGACTCGCTACTCGTTGCGAGTCTAGCGAGTCCAATGTTAATGAATGGGGAAGCGAGTAATAGCCAATATTAGACATGACCGCCATGAATTTCTATTAAATTGTTTTAAAAAAAACACAACACAGAGAAATTTTTTTTATTAGAAATAAAAAAAAAAGCCATTAGGGACTCCATCTTTAATTTAAAAAATCCTCTTCCGTCCGACGTAGTCCAAAACGTGATGTCCTCTCTGCTACATCCCTGTGCATAGATATAGATGTTTATGCACAGGGAATGAGCAGACTGAGAACAATCTCAGCTCTGCTACATCATCTCTGTGAGCAGGCGGGCTCTAGGACCCTGGAGCTGCGGCAGCCTGCACAGAGCAGACAGCTGGACTCGGCTCGCAAAGTAACAGCAGTTACTTTGCGAGTTTCCCTGCGATTACTTGCACAGTAATGAGACCAATGCAAGTCAATGGCAATCCTAGTTTTGTCAGAGTCTCTGACAAAACTAGGTTTGCCATTGATTTGCATTGGACTCGT
Source organism: Allobates femoralis (assembly GCA_033576535.1). Classification (NCBI taxonomy): domain Eukaryota; kingdom Metazoa; phylum Chordata; class Amphibia; order Anura; family Aromobatidae; genus Allobates; species Allobates femoralis. The sequence goes on from JARQOC010000006.1 coordinate 158,373,913, forward strand.
TACTGTGCGAGTAATCGCTGGGAAACTCGCAGAGTACCGAGTCCTGCGAGTCCCTTACTACTCGCCGAGTAACGAGTCCTAGCGAGTAGACTCGCCCATCCCTACTTTGCACCCTAATAGTTAAAAAATTTTTCTTTCCAAAAATGTGCTGATGTAAAGTAGACATGTGGGAAATGTTATTAATTAACTATTTTGTGGCATATAACTCTCTGGTTTAGCAGAATAAAAATTCAAAATTTGAAAAATGCGAAATTTTCAACATTTTTGCAAAATTTTTGATTTTTTCACAAATAAACGCAAAAATTATCAACCTAAATTTAATACTAACATGAAGCCCGACGAAAAAAACATCTCAGAATCGCTAGGATTCATTGAAGCGTTACAGAGTTATTACCTCATAAAGGGACACTGGTCAGAATTGCAAAAAATGGCCAGGTCAGTAAGGCTAAAATAGGCTGGGTCATGAAGGGGTAAAGGACATAAAAATTAAAGCTTGGAAAATGCTAAATTTTCTAAATGTTAGCTAAATTTCTGATTTTTCAAGAATAAACGCAAAAAATATAGTCCTAGATTTACCACTAACATGAAGTCCAGAAAACAATTTCAGAATCATTGGGATCCATTGAAGTGTTCCAGCGTTAAAAACTGCCCTGGTCACTAAGGTCAAAATTGATTCTGTCACTAAAAGATTACATCACCCTGCAGTCTACAAAACCTCCAGCAGTAGTACAGGGAGATCAGGTCTTCCTGCTCTACTGCAGAACTTAACTGTATCTGTAGATACTGTACAGATCAGTATGGGCTCGGACACACTCATCCGAGTTTGACGGACGAGACACAGAACAGGCTGGAGCAGTGACCATGAACGGCCTCTCCCTCTCTGGACGGGGAATGCGATGCTGCACAGAAACACAAGCAGCTGTCATTCCCCACAGAGAGAGGCCATTTAGGGTCACTGCTCCAGCCTCTTCCGAGTCTCGTCCGATAGACAAGAGGTAGGGGAACAAGAGGCGCAATAGTGTCTTATCACTAAAGACCATCAAAATGTGGGTGGTAAAACAAGGTTCACTCACCTAGCCCAGTTGTGTGACCCACAACTGGCTTGAAGGCAAAGGATTATATTTGGCTGCTGCAGAACCTCCACCGACCACTCACACGTGGAACGACCATCAAACGATTGGGAAAACAAGGTGTGTTACAGTCCGCGCTGCCAAGTCATCACAAATTACCAGGAATCCAATTTGAATAGCAAAAGATCTTCTTTATTTCCTTTCCTATGCGTTTCGATGCCCCTCCTGGCACCTTCCTCAGGGATCCCAGAAGAAGGTGCCAGGAGGGGCATCAAAACGCGTAGGAAAGGAAATAAAGAAGATCTTTTGCTAATCAAATTGGATTCCTGGTAATTTGTGATGACTTGGCAGGGCGGACTGTAACACACCTTGTTTTCCCAATCGTTTGAGTCTCGTCCGAGAGACTCACATGTAACTAGGAGAGTGTGTCCGAGCCCTATAGATTAGAGTAGCAATAGACCTGGAAGGGCAATTATGATTGGACGTCCAGGGTGACTGCACTCTCTTGCCCTACCCCTCTCGGTAGCTACGCTTACTGTTGTAATGCATTTACTTGTACTCATCTCACAGAATATGATTATTATGTGTGGATGTACTGTGTATGGATGTAGGCTGTATTATATGTTAACCATTTTAGGATAAGTATATCTGTTGAGTCTGCAAGGTATTCAACTAGACTCCTTTAATTCTGGTTTAACATTTTTTTATCTTCACAATCTCCCAGCAATGTAAATGTTCAAACTTGTAGTGTGGTCACGTGTAGTAAGATAATAGGGCGTAGTCTTAAATATAGCATTAATAAACAGTACGTTAAAGTGTTATCAACCTACACTTGTGAAATCTCAACTGACAATTGTCATAATCATGTCAGGCAACTGAGTATTCACATATAAGATAAATGTTGTTTAGGGAAGCCAGGATTGGTTCTTTCTAACTTAAATCTCAATGCCAGAGTTGCATCACACCCGCCGTCTTCTGATGAAATGCACACTTGCCTGTCCCACATTTTTAGTCAGAGGAGGATGGTATTGGCAAAACAAACACTGATAAATGTCCCTGAATAGAGCGATGTTGCTGATTTGAGCTTGACAATGAATAGAATAGTGCTGTCAGGAATGACAAGAGAAAAGCACTCTCATAATTGTCCTGGATAGGGAATTCTCAATTTGCTATGTCTGGCAGGCGCACGTGTTTGGGAACCAAATCAAAATTCTGTCTGAACTGTATCACAAAAATTGAGTCAATGAAGGGCACTAAATTTATTAAGCATATTAATTTGCAGGATCCTCAGAGAGGAAGAGGACTGGAGCTCTAGCGCCACCTGTTGGGTGTAGTATCCATAAGAGTCAATATCGACCCGTTAATGAGCCTTAAGCATTTTATTTTTTGCATCTTACAGATTTTAATGTAAGCTATAAAATGCTGCAAGATTTTGTATGATTATCATTGTTGTTATTATCATAAGCACCACAGTCAAGTCCAGTACATGTTACATGTAAGGCAGCCATGGATCATAAGAATACACTGTCTACCATTTTACAGTTTCTCCCTTTTAGCAATTTACCCTACAACAGCATCAATAAATCTATTTAGTAGTGCTTTACAATGTGAAACTCACAACTTGGAACTGCACTGCACTCCCTGACTCGTGACACGCACTGCCTAACGATTCTGGTGAGATATACCAGCTATGTCTCACGAAACATCATGGTTCTCCTGATATAGCATCTGTTACAAGCACTGATGCCACTGCGGTTATCTCAGGTCACACAGCAGGATTCCCTTCTGTGTGATACCTGCTGTGCAACCTGAGACAACCTCAGGGAAATCATGAGGATGTCTGTGGTTCATGAGCAGGACCAGAAGCATGGTGAGTGGTGACAGTGGCACTGAAGCTTGCTAAGTACTAGAGGGTCTCCACTGTATAATGGTTTGATCTGTGTTTTTAGCAACTTTGGGGCCCCTTTTAAGGTGTTTTCTATGCCCTCGATTTTGCCTCCCATTAATTTCAATGGAGTTTGGAAATTCGGAGAACAGTTTGTCTCTTTATTTGGCAGCAACAGAGCAATATGTCATGTATATGATGCTTAGAAAGAGCTTATGCTACAGTTCATGGCTACGGTTCATGGTAAGTGCTGCATCAAGTGGCCTCTCTTCCTCTTCCTCCACCTCAACATCACACACGGTACAGTCCTCAGAGGTGGCATTCTAATTACCTACGATTTCCCCATGTCACAAATCTTGAACTGTGCAACTGACTGTGGGGAAACACAAATGATCATCTGTTACAAGCACTGATGCCACTGAGGTTATCTCAGGTCACACAGCGGGATTCCCTGCTGTGTGATACCAGCTGTGTAACCTTAGACAACCTCAGGAAAGTCACGGCTTGGCACACTGCCAGTAGCTATGCAGTGCTTGGTGTCCCACCATATTGGGGATGCAGTCACTGATTTTTGCCCCCATATGTTGGGACTGCTTCAGCATTTTTTGGGGTTTCATAATTTTTTGGGGGGGTTCTAATTTTTTACATCCTTTTTTTGAGGGGGTGGGTAGAATAGGAGACTTTAATCAAATGGACTATAATAAAAAAAGTGAAAGGAATGTATTGGGGTTATTTTTCAAATAAAATATTTATTGGTGAAGGTTTTACAGTGGGTCAGTATTGGTGTGGGGAGAGATATCTTTGAAGGGTCGCACAGCCCTTAATGTGCTAGCCAGAGGTAACCTGACTGCTAATAGGTATCGGGATGAAACCCTCAGGCCCATAGTGAGACCATATGAAGGTGCAGTGGACCCGAGGTTTCTTCTGCACACTGCTCCTCTTGTTCCTCCTTGTACAAAGGAGAAAGTAGCGGCCTTGATGCTGGGTTGTTTTCCTATTATTGTCCTCTCCATGTCTCCTGGTGTACTGGCCGGTTTTCTGGTATCTGATCCATGCTCTGGACGTTGTGTTGACAGACACATCTTCTGCCACAGCTCACATTGATGTGCCATCCTGGATGAGTTGCATCACCTGAGCAACTTCTGTGAGTTGTAAACACCGCCTCATGCTACTTCTAGGGGTGAAAGCAATGACAAAATGCAAAAGTGACCAAAATAACAGCCAAAAAGGAAGAAACTAAAGAAATTTTCGGTTGCTATCATTTGCAGAAACACTCTTCTGTAGGGGGATCCTAGTAATTGCCTATAATTTCTACCTGTTTTCTGTTCCATTTGCACAACATCAAGAGAAATTGATTCACAATCCCTGTTGTTTCATAACTCAACAGGTAGATTTCACGGAAAAGTGATTGACTTGGAGTTACATTGTGTTGCTTAAGTGTTCCCTTTTATTTTTTCGAGCAGTGTATATAATATCGGTTTAAAGTGTTGCCATTCTTAAAGTTGTACCAGAAAATAAACTATTTCTCCAGAAAAGTATTACATGTTTATTTACATGTACATTGACACAACATAAAAAAAAATAAACTGAGAAAAAAGGCAAATGAAACATAATTTCTCACAAAACCCAAAGAATGGTCCGGAGAAAATTGTTGTCACCTTTCCAAAGTTTTGGGTAAACACCATGTCATTGTAAGCTTGCGAGCAGGGCCCACACTCTTCTTGGTATCTGTTGAATTGATTCATTCTGTAATGTCTTATAGTGTCTCCACATATCCCCTTTGAATTGTAACATATAGTGAAATATTTTGCTGCTATATAAATAAAAACTATTATTATTATTATTATTATTGTTACAATCATGTGATGCTCATTCAAAGTCAGATGTGGCAAGTCATAGGTGTGGGCACATAATACAATCACACCCGAAACCAAATGAAAAGGGGAGAAATTGACTCAATCTTTGCATTGCGTGTCTGTGTGTACCACACTAAGCATGGAGAACAGAAAGAGGAAAATAGAACTGACTCGAGAGCCAAATTTTTAAAAAATATCAACAATTTCAAGGTTACAATTTCATCTCCAGAGATCTTGATGTTCCTTTGTCGATGGTGGGTAACATAATCAAGACCTTTACAACCCATGGTAATGTAGCTAATCTCCCTGGACATGGAAGGCAGAGAAAAATTGATGAAAGATTGCAACGCCAGACAGTCCAGACGGTGGATAAGCAGCCCAATCAAATTCCAAAGGAATTTAAGCTGTCCTACATGCTCAGGGAGAATTAGTGTAGGCATGAGCGATCTTTCTTTACTTGAATGAAATGCTATGGGAGAAGACCCAGGAGGACCCCACTGATGACAGAGACGTAAAAAAGCTAGACTGCAGTTTTGCAAAATGTACATGAATAAGTAAAAATCCTTCTGGGAATGTGTCTTGTGGACAGATGAGATCAAGATAGAGCTTTTTGGTATTGCATATCCTTCTACTATTTAATGAAAATGGAATGAGGCCTACAAAGAAAAGAGCACAGTATTTACAGTCAAATATGGTGGAGGCTCAAAAATGTTTTGGAGTTGTTTTGCTGACTCTGGCATTAGTTGTTTTGACTGTGAGCTAGGTAGCATGAAATCTGAAGATTACCAAAGGATTTTTGGTTGCGATGCTCATTGTCAGAAAGCTGATTTTATGTACTAAGTTATGGGTCTTCCAGTAGGACAAGGATCCCCAAACATACTTTAAGTCCCAGAAATGGATCGAAATAATGCGCTGGAGAGTTCTGAAGTTGTCAGCAATGAGTTCAGATCTAAATCCTATTAAACACCTATGGAGAGATCTTAAAGTTTCTGTTGGGTGAGAAATATGAGAAACCTGGAGCTGTTTGCCAAAGATGAGTTGTGCAATATTCCATTTGATAGACATAAGAAGCTTGTTGATGTTTACTGGATGCAATTGAATGCAGTTATTAATTCCAAAGGGTGTGCAACCAAATATTAAGGTAATATGCATATATCTATGTGTGTGTCTGTTTTCATTACTTTTTCAGCTGTGGTTTTGGTCTCTTTTTGGTATGTGATGTTTTAAATAACACTGATTTGTCTTGGATACTTGTAAAGATGTAAACTGACTACATATGGTTGAATGGGGGTGTGCATGTAGTTCATGTTACACCTTTTCTCCATGTCATCCTATCATTGTGCCAATTCTTAGTAAGTATGGAAGGCACCTCGGCCGCTGCCGTATGCCCTAGACTACTGAGCCCTCATCTGGCAGCAACAATCCCCCTCTTTGTGCAATGATGCAGGACAAGGAAAGAAGCCCCCCCTTCTCTCAACTTCCTTTAGCCTGCCTTCTCAGGTTCCTCTCCTCCCCCTTTTCCTCACTAGCCCTCAGCCTGCCTCCTGGCTATAAGTAGCCTTACCTAAGGGCAACCTCCCTCTTACCTTCCTGCTCCCCAGGCGAACATCATCATCGACGGGTGAACAAACAATGATCGCTTTGCCGAACGGATGATGGACGCTGTACATGGACCCTAGGAGCAGAGGTAAGAGAGGACCAGCCGGGAGAGAGCCAACTGGCTTGCCTCCCTTGTGGGCACCAGCTCCCTCTCGGATGGCCCACAGAGCGTAGGATCCACCGGGCCCACCAGCAGCGGCGGTGTGCTTTATGCTCATTACATGTTCACACATACAGCTGTGCTTTATGCTCATCACATGTACACACATACAGCTGTGCTTTATGCTCATCACATGTACACACATACAGCTGTGCTTGGCGCACATTACATGTCCACACATACAGCTCTGCTTTATGCTCATTACATGTTCTCACATACAGCCCTGCAAGTGGAGCTCGCAGCTGGTCGGCTCCTACAGTATAAGTATTTAACCCCTACACGGGCAACAACGATCAAAAAGCCCCGAACCTTCCCATCTGATCTACTTGCGCAGCGCTCCTCCCCCCGGAGCTAGGGAGAACGGCGGGGTCCGCAGCTTCCAGGCACGAGCATTTATAAAATCAACCCCCACCCAAATTAGGCATCATTGTCTCAGCCACCCCACTCACCGGGCATAGGATCACCGCCACGACGGAGGCTCCCGGTGGGTCCTCACCTCCATCATCGCCCGCTACGCTTCCGGCCTGGGGGCGCACAGTGGGGGGGCCGCCGCATCACGTCAGGCTCACGCGCTCCTGCTGAATCCGGGCCCGCGGCCTACCCTCACCTGGTACCCGCTCTGCTCGCAGCCCCTGCTCCACCAGGGTCCGCGATCCCGCGGGAGCCGCGGCCATGGCCTAATCCCCGGTCCGCCGCGTCACTTCCTGTGACGCGGCCATCACCGCGTTATGATTCCTGGCCCGTCGCGTCACTTCCGGTGACGCGGCCGGCAGTGACGCGGCCGTCACGTGACCGGAAGTCAAGCGCGGCATCCGGCGGCAACACAGCACGTGCGGCGAAGTCACTTCCGGCCCGGCGTTCAACTACTCCCGCGAACGCCCGGCCAGGAAGGACCCCGCTGCACACCCTCTCACAGGAACAGATGGAGCAGAGCTGAGAACATTCCAACAGGTGTGACCAAAAGCAAGAGGGATGAGGAGCTGGTGTAGTCGAGCTGAGGCTGGCCTGCAACAGCGGTGTAGCAAAAAAAAAAAAAAAAAGAAAAAAAAACAGTGATACATCAGAGTTGTTTGTCATGGAGTCTAACACAGACCTATTAGATATGACTCCATGACATAGCAGCGCTGCGTTTGTCACAGAGACTATTGCCGAGCTGGTAGATATTACTCAGTGACAATGCCAATCTGGTAGATATGACACAGTGACATTGCAGAGCCGTTAGATATGACAGTGGCTTTGTAAATCTGTGTTTGTCACAGTCTATGGCAGAGCTGGTACATGTGATTCAGTGATATTGTAGAGCTGTGCTTGTCACAGTCTATAGCAGAGCTGTTAGATATGATTCAGTGGCATTGCAGGGCTGGGTTTGTCACAGAATCTATAGCAGAGCCAGTAGATATGATTCTGTGATATAGCAGAGCTGTGTTCTTCACGGAGTCTATAGCAGATCTAGTAGATATGATTCAGTTATATAGCAGGCTGTAACCACATCAAACTGTAAAGAGTATATACAGGGCTTGTAAGGCATTACCAAATACAATGTAGGAATTGCTTACAAGGGAGCATGCAGTTTTAACTTGTGCAAGTCCAGGTGACAATCCATAAAGTCAAGATACAATATCATGGGCTCCCTTTCCTGTCTGTCCACCACTAGGGCACAGTATATACTAATCTCCCCCCTCCCCCCTCCGGGAGGTTGTGGGGATGCTTTAGACAAGACTGATCAGGATAGCAGGGAGCACAAATGTCCCTGCCCAACAATTAGCTCCATATCAGTATGTTTAAGGTCTAATTTACAGATCCTGTTCAGAACTACCATACGAAGCCAAAGAATAACCTCTCCTTTCAGGAGAATCCTCACCCCGGTTGCCCCAAGTGCTAGTAACATCATCTCCATTTACGTTTACACGCAAGCGCTTCTGCAATGGTTAACACACATGGTAATGAGATCACGGAAACTGTATTCACATTTCAGCCATATACATACATTTACCTACACCGTTTCTGCCAGTCATCACGTAAGTGTCTATTTCCACAGTATGCTACAGGTACAGGTTGGCACAATTCAGGTGCGACAGTCCACCAAGCTGGTGGATGGTGAGGCCTGCCTTGAATGGTACGCACGATCGTGAGTCTCGCTGGTCTGGTACGCAAAATAGGTATTCAGCTCCTGGGATATATTAACCCCTTATGGGCCAAGCCTCAATTGACAATTTTGACCCGGTCACCTTCTGAGGTTATAACTCTGGAACACTTCTACATATCCTAGTAATTCCAAGACTGACTTCATGACACTTGGGACTTAACGTTAACAGTAAATTCAGGATGTTAATTTCCGCAATTTGATTAAATAAGAGTTTTCACACGCAGGTATAGTTCAAAGCCTGCAAGGTATAGCAGAACATCGAACAGGCTCCTCCAAGGGAATCTCATCCTCACAGTTTCCCATCCTTTTGTTCGGTAAGTAGATAACTAAATTCAGGCCCAACAGATGGGACACATCGGGCATCGGTCGTTAGTTCACCTCCCACCCACGGCTGCACGCTGAGGTACACAGCCCCCACCTAGCGTGCTATTTACCACCTCCTGATAAGGTCCAGTATTCGTTGTGACAGCCGCTGCTCCGAGACAGACTGATCAGATACACAGGCTATAAAAAAAATAAATAAAAAAATAAAAAAAAAATAATAAAAAAAAATAAAATAAAATAAAATAATAATAAAAAAAAAAATAAAATAAATTATTATAACTGCTGGTGGACACTGCTTGAGACATACCATACGGTCGAAACGTCGTGGCCCCTGGGAATAAAGCCCATATGACTGAAGTTGAAGGAGGTGCCTCCTCTAATTTTATTATATATAGACAGATAAATAATAACAACACAAGGTTCAAGTAATATTTAGACAGGTAGTAGCACACCACGTGGGCATAATAAAAACATAGCTAATTAACTACACCGGATTTATCAATAAAAATAATGGTTCCAGCTCTACAGGAAGAAGACACACGTCCCTTCCTAATGCAATGGGTAAGCATACACTTTAGTACAATCAGAATGCTTGGGGATATATCCGTTACTACTATATAAGGCAACCAGCCTTCCTTATCCAGGGCCCATACCTCGCAGGGCTAGTGCCAGAAGCGAGTTTTGGGGGGGCACGGGCAAGTTCACAGGCTACGACTCAACCATGGCATAGAGGCTAACCTGTTGTTATGACACACACCTGTAGTATCCTGGACCCACAGTCTACACTGCGACATCTCGCAGTACTCCTAATAGCAAGGTTATCATTAGGCATAGGCCCTGCCAATGGAGGTCATGGGAAGCAAGACCTGGAAATTCCTGGTTTTACAGGAGGGTCGAGGAGGCGATTCGACAGCTTGTTTAAGCGAAAAGGCGATTTAACACAAACCGGCAAAAAAAAAAAAAAAAAAAAAAAAATTAATTTAAATTATGTGTATATAATAATATAAATATTTAAGTAATTTATTAATTAAATAATCAAATAATAATTATATATACGGCCTCGTAATATCAGTCTGCAAAGCCGTGCAGGAGGACCAACGCGTTTTCCCTAGATAAAAAACGTAAGTGCATTGTCACACCACAAATTGGAGAACCTCCCCCGACGGGGCACTCCCTGAAATCCCGACAGTTGAGATGACTGCAACTTGGAATGGTCAGCAGGCATTCCTGCAATAGGGCACCAATATCCCGTAACACTAAGTCATCTGGTTTCCAATCATATGGCAAAGGACTGGTTGCAATATTGTGTGTGTCACCACTAAGCTTGGCTGGCCACTGCAACATTCGCTGTTGCCATTTTAGGAGCGCTACATGTTGGCAAACCAGTTAAAAAAGTCAGCCCACCGCCCGGGGGGGGCCACGGTATGATACGGAATAGCAGGTAACGAAGGGGTTAGAATTCCCATCAGGCGGTCCAAGCAAGCCAAGGTATATGGTCCCCCCTTTTTTCATCCGGAGGTCCTACATGCCCCTTGGAGGCCATACAGCAACACTGTGCTTCCCGCACTCCTCAATTATGTTTTTCAAGCATGTAGATGGTGCTTTGCTCAGCGTTGCGCAGTTCGCCAATTTGCTAAAAGTCTCGTTGGGAAAGCGGGTCGCCAACCAAACCAGTACGGCACACATTCCTTTCGGATCGGAGCAGCAACGGAGGCAGCGAGAGGGGGCCTGGTCGAACCACGAGATACAACAGGTGAAAAGATGGAAGTCAGACTCCCTGTTTCGGTATGTAAGATCAGATTTACTGTGAGCAGGACGATGCACGTGCGTCCCCGTCAAGACTCAGCATTCCCCTCTCTTCTCCCTAACTCCGCTACTCTACTCATCTTTTCCGCTCCGGACTCTTCCCTCCTCCTCCGGCTCCCTGCTTCCAGTCTCCTTTTTCCCCCTTCTTACATCAGCTGGTTCTTCATCCACCTCGGCTCCGCCTTCCTTCCCACCTTTCCTCATTACCTTTAAAAGTTCTTCTTTCGTTCTTACCCCCCCCCCCACACCCCCGGTAACAAGGAAGTGTAATTTTTCTTATAGGCGCCGGCAGAGTTTTGTGTCAATCAAAAATGATGTGGGCAGACAAGCGGGGAAGAAGCCAGGAGAGGTGAAAACCTCAGTTTGCGGGATCATGATGTCTATTGGAAAACTGCAGTAGACTCGACATGGGTGCAGGTGCTCCCAGAGGCAGTGGCCACTCCGAAGGGAGTAACGGATCCAGTGATATTAGTAATACTTGCCGGGAACGACGAGTTGGTGTCCATGAGGATTCAAGAACTGTTGCAGATCATGAAGAAAGTTTCAGAAAGGTTGAATCTCTTTTAATCGCACAGTGATAATATGGTCCGCTACACTGCCCAAGGTACGGGGCTATGAGCAAAGACACCCGTCAGCGGTTGAACGCTCCAGGACACAGGTCAACGCACGAATTGCGTGGCGAGTGGCGGTCAGGTATGGCGTGGTAGTCCACCACGACTTTATATAGAACGAAGTGAAAAGTGTCCTAAGCTCAGATGGAAGCAGCCAAAATGAGATAAGGTTGATTATATTCCTGACGGATATCCTAGACGGGGTGGAGGAAGGTCAGAAGCACGTGTGGGGGGGTCGCAGCTCTGGCTCTGCTTAGAGCAGCTCCTTGGCCGGTGGAAGAGGGAGTTGGTAAAATTCAACCTGTCCAGGACGGCCTAGGCATCGGTCGCCCCTCCTACAGGGCGTCAACCGGCCTAGGACGGCCAGGGCATCCGGTTTTGCCTCTCCCTAGGACCTAAGGCTGATATGTCGCGCAAGGCCAGTAGGCCGTTCAAGGCTGTTACGCCTTATAAGGCTGATACGCCTCAAGGTTATTAAGCCTCCAAGTGAGCCGGTAGGCTGTTATGCCTAAAACAACAAAGAGCTGCGGCCAAAATCAATCCACCCCCTTTCATTAATTCCTAACAGTCCCGTCAGTTCCATGGTTAGCGAGCGCCCACTTCCTGCCTTCCTTTTATAGTTATCGGGTTTGTTGCGTGTTTTAATAAAGCTTTGAAACTTACAACGTTGTGGTCTCAATCATTGCATGGCGAGGGGAACCGAATATTGGGTCTCGGCAGTCTGTTCTGTGTCTTCACTTTACAGCCTCCATGCCTGCTATCTGTTTGGAGAAACTGTTTCAACTGGCAGTGGAGGTCAATTGGTGCTAGGAAACAGAGAGAGGAAGATGTGATGATGAAGTGTGAGCCAAATATGAGTGATTTGAACCCCTCTAATTACAAAGAATACACATCAGTGGTATCATATAGTCAGAAAATATGAATAACATAAGTAAATGTTTTAGAAAGAAGTGTCAGTATAAAGAAAGAACGACATGTGATCAACTGATGGTGAGAATGCCCAGGGCTAATTGCTTTCCATTTTATTAAGCCCTGCTGCCCAGGCCCCCCTCTCCACTAAACCCCACTCCACCTTTCGACCTCTTCACTGAGCTCTACTCCAGTCACTGCTGTAGCAGCACTACTAAAATGGCTGCCAAAACAGAGGGGGTCGGTTGAGTTGGACACTTAATTTGCCTGGAATTGTGCCACAGCCTGCATCCCCCTCGGCATGTCCAGTTCTTAGTGGGTCCAGGTGGTCAAGTCAGGCACCCATTAGGGAGCATAGTCACCATATTCCTACAGCTGTACGGGAGGATGGCGGGCGCTCCAGGGATGATGATGGGGAGGAAGCGTTTGCCTGTAGCCTCACCAGTTACTTGCATAACATCCCACGGCCAGTGAGACTAAGGGCTAGGGCAGCCATACAGATTGTCATAGATGCTTGTCTGCCACCTTATAATCCTAGGGAAGTCTTCAATCTACTTGAACACTGGCATGGGTCGGCAATCATTTATGCATGCCCCACACAAGTCAGAGCCAGATATCAACAACATCATGTAACCACATGCTGCACACAGCAAATGCAACCCAAAGGGTTGCTACACAGCCAAAAGCTCTGTTGAGCCAACCTACATTGCCAGAAGATCAAGGCTCTAATGAGGTGATGCATATGTACAACCAAATCCTAGGATCCCAGTGTCAACAACATCATCAGGCCCCAACATTTCTAACACATAGGCCAATACAAGACGCTTTTGATGTCTTATATAGGGAACCCAGCCAACCTTTAGAAAGGCAATGACCTGACATACACTGCCACCAACGTTCTTGTTTGGATATTGTTGTTGTCTATGTTCAAAAGCCATATTCATAATAGTTTGTGAATTTCGGCTCAAGAAAGTCACGTTGCTAAAATTTTAAGAAAAAAACATTGTGTTGTTGTGGTTATTACATTTTCACCAATGTAATATTGCTAATAATGTTGTGAAAAATACACATGGTCATTTTGACACCTATGTCTAACACAGTGTGCATGCAGACACTTTAACGTCTAACCACACTATCGGTCAATGCCACAATGTTACCATCACAAACCTTGACCTCTACAGGCCCTAAATAAGTAATGACCATACCATGGTTTACAAAGGCACATGAATGACGGCTAAGGAGATGCATTAGTTCTCCAGCAGGGTCTGGAGTGTCTTACTATGAGACAAAACGTCTTCTGCCTTGTTTACCCATGTGTGGCAAAGCGCATATTTATGCGGAAACATGCAAACAATAATGCTTACCCATTGAACGTGATAGTTGCCATGCGTCACTATACATAACGCCCTCGGCCATTAAGGACACAACTTGGCCATAAGCCATCAATGCATCCCACGAAAATAAGATCATGGTCCACTAATGACGACATTTGCATGCCAAAACACACTGCCACATAACAAGGTACTTGCACAAAAGTGGTTTAGGATGAACACCCAGTGTACGACGCCGCAAGGGATGTAAATAATTTTTGGCCATCATTAACACTCTCCTTCAAAAACCAACACCACAACAACACATGAGTGATGTTGGAATACAGGGTAATACACCTTGCAAAATTAATCATATTTACCATGTACCAATAGACAACAATATGTTATTAAACATCAATCAAGAACAATGTCACTAAAGCCTTTATTTCAACACGTACACAAAGGATTTGATGTAAGGACTGTTGGGATTCCCACAATATGGGCAAGTCTGTAGGCTATGTGGTGTCTGATTTAAAATTGAAATCGCATGTTAAAAACGCTTTGTACACGGAGAGCACACGGATTACACTCGGACACCACTCAGATGTGATCCGAGAAAATGTCGGACAGTCGCATAGCAGCTAGATGAAAACGGAGCAAAATGCAGACGACACTCGAATGACTCTCATGGACGACAATTAAACGTTTTTTTTTTTTCACGCCGGTGTATTTCGACTCATAAGGTGCAGTTTAGTAGCATTTTTGATGCAAAACATTTCTGCACCCAAAAAGTAGTGTCGGAAGATAGACTAAGACGATAAGTTTGTTGAGCTGCACAAATAAGCAGTGACAAAAACGTACTAAAACCTCATTGCCTTATTCGGGTGAATATTGATCCATTTAATGGGTCAATATTCAGTATAAGTATAAAAAACTAAAAAGTAGGGCGTGCAATATTCGGTCCCTTGAATTTCAGTGCAGCAAACTCACTGCAGAAGTTTAGTGTGGATCTCTGAATGATCCAATGTTGTCCTAAATGACTGGTAATTATAAATAGAATCCACCTGTGGGTAATCAAGTCTCTGTATAAATGCACCTGCTCTGTGATAGTCTCAGGGTTCTGTTTCAAGTGCAGAGAGCATCATGAAGACCAAGAAACACACCAGGCAGGTCCGAGATACTGTTGTGCTGAAGTTTAAAGTCGGATTTGGATACAAAAAGATTTCCCAAGTTTTAAACATCGCAAGGAGCACTGTGCAAGCGATCATATTAAAATGGAAGGAGTGTCAGACCACTGCAAATCTACCAAGACCCGGCCGTCCCTCTAAATTTTCATCTCGAACAAGGAGAAGGCTGATCAGAGATGCAGCCAAATGGCCCATGATCACTCTGGATGAACTGCTGAAATCTACAGCTGGGGTGGGAGAGTCTGTCCATAGGACAACAATCAGTCACACATTGCACAAATCTGGCCTTTATGGAAGAATGGCAAGCAGAAAGCCATTTCTCAAAGATATCCATAAAAAGTCTCATTTGAAGTTTGCCACAAGCCACCTGGGAGACACACCAAACATGTGGAATAAGGTGCTCTGGTCAGATGAAACCAAAATTGAACTTTTTGGGCACAATGCAAAATGATATGTTTGGCGTAAAAGCAACACAGCGCATTACCGTCAAAACACCATCCCTACTGTCAAACATGGTGGTGGCAGCATCATGGTTTGGGCCTGCTTTTCTTCAGCAGGGACAGTGAAGATGGTTAAAGTTGATGGGAAGATGGACAGAGCCAAATACAGGACCATTTTAGAAGAAAATCTGTTGGAGTCTGGAAATGACCTGAGACTGGGACAGAGATTTATCTTCCAACAAGACAAGGATCCCAAACATAAAGCAAAATCTACAATAGAATACAAAAAACCTTGTCCATAAAACGTGTAAGTACTCTGCAGCAAAAAAATTTAAAATGCAAGTGCATTAAAAAATATGTAAATAGCAGGGTACTTGGTCCATACGTTTTTTACGCATAAACTGTACTTCAAGCTGCTTCACCTCATCACGGTGTACCCATATCATATCCCCGCCCCTCACCTGTAGGCTCTGCACACAAAAGGCTGGTTTCAACCTCAGTCCATATCGGACACGGGACCTGTTTGGACCCTGTTCACTTTATACACATTACTTGATCAGGTTTTTAATACAACACATAGGACTGCTTCGATATGGGTACACCGTGATGAGCTGAAGCAGCTTGAAGTACATTTTATGCGCAAAAAACGTATGGACCAAGTACCCTGTTATTTACATATTTTTTACTGCACCTGCATTTTAAACTTTTGTACTGCAGAGTACTTACATGTTTTATGGACAAGTTTTTTTGTATTAGATTGTTTGGCGGCGTGAGCGTGTTCACACAAACACGTTCTTTGTGTGCAGGGTTCATCAGTTTTCTGCAAAATCTACAATAGAATGGTTCAAAAATAAACATATCCAGGTGTTAGAATGGCCAAGTCAAAGTCCAGACCTGAATCCAATCGAGAATCTGTGGAAAGAGCTGATAACTTCTGTTCACAAACGCTTTCCATGCAACCTCACTGAGCTCAAGCTATTTTGAAAGGAAGAATGGGCAAGAATTTCAGTCTCTCGATGTGCAAAACTGATAGAGACAAACCTCAAGCGACTGGCAGCTGTAATCGCAGCAAAAGGTGGCGCTACGAAGTATTAACTCAGGGGGGTCGAGTAATATTGCATGCACCACTTTTCAGTTTTTTCTTAGTTAAAAAAGTTTGAAATATCCCAAAAAAATTTCGCTCCACCTCACTATTGTGTCCCACTTGTTGTTGATTCTTCACAAAAAAATTATAATTTATATCTTTATGTTTGAAGCCTGAAATGTGGAAAAAGGTTGAAAAGTTCAAGGGGGCCAAATACTTTCACAAGGCACTGTAAATCAATATTATATTCACCCTTTGATGTCTCATGGAATATGGCAGTGCAATTTTTAACCCTTCATCCTCTCTACTTTAATCTTCTGAAATAATGACCTTTGGGTTTTCATTGGCTGTAAACCATAATCATCAACATTGTAATGACTCTATATAATATATGTGTTTCACTTTATGTATTGAATTACTGAAATAAATTATGTTTTTGTATTCTAAGTCATTGAGATGCACTAGTACACATGCTCAGCACTGATGGATAAACCCGAATTGTAAAGTACGGGGCCCATTATGAACAGCTAGTGTTCAAGCAAAAACCCTGAACTCAGACTTTCCTGAAAAGTCCATGTTACTGTTTGGGTTCAGTTAGGGGGGATGTAAGGCTACGTTCACACGCTGCGTATTGTGTGCGCTTTTTTGCATCTGCGCGTTTCTGCTGTGCTTTGTGCAAAAAAGTACAACTGCATTCACAAGCTGCGCTTGACCTGCACTTTTCCCAAGCACATTTTATTATGTGGGCTGTGAGAGAAGCGCATGTAAGAATGCGCAAAGAATTGATGGATGAAAGCACTGTGTAAATGGTGAATTACCCACAGGGCCGGACTAGGACCAAAAAGCAGCCCTGGAAAACAAGCCCCACCAGCCCACACACTATATCACTCATCAGCCCCAATCATTAAATGTTGCTTTTATGTTGTCGTGGCCCTCACCACTTTCTTAAAAGAGTTATTTGAAGAGCCACATGTGAATGGTGCCGCAAACGGAAAAATCAACCACAGCTCCATTTACATGGTGCTCTTCAAAGCTCCATTTCTCAGGATTGTGGGGTTCCAGTGGTCAGACACACAGCCAGCCACACACACAACCTCAGCCAGCCACACACACAGCCTCAGCCAGCCACACACAGACACACAGCCAGCCACTCACAGCCTCTGACAGCCACACACAGCCTCAGAAAGCCACACACATAAACACAGCCAGCCACATGGACAGCCACACATACACAGCCACATACACACAGCCAGCCACCCACATACAGCCAGCAACCCAGATACAGCCACACACATACAGCCAGCCACATAGACAGCCACACACACAGCCAAAGCCAGCCACCACACAACCAGGCACAGCCAGCCACACACAGACACACAACCAACCACAAAGCAAGCCACACACACAGCCAGCCAGCGACACACAAAGCCAACCACATAGACAGCCACTAGCTACACAGCCAGCCACATACACAGCCACAGCCAGCCACACACAGCCACAGCCAGCCACAAACAGCTAGCCAAATAAACAGCCACCAGCCACACAGCCACAGCCAGCCACACACAAACAGCCAGCCACATAGACAGCCACACACATACAGCCACAGCCAGCCACACACAGCCACAGCCAGCCACAAACAGCTAGCCACATAGACAGCCACACAACCGGCCACACACACAACCACAGCCAACCACAGACACAGCCAGCCACACACAAACAGCCAGCCCCACACATAGCCACAGCCAGCCAGCCACATAGACAGCCACACAGCCACAGCCAGCCACATAAACAGCCACACACACAGTCACATCCAGCCACACACACAGACACAGCCAGCCTCAGATAAAGCCAACCACACACAGCCAGCCACATAGACAGCTATACACACAACCACAGAACCAGCAACATAGACAGCCATAGCCAGCCACACACAGACACACAGGCAGCCACAAAGACACACAGCCACACATACAGCCACACACACAGCCAGCCACACACACAGCCAAAGCCAGCCACACATGCAGCCACAGCCAGCCACAGACAGGCATACACAAACAGCCAGCCACATAGACAGCCACAGACACAGCCACAGAGCCAGCAACATAGACAGCCATAGCCAGCCACACACAGACACACAGCCAACCATACAGCCAGTCACACACACAGCCACAGCCAGCCACATACAAACACACAGCTAGCCACATACAGACACACACAAAGCCAGCTAGCCACACACAGCCAGCCAGCCACACACACACAGCCACAGCCAGCCACACAAACAGTCACAACCAGCCACACAACCAGCCACAACCAGCCACACACATACAGCCACACATTCAACCACATAGCCCCAGCCACGCAGCCCCATCCACACAGAGACATATAGTCAGACACACAGTCAGCCACACAGCCAGCCATGCAGCCCCAGCCACACACATAGCCACAGCCAGCTAGCCACATGGACACCCACACAGCCACAGCCAGCCACACACAGACACAGCCTGCCACACACAAACAGCCAGCCACATACACAGCCACACATACAGCCAAAGCCAGCCACACAAATAGCCAAAGGCAGCCATACCCACAGCCACAGTCAGCCACAAACAGATAGCCACGTAGATAGCCACAGCTAGCCACACACAAACATCCAGCCACATAAATAGCCAAACACACACAGCCAAACACACACAGCCAAAGCGAGCAACACAAACAGCTACAGCCAGCCACACACACAGTCACAGCCAGCCACAGATACAACCAACCACACACAGCCAGCCACATAGACAGCCACACACAGCACCACAGAGGCAGAAACATAGACAGCCATAGCCACCCACACACAGACACACAGTCATCCACACAGCCAGCCACACACACACAGCCACAGCCAGCCACACACAGACACAGAGCCAGCCACACACATACAGCCACAGCCAGACACACAGCCAACCACACAGCCAGCCACACACACACATACACACAGCCACAGACAGCCAAACACAAACAGCCATTCACATAGACAGCCACACACACAGCCACAGAGCCAGCAACATAGACAGCCATAGCCATCCACACACAGACGCATAGTCAGCCACACAGACACACAGTCAGCCACACAGCCAGCCACGCAGCCCCAGCCCCAACCAGACACACAGTCAGCCAGACTACCAGCCATAGCCATGCAGCCCCAGCCACACACAGTCACAGCCACACAGCCCCAGCCACACAGTCAGCCACAGCCATGCAGCCCTAGCCACACACAGCCCCAGTCACACACAGACACACAGTCAGCCACACACACACAGCCACAGCCATCTACACACAGACATACAGCCAGCCACACACAGCCATATACACACAGCCAGCCACACAAATACAGCCACAGCCAGACACAAACAGCTAGCCACATAGACGCCATACAGCCACAGCCATCTACACACAGACTCAGCCAGCCACACACAGTCAGCTACATAGACAGCTACACACACATAGCCAAAGCCAGCCACACACACAACCACACACACAGCCACAGACAGCCACACACAAACAGCCATCCACATAGACAGCCACACACACAGCCACAGAGCCAGCAACATAGGCACCCATAGCCAGCCACACACAGACACACAGCCAGCCACATACAGACACACACACAGCCAGCCACAAACAGACACAGCCAGCCACACACACAGCCACAGCCAGTCACACAGACACACATACAGCTACATATTCAACCACACAGTGACAGCCACACAGCCCCAGCCACACACAGACACAAAGTCAGCCACACAGACACACAGTCAGCCACACAGCCAGCCACAGCCACTTAGCCCCAGCCACACACAGTTAGCCACAACCACGCAGCCCCACCCAGACACACAGTCAGCCACACAACCATCCACAGCCATGCAGCTCCAGCCACACACAGTCAGCCACAGCCACGCAGCCCCAGCCACACTCAGTCAGCCACAGCCATGCAGCCACAGCCACACACAGCCAGCCCCAGCCACACAGCCCCAGTCACACACAGACACACAGTCAGCCACACAAAGCCAGCCACAGCCACGCAGCCCCAGCCACACAGCCCCAGCCACACACAGACAAGTGCCTCAGATGAAAGTGAAATAACTTGCCTCGCCTCCCTCGGCTTTGGCTTGCTGTCCCGCACTGGCAGCCCCAGGTCTGCAGTTGACAGGTCACAGGCACCTGGAGGAGTGAGGAGGAGACTGTCTGCTGCCGCGGCTGCCTTCAGGCCATCTCCACTGCCTGCACAGTGCACAGAGAGGGACCACCTTGTAAAGGCCGGCGCATTTCCGTTTTGTGGGCGGGAGAGAAGAGTGTGTGCTCTCTCCGCCCACAAAGAATGTGCTTTCGCAACTTAGCAGCCAGCCCCCAAAGGACCCCGTCATATCGGCGGGCGGCATCCACCGCAATATAATTTAGAGCAGCCAGGCCTGAGGCAGGAGGAGCAGGCGGCCCCCGCAACCCGCCAACGGACGGCCCATAGGGAAAAGTCCCACTCCTCCCGCCTATCAGTCCGGGCCTGATTACGCAGCATGTGAACGCAGCCTAAAAGGAAGCAAAACTATGGTTAACTAGTTAAATTATACTTACCGATCATGAGAACCGCTTTCACACTTGCCTCATACATATTCCCCTGCCTCCCCCACCCACCCTATGTGACAGCGTCTGTGATTGGTTATGTCAGTCAGATTGCACTCCCTCAATCTGTGCTGATGTTTGTGATTGGATGCCATACTTATTAGTGTATGGCACACAAGCTGCCATTATATTAGTGTAAAAATAAGGATGAGAGGATGCTTCTTCAATCATTGCAGTTTCTGAGATGTAACAGAGCCAGGATCATCAAGGGATGTCGTAAGTTGCATTACTTCAGACGTTTAGGGTTAATAAAGTGGAGAAAGAGGGCTTGTACATTTTTTATTTCAAATAAAGGATTTTCCATTGTTAGTGTTTATTTGTTTTGAGTTATAGGTTAGTAATAGGGGGGTCTCATAGACCCCTACCCATCACTTAACTAGGGCTTGGTGACCACTGTAATTTTGACAAATCTCAGCACTCATTAACCCCTTATATTAACCCGATTGCCACCACACCAGAGCAATTGAGATGAGCCAGGTAAGAACTAGGATTTGGCGCATCTAATGAATGATTCAAATTCTGAGATGGCTGCGGGCTCCTACTCAATATCCCTGGGCCTCACCAGAGTAAGAATACAAACTCCCTGCCCAGCTTTATCTTGGCTCAGTATCAAAACTGGGGATAATAGAAGCAGTTTTTTTATTCATTTAAATAATTTTTTTTTTTTTTTAAATGTGGTTCCTTGTATTTTGATATCCATATATAACGCACACTGCTAGTGGATGCAGCTCGTAGCTGTGTGCTTTATCTGTGCTGTGTATCAATATATAGGGGACCCCATGTAATTTTTAAAAAAAATATTTATTATTACACTAATATGATGGCAGCTTCATTGCCATACTACACTAATGTGTATGGCAACCAATCACCAATGCTGACACAGATTGTGGGAGGCACAGTCTGACTTACACAACCAATCACAGATGCTGTCAAAGAGGGTGGGCAGGGGGATTAAGTGAATATTCATGAGGCTTAATGAGAAGACTTAGAAGCAAGTGTGACTACAGTGGGAGATTGGTAAGTATAATTCCCCTACTTTAATCACCATTTTGAATTTTTTTTTTTGTACAGCCCCCTAGCCCTTACTGCTACCATTTTACAGCACGTTCGGGTATTCAAAGACTTATATGGGATTCGAACTCGAGTTAGGGTCAAGTCTAGTTACCAACCTGGACTTTTTTCAAAGTTAGTCCAGATCCTCTGAAGCTGGACATCTGTGGGTTTGCCCATCTCTAAGGGCCGCTTTACACGCACCAACTTCTGTGTCCAACTTCTGAACAGATCTCTGGTTGCAGTGGAATCATGGACACATTGTTCTATTTGTACACAGACACAAAATGGAGCAATGTGTCTATGATTTCACTGCAACCAGAGATCTGTTCAGAAGTTGGACACAGAAGTTGGTGTGTGTAAAGTGGCCCTTATGCTCAGTTTCAATAAAGGCTCAGTCTGATGACTGCTGCTGCTGGCATCTTCAGGTAATAGAATATGGGATTAATGACTAAACTATTACAAGATTGAGGCACTAATTTTAAATTGCTTAACAACATGATATAGGTTGGGAATGCTCATTGTTCTTTAGATCAAGAAAAACAATTATACATTTCGTATAGCTTATTACCATATCCTTTGCACCATGCTGCACCGTGGTATTACAATGCATAAAAAAAATTGTTTTGCAATAGTGAAGCTTGTTTCATCCAGTCATATCCAAGGACAAACTTGTATATTAGGCAATCTTTCACCCCTATTAAAACATCAAACTTAGACATAAGAAACTATAGTGGAAAAGACGCTGGCATACATATCTGGTGTCTCATCATTTACTCCTACAACAAAGATGTTAATTATCCAATATTGTGGAGATGATCACTGACGTGCAGCCCTTGATAGTTCTGAAATGTCTAAGGGTACCGTCACACGTCAGAATATCATTCCAATATCATCTGCAAATTCACGGGAGCGCGCATGTTTTGGCACTTGTCCAAGATCGCATAGGAGATGTTATGGTGGGTTTACACACACCAATCATTGTATCCAATCTCTGAACCAATCTCTGGTTGCAGTGAAATCATGGACAGATTGCTCCATGTTGTACACAGCCACAAAATGGAACTATGTGTCCATGATTTCACTGCAACCAGAGATTGGTTCAGAGATTGGATACAATGATTGGTGTGTGTAAACCCACCATTACACAGGGAGATATCGGCAGGCAACACAACTAGGATGTTGTACGCAACTTTTGTGCGCTGGGTATGAGCAACGCAGCCACTGAGCATTGACATTGTAGTGAATAGGGGAAGTTGCGTTCAACATCGTAGTTGCGCCATCACACTGCACAATCATGGCAGATCGCATATACAACATTGCACGGTTGAAGAGCATGCACAATCTCATTGCGATGTCGTCCCTGCAATTTATTGCAGTCACATCGCCCTGTTACACGACACTAGGCACGAACGATATCAACTACAACTGGCCACACCACGTGACTTTTGGTCGATGTTGCATGCGATATCGCGACGTGTAACGGTACCCTAACACCTAGCTGTTATGTGAGTTCAAAGTACAGGGTGGGCCATTTATATGGAAACACCTAAATAAAATGGGAATGGCTGGTGTTATCAGCATCCTGTTTGTGGCACATTAGTATATGGGAGGGGGAAAACTATTCCAGATGGGTGGTGACCATGGTGGCCATTTTAAAGTCAGCCATTTTGGATCCAACTTTAATTTTTTCAATGGGAAGAGGGTCATGTCACACATCAAATTTATTGAGAATTTTATAAGAAAAACAATGGTTTGCTTGGTTTTAACATAACTTTATTAACTTTATTCCTTCATGAGTTATTTACAAGTTTATGACCACTTATAAAATGTGTTAAATTAGAAGAAGAAAGCTAACCAGTATAAATGGGCGATCACAAAAAATATTATAATCATGAAACTTTATTATAAAGACCATAAGCAAAAACAAGAAGATACAGTATTAAAAACAATTAAAAGAGACCTATACAGGACTGCACATATATTTTTTATATTCTACCCTCTTCAACAAATAACAGTCAGAAAGATCCAATATCCAATCCTGCCTGAACAATGAGGACACAATCAAACATCCTCACATAATAAGCCCATTGGAGAGCTGTCAGGGAGAAATACAAAATACTCCCAAGAACATAGGCAAATACCTTATTATACAGCTCCCAAACACGGGGTTGCAGAGGAAAAATGAAGCATTAGAGACAACAGGCACATACAATTGTTCTCAAACCTGAGATGAATAAAGTGCATCAAAGCAGGATCAAAGGATCATTCCATGACCTGGAATGGGTCAGAGTTGTGGGTAGAGATGGAGGGTCACCCTACGCGTTTCGTCATCATAGATGACTTCGTCAGGGGAGCACTCCTTGTTCTGCCTATCTGGCTTTTATATTCATTAAATTATACAAGTATGTGAGTCACCTGTCATCATTCAGCAGCCGAGCTCATTCCGGCGCCACCGCGTGGAGGAAGTACAGGTGCTGATCAAGCGGAAGTATACATGACGTATGCGCAAACAAAGGCGCATGCGCAGGGAGTGTACTTGCGGCCTCAGACACGGGAGCAGCAAGATGGCCGCCGCGTCTGCGCAATAAGTAAGGAGATTGTGCACCCGCATCGAGCGATGTAAGAGCACGGCAGTCACCAATGTGTGCACTAGCTAGTAGTTTGAGGGAATAGATAGATGTTAGTTTGGACATGGAGGTAAAGTAGTTTTGGAGGACAAATATAACCATCAAAGACTCGGACAGAGAGCAACCACTTATAAAATGTGTACAAAGTGCTGTCCCTTGTGTTGGATTGTCAGTGCAACCCTCTTCTCTTACTCTTGACACACTGATAGCAACACCGCAGAAAAATTATAGCACAGGCTTCCAGTATATGTTGTTTCAGATGCTGCACATCTCGTATCTTCACAGCATAGACAATAGCCTTCAGATGAGTGATGAGGCAAACTTTTTTGTGAATGGTGACGTTAACAAACAAAACCACCGCTATTAGTCTGACACTAACCCACAGTGGATGAATCCCTCCAAGACTGTTGGAATACAAAAATTGATGGTATGGTGTGGAATATGGGGTACAAAGATAGTGGGGCCATTCTTCATCAATGGACACCTCAATGCCACTGGATATCTGAAATTGCTGGGATAGTGTCAGACCAATAGCGATGGTTTTGTTGGTTAACTTCACAATTCACAAAAAAGTTTGCCTCATCACTCATCTGAAGGCAATTGTCTATGCTGTGAGGATACGAGATGTGCAGCATCTGAAACAACAGATACTGGAAGCCTGTGCTAGCATTTCTTCTGCGGTATTGCTATCAGTGTGTCAAGAGTGGGAGAAAAGGGTTTCATTGACAATCCAACACAATGGGCAACATTTTGAACACATTTTATAAGTGGTCATAAACTTGTAAATAACTCATGAAAGTATATAGTTACATTAAAACCAAGCACACCATTGTTTTTCTTAAGAAATTCTCAATAGGTTTGATGTGTCACATGACCCTTTTCCCATTGAAAAAAATAAAGTTGGATCCAAAATGGCTGACTTCAAAATGGCCAACATAGTCACCACCCATCTGGAAAAGTTTTACCCCTCCCATAAACTAATATGCCACAAACAGGGAGTTGATATCACCAACCATTCCATATTATTTAGGTGATTCCGTATAAATGGCCCACCCTGTAGTGTGAAAATAGATGATATTCATCATTAGATCAATCTGTTTTAAAATGATGACTTCTGTGAGGGGCATTTCTATTTAAAGTTATGTTTGCAATATTCACTGAACATAAACGGTATAGACTTTAACAATATTAAGGACTACAACACACAATGTTAATAGTCAAATTCCAATAAAGCTTATTAGTGGTTCTCATCGGGAGTCCTTTCTATGCTGAAAGCTTAAATTATTTAATTATTTCCTTGCAGAAACTATTTCTTCTGACAGTTAACAATTAAGTGCACAGACCTCTGATCCCTTTCCATCTAGGAAATGTTCAATTCTTGCTCTTTCACCATGGGATTTAGCTGTTTCCCTGTGGGCCAGTCCGAACCTGTGTGGGGACAAGGAGAGGTCATTGTTGATGGAAGTAAGGATCAAGCAAGTCCAATTTTGGACTTCTGTTCCTTTTAGATAAGTCATCACTATATATGCCTGTCATTTCTCATAGAGATCACAAGAGCACTCACCATATTCCAATGATAAACATTAAGGGAGCTTTCCACCTTTGCAGAGCATTTTTATATGTTTTACACGGGGAATTTTTTTGCAATTGGGCTTGTATATTTTATCTTCTGCTAAGCGAGCCAGAAGGAATCTCATGAAAAGTTTAGCTTAGAAAAGGGGTAGGGATGTTTGTTAGATGACGCTTTATTTTGCATTCTAAAATATCCCTAATATTATTAAAGGTACCTTTACACGCCGCCACTATCCCTGACAACCGGTATCAACCGTACGTGCACGCGCACGTTTTTAACGATTGCTAACGATCACCGATGCCGCATGTACACGCCGCCATTGCGTTGTCAACTCAAGGTATTGTGGTTCCCCGGAAGTCCCAACAGATCCTGCGGATAACTTCCTGTTAAATCCCGTCGCCCCTTCACACACTGCAACCACTAAGGGAATGTGGGCGTACATCTTTCGCGCCGCAAGTACATAGGCATGACAGAGTTGTGTATTCCATTAAAGTCAAAAAAGAGACAGCTTCACAGACCTTCGATGGTGAAAATTCTGAGCGTCCTTTATTCCATGGTCAACAGAAGCGACGTTTCGACCACTGCTGTGGTCTTTATCAAGCTCAGTATGTTTTACAATTGACCTCTTTAAATAGTGCTCCACCACACCCATAAACCAGTGTAGACCAATCACAAACCACATCTATCAATTAATACAAAACACATAAAATACATAACAGTACATAATGGAATTACATATAAGGTGTTATATATGGTTACCCCATCTTTTTACAAGACAAATTGTATATTCTGGCAAGCATAATATCAATAATCCAAAGTTTAAAATGAACATACAGGCACATGAACGGTTAACATCAGTATCCAATCAGTATACACCCGTCAGTTGCCATACCAACATCCATGTATATAAACTTGGATGCTAATAAACTTGGATGCTACATCTAGTGAGGCCATCGGTGGAATACATAAAATTACTGTCATGTCTTACTGCACCATAGAGAAACACTCACTAACCACATCTATAGATGTTTATATCTTATGTGTAGAAACTATTCATACCTCATCATTCTACAAGGAACTCATCATCCGCGAACTACTACCTTAGCACCCGATCTAGAGTGACTATGCCCGACTCTCCCACGGGTCCATATCTCCAGTCACAAATTGGCATGTCACGCATCATCTCATGTGCACCGGCTACAAGCACCAGCGATACACAGAGAACCGGGGACAAGTGCGCATGTTCAATGCATTCCCGTTCTGCAACCAATCGCGTCTCCCCGCTCATCGCAAACCATTACTGTCCCAATGGTAAAACTAGATCTGATAGGTCAATACAGCGCATGCGCCGCCTCCTGATCACCACAGACCAATCACGCTCGGCCATTCCTGTGTTTACATCACCTGACCAAACGCTCCATCACCATCTATTGGTTACTAGCTCGATACTATGTCGTGCCTAGACCAATCGCTGGGCCTATTATAATCACATGCAATCAACTCACCGATTGGTTCAGCGGTGTCAACGTATCCAAGGAGACCGCTCATACTCATTAACCACTGAATATATATCTCCTGCCTATGTACGATCATAAAACTTAATGGCTATTCTTACATATCATTGGTATTCACCCTACCTGATAGAACATGATGTATAGTATTTAACCCAATCCATTCCATTACCAATGGTCAGTTATCTCATATAAAGCATTAGATTATTATATAATAACCATTCTCACCGATTACCATCACCATAACCGTGCATTAGCCTCATATTTATAATCGTGTTGTATAAATCTCATGGTTAAACATAACAACAATACGGATCATACTGAAGGTGACTGGTGTAAACCAAACCTATTAGTTTATAATAACAGTAATACATGCTTAATAATATGTATACACAACATCACCATGTTGAATGGAATCCTGAGTCCTGTATTAAATGTCCACATAAAAATGTCCATATTTAGTTCTTATCACTATTTCTCATTATTGAATATCCAAATCAACAAATATATAACCATAACTTATCTCAAGGGGTACCCCAACACCTTGTTATACGAGTCAAATGCAGCTAAAAGAGAATACAAAAGATAAAAACAAAAACAGAGTTATCAGCAGCAGATTCCTATAAACTGATTTACTTTAATAGGCAGCTTCTTTGATTATATTCAATATTCAAACCCTTAGGGTGTAGTGTGTCCAGCTCAAATATCCACCTCCTTTCTTTATCTTGAAGGAGGGCCAACCTATCACCCCCTCTTCGTGGCATTGGGACATCATCTATCACCCTGAATCGTAACTGATTGACCGAATGTCCACAATCATCAAAATGTTTAGGCACCGGCAGTTCCACCCTCCTGGTCCTAATAGTACTTTTGTGTTTGGAAATTCTATCCTTAATTGCCATCGTGGTCTCTCCCACGTATTGAGGAGATTAGACGTCAATTATCTGACGTCGAAGTCTATGAGAAGTTGAGCTCTAATCCAACACAAAAATTTCTGAGTGAATTGAGGAATATGGTTGATGAGGCTCTATTGAACGGTATTATTGATCGTAACTTGGCAGAGTATTTGATCCTTGACTCTCCAATTATACCAATGTTGTATACGATTCCGAAAATACATAAGAACTTGAATGACCCCCCGGGAGACCCATTGTCTCCGGGAGGGGATCTTTATGTAGTAGGGTGGCAATTTTTTTGGATCGTCTCCTGAGGGAATATGCTATACAAGCACCTTCCTTCACACGTGACACCAGCGATTTTATTGGATCCTTGAACACCATTGAAGTCAATGATGAATCCTGGTTGGTATCATTCGATGTGGTATCATTATATACCTCCATTAAACACGAGAGGGGTTTGAATGCCGTCGATGTGACGCTCGCTGCCTCTGACATGCCTCCGAGGTGTGCACAGTTCGCCCTGGCGCTGCTTAGGTTCATCCTTGAGAGAAATTACTTTCTTTTCGGGGATGATCATTATTTGCAGCGCCGAGGGACAGCCATGGGGTCCAATGTGGCCCCCACTTATGCCAACATCTACATGGCTGTCCTGGAGGGTGAACATGTGTACACCTCTCCCATGTGGGGACATGTCAGAGGTTGGCGACGTTACATCGACGACATCTTTTTTGTATGGAAGGGAGATAGGGAGGGCCTAAATGTCTTTTTTGACTCCCTTAATAATATTTTCCCTGAGTTGAAGTTTACAATGGAATGTTCCCGCGATAATATACAATTCTTGGATACGTTAGTATACAAGAAAGGGAACAGATTACAGATGGATCTTTTTGTTAAAAAGACCGATAGGAATAGTACCCTTCTGTACACAAGCCAACATCCACAGAGGATGGTCCAATCTTTACCTTGGAGTCAGCTATTGAGGGTGAGAAGAATAGTTTCTGATGAAGAGAAGGTTGATATAAGACTTGAAACTATGTGCAAAAGGTTTCTAAAACGAGGGTATCCTAGGGCTATTGTGATGCAATATAAGGAAAAAGCCGTGAATATGAAGAGAGAAACGTTATTGACTCCTAAAATAAAGACCAAGGAAGATAGGAGGATCCCATTGGTTACCAACTATAATCATTTGAGTGGTAGATTGAGTGGTATTGTACGTAGACACTGGCCGTTATTGAGTAGAGGTCGTGAGATTGAACAATTTTCAAACCAACCATTATTCTCATATAGGAGAAATCGTAACATTAGGGACAGGATTGTTAAAACGGATGTGGGGAGTTCCAAAAGAGATGTACAGAGGACATTGAGCATCCCCAGCTTGGGAAATTTCCCATGTCTGGGTTGTGCCCAATGTGGTAACATGTTAAAAGGACAAATGTTTTTCCACCCCAGGTCCGGCAGGAAATATATGATTAAAAAAAGATATACTTGCAATAGTGACTTTGTAATATATCTTATTTCTTGCCCTTGTGGTCTCTTCTACGTGGGAGAGACCACGATGGCAATTAAGGATAGAATTTCCAAACACAAAAGTACTATTAGGACCAGGAGGGTGGAACTGCCGGTGCCTAAACATTTTGATGATTGTGGACATTCGGTCAATCAGTTACGATTCAGGGTGATAGATGATGTCCCAATGCCACGAAGAGGGGTGATAGGTTGGCCCTCCTTCAAGATAAAGAAAAGAGGTGGATATTTGAGCTGGACACACTACACCCTAAGGGTTTGAATATTGAATATAATCAAAGAAGCTGCCTATTAAAGTAAATCAGTTTATAGGAATCTGCTGCTGATAACTCTGTTTTTGTTTTTATCTTTTGTATTCTCTTTTAGCTGCATTTGACTCGTATAACAAGGTGTTGGGGTACCCCTTGAGATAAGTTATGGTTATATATTTGTTGATTTGGATATTCAATAAAGAGAAATAGTGATAAGAACTAAATATGGACATTTTTATGTGGACATTTAATACAGGACTCAGGATTCCATTCAACATGGTGATGTTGTGTATACATATTATTAAGCATGTATTACTGTTATTATAAACTAATAGGTTCGGTTTACACCAGTCACCTTCAGTATGATCCGTATTGTTGTTATGTTTAACCATGAGATTTATACAACACGATTATAAATATGAGGCTAATGCACGGTTATGGTGATGGTAATCGGTGAGAATGGTTATTATATAATAATCTAATGCTTTATATGAGATAACTGACCATTGGTAATGGAATGGATTGGGTTAAATACTATACATCATGTTCTATCAGGTAGGGTGAATACCAATGATATGTAAGAATAGCCATTAAGTTTTATGATCGTACATAGGCAGGAGATATATATTCAGTGGTTAATGAGTATGAGCGGTCTCCTTGGATACGTTGACAACGCTGAACCAATCGGTGAGTTGATTGCATGTGATTATAATAGGCCCAGCGATTGGTCTAGGCACGACATAGTATCGAGCTAGTAACCAATAGATGGTGATGGAGCGTTTGGTCAGGTGATGTAAACACAGGAATGGCCAAGCGTGATTGGTCTGTGGTGATAAGGAGGCGGCGCATGCGCTGTATTGACCTATCAGATCTAGTTTTACCATTGGGACAGTAATGGTTTGCGATGAGCGGGGAGACGCGATTGGTTGCAGAACGGGAATGCATTGAACATGCGCACTTGTCCCCGGTTCTCTGTGTATCGCTGGTGCTTGTAGCCGGTGCACATGAGATGATGCGTGACATGCCGATTTGTGACTGGAGATATGGACCCGTGGGAGAGTCGGGCATAGTCACTCTAGATCGGGTGCTAAGGTAGTAGTTCGCGGATGATGAGTTCCTTGTAGAATGATGAGGTATGAATAGTTTCTACACATAAGATATAAACATCTATAGATGTGGTTAGTGAGTGTTTCTCTATGGTGCAGTAAGACATGACAGTAATTTTATGTATTCCACCGATGGCCTCACTAGATGTAGCATCCAAGTTTATTAGCATCCAAGTTTATATACATGGATGTTGGTATGGCAACTGACGGGTGTATACTGATTGGATACTGATGTTAACCGTTCATGTGCCTGTATGTTCATTTTAAACTTTGGATTATTGATATTATGCTTGCCAGAATATACAATTGTCTTGTAAAAAGATGGGGTAACCATATATAACACCTTATATGTAATTCCATTATGTACTGTTATGTATTTTACAGTATGTGTTTTGTATTAATTGATAGATGTGGTTTGTGATTGGTCTACACTGGTTTATGGGTGTGGTGGAGCACTATTTAAAGAGGTCAATTGTAAAACATACTGAGCTTGATAAAGACCACAGCAGTGGTCGAAACGTCGCTTCTGTTGACCATGGAATAAAGGACGCTCAGAATTTTCACCATCGAAGTTCTGTGACGCTGTCTCTTTTTTGACTTTAATGATTTATAATAACCGGATGTGAACTCTCCGGGGTGGACGTGCGTCCAGGTGCGGACTGGAAGCTTGAAGGTCCTGCAAATTACCTCATGGTGCTGTGACCAGCTAACCCTCTTTGTAGAGTTGTGTATTCCGTGACGCTAACACGCTGATTGGACAACACAATAGCGTCATGATTGGCCAGGCTGCGCAGGAAGGCTGGCTAATACATGACGCCATTGCAATTGTGTATTGTGAATGGTCAGCTCTTTAAATATGGCGCCCTGTGAAGAGACAGCCAATGGTTACACAGTAGACCCCACCAATGATTACTGATGGGGCACGGTATCCATGAGGCTGTGGCACGCCCCTGGGAAATCACTAGGTGACGCAGATTCCATCCCTGTCGCCCATTTACACGCCAATACCAGGGCAATTCTCCCTTTGTGTTGCCTTGGAATTTAGAACATGACTAGGAAACAGCTACTGAAAGCAACTGCGAGAAACCTGATCAATTTCCCAAATTACACGCTGCCACTTCGGAGCAATTTCAATGCAACAGACACAAAAATCCTGAATGAAAGGCAGTTGCTACCACGCAGTGGCGGCGTGTAAAGGTACCTTAAAATCCCTAACAAGGGATCAGCTCATGACTTTTTGTATTTCATGTATTGAACATTTAAAGTAATAAAATTGTTAAACATAAAAGATTAAATAAAAAAAATTGCACTGTTTCAGTTTTACAAAATCTTTGTTTCCCTGCACATTCAACATTGATGTAAACTGTTGTCACAAATCTGTTATAAAGAGATAAAAAAATATAAAAGAATTACAAATTCTCTGGCAGGCCAGGAGACTGGGATGACTAATTGATTTGATCTTGCACCCAGTAATAGAAAGTGTAACATAGACGGGGCGGATTATAATGAGGACAAAATGGGCTACCGCCCGGGGCTCTTGCTGCCAGGGGGCCCTTGGCTTGTAAGATATTTGCCCCCATTATAATCCGTAGACAAACGTTGCAGATGCAGCACAGGTTGAATGACGCAGGCCTGCCCAGTCACATGATGTCAGACAGGGTGGGACCAGAAAACAGAGTCGGGACTGTGCAAGAGACATGCCTACCTTTTTCTGTGAAGACAGAGGGAGCAAGGATGAAGAGAGCTCATCTGATGGGTGTCCCTGCTGACCGCAAATCTGGAGACTGAGGGAAGGTCGGTCGGTGCTGTCTGCCTTGTGTCACTCTGCAAAGCAGCACATCAGTGGCTGCTGCCTACACTGGGTCTGCACTATCTGTATGAAGTATCTATGTACAGTATGTAACTGGCAGATCCTCAATGCAGGCAGCAGGGCTCTGGGTCTTAGTACATGGGGACATTATTGTAATTGTTAAAACTTGTGTATATAATGTGGATGATGGGAGAGCATTAAACTCTATAGAAAATGTCCCATGCAGTGTACCCCTCCCTCCTAGACATTGTGTGCTGGCTGACTCCACCTTGGACATTTAGTTGTATCATGCATTTATATACACAGTGTGTAGGGTACACTGCATGGGGCATTTTCTATGGAGTTTAATGCTATCCTATCATCCACATTATATTCACAGTGCTCAGCGGTTAGCACTGCAGACTTGCAGTTCAATTCCGACCAAGGACAATATCTGCAAGGAGTTTGTATGCTCTCTGTGTGTTTACGTGGGTTTCCTCCAGGCACTCCGGTTTCCTCCCACATTTCAAAGACATACTGATAGGATGTTTAGATTGTGAGCCCCAAGAGAGACAGTGTTGCAAATGTATTTAAAACACTATGGTAATAATAGCGCTATATAAATGAATAAATATTTGTATTATTATTACATTTTAACAATTACAATAATGTACCCCTGCGCTAAGATCCAGAGCCCTGCTGCCTGCACTGAGGGTCTGCCAGTTACATCCTGTATGTAGATAGTGCAGACCCAGTGCAGGCATCAGTCACTGAATCTGATGTGCTGCTCTGATGATGATGATGTCCCCCTGCCCATAGATACAATGTCACTGCAAATTCTGCTCGTGTTTATACCACTGGCAGTATGTCACAGTCTGCAGTCACTTAGTGCCTGCAGACTCATATGAGGTGACCAGACAACCTTCAACCCCTCCACAACCAATGACACACTTCTTCGTCCATGGTCATGCGCTGAGCCCAGATCTTTCCCCAGATGTGTAGTTAAAAGTCGCAGGTGGATCAAAGATCAGGGATCCGCTTGTTACTGTTAACTAGTTAGGTTGCTATTGTCAAACTCTGACAGCGTGATCTAACATGCGCCGGTAAAGATTGCTCCATTCCCCACCCCCCATTCACTAACAGCGACCTTGTGACACAATCACGGGACACCTATGGGTTGTCATGACAGCAAGGGGTCAGATGATGACCCCTGTCGCTGTTATAACGAAGTTCATGTGAACCCTACCTGAGTGCCAGCGTTGACAGCATATGATCATTTCTGTCATACAGAGGGTTGCTGAAGCATCGCTCTTTACAGCAGAAGAAATCAGACACAGCAAGGCTTCAAACGCCCTAAGGGTACTAGTAGAAACAATACAGAGTGTAAAAAAAAATTTTTTTAAATTCAAATCACCCCCCTTTTGAAATTAAAAATACACATATTTGGATTCGTTGTATTCAGAAATGCCAAATCCATCAAGATATAAAATCAATTAATCAGATCTGTAAACTGCGTAATGAGAGCAAAAATCAAAACGCCAGAATTGTTTGGTCACATCAGCATTGTAATAAAATGCAATAACGGCCGATCAAAAAAATATATGTACCCAAAAATGGTATCATCAAAAACATTAGCTCAAGTTGCAAAAAATAAATCGTCACACAGCACCAGATCCCGAAATTGAGAAGGCTATGGGGCGCAGAAAATGGCGACAAAAATTTAATAATTTTTTTTTTACAAACTTCAATTTTTTTTCACTACTTAAATAACCAGTAAAAGTAACATGTTTTGTATACAGGTAATTGCACTTTTTTTAAATGTCACCACACTTGGAATTTTTTTCCATATTCCTGTACACTATATGAAATAGTGAAAATAATATTAGTAAATAAATAATAGTAGTAGAAATAATAATAGTAAAATAAATGATGAAATTCAAAAAGAGCAACTCATCCCACAAAAAAACAAGCCCTCATACAGTTGTGGCCAAAAGTATTGACACCCCTGCAATTCTGTAAGATAATACTCAGTTTCTTCCTGAAAATGATTGCAATCACAAATTCTTTGGTATTATTATCTTCATTTAAATTGTCTTCAATGAAAAAACACAAAAAGAATTGTCCTAAAGCCAAATTGGATCTAATTCCACACCAAATATAAAAAGGGGGTGGACAAAAGTATTGGCACTGTTAGAAAAATCATGTGATGCTTCTCTAATTTGTGTAATTAACAGCACCTGTAACTTACCTGGGGCACCTAACAGGTGTTGGCAATGACTAAATCACACTTGCAGCCAGTTGACATGGATTAAAGTTGACTCAACCTCTGTCCTGTGTCCTTGTGTGTACCACATTGAGCATGGAGAAAAGAAAGAAGACCAAAGAACTGTCTGAGGACTTGAGAAACCAAATTGTGAGGAAGCATGAGCAATTTCAAGGCTACAAGTCCATCTCCAAAGACCTGAATGTTCCAGTGTCTACCGTGCGCAGTGTCATCAAGAAGTTTAAAGCCCATGGCACTGTGGCTAACCTCCCTAGATGTGGATGGAAAAGAAAAATTCACAAGCGATTTCAACGCAAGATTGTGCGGATGGTGGATAAAGAACCTCGACTAACATCCAAACAAGTTCAAGCTGCCCTGCAGTCCGAGGGTACAACAGTGTCAACTCGTACTATCTGTCGGCGTCTGAATGAAGAGGGACTGTATGGTAGGATACCCAGGAAGACCCCACTTCTTACCCCGAGACATAAAAAAGCCAGGCTGGAGTTTGCCAAAACTTACCTGAGAAAGTCTAAAACGTTTTGGAAGAATGTTCTCTGGTCAGATGGGACAAAAGTAGAGCTTTTTCGGCAAAGCCATCTACATAGAGTTTACAGGAGAAAAGAAGAGACATTCAAAGAAAAGAACACGGTTCCTACAGTCAAACATGGCGGAGGTTCCCTGATGTTTTGGGGTAGCCTTGCTGCCTCTGGCACTGGACTGCTTGACCGTGTGCATGGCATTATGAAGTCTGAAGACTACCAACAAATTTGGCAGCATAATGTAGGGCCCAGTGTGAGAAAGCTGGGTATCCGTCAGAGCTCATGGGTCTTCCAGCAGGACAATGACCCAAAACACACTTCAAAAAGCACTAGAAAATGGTTTGAGAGAAAGCACTGGAGACTTCTAAGGTGGCCAGCAATGAGTCCAGACCTGAATCCCATAGAGCACCTGTGGAGAGATCTAAAAATGGCAGTTTGGAGAAGGCACCCTTCAAATATCAGGGACCTGGAGCCGTTTGCCAAAGAAGAATGGTCTAAAATTCCAGCAGAGCATTGTAAAGAAACTCATTGATGGTTTGCCCTCATCAAAGTGACCAATGACCTTCTGACAGCAAAACGTAATGGTGACCACTCTCTGCTTATCCTTCTTGACCTCTCTGCGGCTTTTGACACTGTCGACCATCAGCTCCTACTCTCTATGCTGCACTCCATTGGCATCAAGGACACTGCTCTCTCCTGGTTCTCTTCCTATCTTTCTGACCGCTCTTTCAGTGTATCTTTTGCTGGCTCCACTTCTTCCCCTCTTCCCCTCACTATTGGGGTCCCTCAGGGTTCAGTCCTTGGCCCTCTCCTCTTCTCTCTCTACACAGCCCCGATCGGACAAACAATCAGCAGATTTGGCTTTCAGTACCATCTTTATGCTGATGACACACAACTATACACTTCAGCCCCTGACCTTACCCCTGCGGTATTAAAGAACACCAATGACTGTCTAACCGCAGTCTCCAATATCATGTCCACTCTCTATCTGAAACTCAACCTTTCCAAAACTGAACTTCTTCTGCTCCCACCCTCTGCCAACCTCCCTAAATCTGACATCTCTCTCTCGGTGTGCGGCACCACGATAACGCCCAGTCAGCAGGCTCGCTGTCTCGGTGTTTTGATGGACACTGATCTCTCCTTCACCCCATACATACAATCTCTCACCCGCTCCTGTCGCTTGCACCTGAAAAATATCTCCAGAATTCGCCCTTTCCTCACCACGGGAACAACTAAAACCCTCACCGTGGCCCTGATTCATTCCCGCCTTGACTACTGTAATTCTTTATTAGCTGGCCTCCCCCACAGTAAGCTTTCCCCTCTCCAGTCTATCCTCAATGCAGCAGCCAGGATCACCTATCTAGCAAACCGTTACTCAGATGTTTCTGCTCTGTGCCAGTCACTACATTGGCTGCCCGTACACTATAGAATCCAATTCAAATTGCTCGTTGTCACCCACAAAGCTATTCATGGTGC
This sequence comes from Allobates femoralis, assembly GCA_033576535.1. Taxonomy (NCBI): domain Eukaryota; kingdom Metazoa; phylum Chordata; class Amphibia; order Anura; family Aromobatidae; genus Allobates; species Allobates femoralis. Next base: position 158,411,576 of record JARQOC010000006.1, read on the forward strand.
GACACCTCCTTACCTCTCCACCCTCATCTCTGTCTACCACCCCACCCGTCCCCTTCGCTCTGAACATGACCTCAGACTAACATCGGCATTAATCCGAACCTCCCATTCCCGACTTCAAGACTTCTCTCGAGCTGCACCAAAACTCTGGAATGCTCTACCCCAAGAAATTAGGACCATCCACAACTTGCATAGCTTCAGACGCTCCCTAAAAACACACCTCTTCAGGGCGGCCTATACTTCTCCCTAACAGTAGTCACTTAGACGTAAGATATTCATTGTTATAAGCCCCTGTACTTTGTGTTCCCATCCCGTCTTAGATTGTAAGCTCCTTCGAGCAGGGTCACCTTCATTTTCTGCCTTTCTTATTGTATTTCCTAAGTTGATTCTATGTTTTTGGTATGTAACTACTGTTCTGCATTACGTTTCTGTACCGTATATTTTTCTTATATGTACCGTTGTACTGTAAAGCGCTGCGGAATATGTTGGCGCTATACAAATAAAGTTTTATTATTATTTATTATTATTATTACTAGAGATGAGCGGTGTTCTATTCGAATTGTTCGCCAATCTCAAATTCGAGCTGTTTTGGGCTGTGTTCGAGGCATTCGACGAATTAGAACAATTAGCTTGAAATCGGCAGTTCAAGGTTATGTTCGATAACACTTCGATCACCAAAAGCTTAACCCTAACACTAACCATGTTAATGAATGTGAATATTCAGTTTCTGGGTATAGTGTGCAGGGAGGGGGTTGTACCAGTGCTGCAGAAATAATAGCGATCTCCATTTTTTTTTCTCCAAACTGCAGATACAGTGGGACGGTGCAGGCTGTCAGTCAATCACACACACACAACAAAGTGCATTTTTTGCACACAAACAAGGTCAGGCATCATTGCCTGTGTAAGTCACATGTCCTAGTCCTATAAGACCCTGCCATTTTCTCCATTGCCACCATTTGCTCATTGCTGTAGCTTTGTGTCAGACGGCACTGCTGCTGCTGTGGGCGATATAGAGTGAAATCAAGCAATTGTGTTCTGATTCAACTAGTGAGGTAGATAGATAGGTTTAGGGAGAAGGGACTGGAGGGAGGGTGCGAATTTTAGGAGTATCAGCCCTTTAGAGGGATGCTTCATAGGAGTAGCGAACCTAGCAGTCCCTATTAGTTTTTGCCAGGCAGAAGTGTGCCAGTGTTGTGCAAGTGTTTTTCACAGCACCTGGCCACATGGAGCTCTGGGGGTCCTTTAGATCAGGTAGGGTAGCACTGCTGTGAAGAAAGCTACACCAGCTGTCTTAATAGGCTTTCTTTGGCTGCAGCTAGTACAGGCAATTTGTTTGGGCTAGTACTGTAGCAGTGTCACTTACACAGTGGTGTAGCCCACTTGTGAAAGAAGCTACACCGCCTGTGTAGTTGGTACTAATTTTTACCTGCACCTTGCCCAGGTCTCACTTTGGGTCAAGTAGCAGTGCCACAAAAATAAGCAGTGTAGGCCACTTCTAATACAAACAACTACACCGCCTGTGTAGTTAGTTACTTCTAATTTTTAACTGCACCTTGCCCAGGTCTCACTTTGGGTCAAGTAGCAGTGCCACAAAAATAAGCAGTGTAGGCCACTTCTAATACAAACAACTACACCGCCTGTGTAGTTAGTTACTTCTAATTTTTAACTGCACCTTGCCCAGGTCTCACTTTGGGTCAAGTAGCAGTGCCACAAAAAGAAGCAGTGTAGGCCACTTCTAATACAAACAACTACACCGCCTGTGTAGTTTGTTACTTCAAATTTGTAACTGCACCTTGCCCAGGTCTCACTTTGGGTCAAGTAGCAGTGCCACAAAAAGAAGTAGTGTAGGCCACTTCTAATACAAACAACTACACCGCCTGTGTAGTTTATTACTTCTAATTTTTAACTGCACCTTGCCCAGGTCTCACTTTCGGTCAAGTAGCAGTGTTGGTTCAGTCACCTCTGCTTGATTTACATCCAGCTTTTTGTTGTCCAACTGTACAGTTGCAAATTTTGTCCCATACAAAATGACTGGCAAAAGGCCTGCTGCTGGTGGGAATGGGAGTAGGCGTGGTGGAAAGAGAAAAAAAGTTTGTGTCCGTGTGGTAGATGCTAAATCTACATTAACATCTACTGAAGAAAGACAATCTTCCAGCCAAAGTAAGATGTCTACTTCTTTCCGTGGAGATTCTGATATGATCCCTTTCGCACGGACACGACTCAGACGACGATTGATACCGATGAGGCACAAAAAGAGCAGGCGCTTGAATGGATAGCAAGCGCTTCAGCAAGTGGGCTCTCCTCCACCTCAACTTCTACATCACAAATACACCAGTCCTCAGAGTGTCACCCCAATCCCACTTGCTTCCGCACAGCTCCCAAGTCTCCAGCCACCCATCTGAGTATGGGGTAAGACAGATGGTTGAGTATGCATCGCTCTTCTCTCATACTATAGCCTGTGAATCAGAGGTCTGCTCCAAAGCTTTTGTGAGCCAAGACGAGGACATTATCTGCACTGATGCCCAGAAGCTTTTGGAGTCGGATCCAGGCCCATTAAAGAAGGGTCTGAGCAAGCATAATGTAGACCCTCATTCATAAACTGTGAACTGCACCTTGGAGATCTTGTGAGCCCCTCCACATACGACTCCTCCTGAACTTCCCCCCCCTCCTCTAGTGCCACCACCTGACTCCGAATAATGTTTAAAGTGTGCTCCAGCATGTAAATGACGGGAATAGTCATGCTGATAATGGCATCATCATCACTAAACATCTTCTTCGACATTTCAATACTGTACAGAATGGTGCATAGGTCATTCATTTCAGACCACTCCCAACTGTGTGATTTGCCCCACCTCTGGATCTCGTAGGCCCAGGTTATACGTCATGACTTATTACACCAGGGCTTGTCGGTGCTGCCACAGTTGCTGCAACATGTGTAGAGTTGAATTCCATCGTGTCAGCACATCGCATTTCAGCCAGTGAACTGGCAGGCCGAACGACTTCTGTAGAGATGCAAGGCGTTGAGCTGGGGGATTCGAACGGCGGAAGTGAGCACACAGCGACCGTGCCCTCTGCTGAAGACCATCTAGGCCCGGATAGTGTGAAAAAATTGGCTTGACAACCAGGTTTAAGATGTGAGCTATGCAAGTCACATGTGTCACATTGCCCTGGCGAAGGGCTGCACCCGGCATTGCAGCATTGTCGCACACGGCCTTCCCTGGCTGCAGGTTCAGTGGAAACAAGCTTTGATGAAACTTGGTCTCCACAGCTGACCACAAATCCTCAGCTGTGTGACTCACATTTCCCAGACATTTCAAGGTAAAGACCGCCTGATGCCGTTGAGCCCTGCTGCCATCATAGTAAGGAGGTGTGCAGGATTCCTTGTGTGCAGTTAGAACGCGGTGGCATTACCAGACAGGCTTTGGGTGCAGGTGGAGGACTGAGATGAGGTTGAGGAGGCAGAAGCAGTGGAGGAACTTATACATACAGAGGATTGACGCACAACTCGTGGGGATGGCAAGACTTGGGCAGTAGCCCCTTCTCCTGCTGTCTTCATAGTTACCCAGTGCACAGTCACCGCCATGTAATGCCCCTGTCCATGCTTACTGGTCCAAGTGTCTGTGGTGAAAAACACCCTGTCACACACAAAGTTTCTTAAGGAAGCGGTGATTTTGTGTGCGACATGCCGTGTAGCGCAGGCACAGCTTTCTTGAGAAGTAGTGGCGACTGTGCATCTGGTACTGGGGCACTGCGACGGACACAGGGTCTCAAAAATCCTCTGTGTACAACAGGCGAAGAAAGAGCATTTCTGTAACCAACAGCTTGCAGATGGTGAAATTCAACCTCTTAGCTTTGTCATGGCTAGGAGGAAATGGTCTATTACTTGTCCACATCTGAGGGAACGAGGGCTATCTGCTGTGCTGAGACACGGTTAAGTAGGGTGTCCCCGGCAAACTGTTGGTCTGTGAGGAAGGTGCAGGCGGACATATTATGTTGCCTTCATCCAAAGGTGGTGCTCTTGATGTCTGACAGCGCTCAACACCAGCAGGTGTTTCCACTTCCAAAAGAACTGACGACCTTCTAATCACACTGGCTGTTGCGGGTAAAGGTGGAAGGTCTGCATCCAAAAGCATGTGTGACTGCTGTCCCCACAGTCACAGAGGATGAAGAGGCAGCGGATGCACTTGATGGGCAAGACGGTGGTTGGTCCGGTTCGCTAGGCTGCATTGTAACACAGTGAGCTTCCCACTGGGGCTTTTGCTTTATATCCATGTCACGGTTCATGCATGAACTACTCAAACTATTGATTTTTTGGCCTCTACTTAGATTTTGTTGACAAATCTTACAGATCTTACAGATAACATGGGGAGACTAAAGGCTTGTGGATTTTGGAATGTGCTGCATGAAAGTCACCTCACCAACCATTTTAAGCTTGCAACTGCGGGGCAATTGATGCCACTAAAGTGGTGTCTGGGCCCAAATTTTGGGAAAAAATGGAGACTCTTGTTGTAGTCCCCTAAATGTGACACAATGCTCAGCATGTGCACGAGGCCTTACAGGTGCTGAGGTAAAAAACACGAAATACTCATACCTGCACGAGGCCTTCCAGATACTGCGGTAAAAAACACACCAATACTCATCACCTGCACAAGGCCTTACAGATGCTGAAGTAAAACTCACCAAATACTCATCTTCTGAACGTGGCCTTACAGATACTGAAGTGAAACGCACCAAATCATCATCATCTGAACATGGCCATACAGATACTGAAGTAAAACTCACCTAGTACTCCTCGTCTGAACGTGGCCTTACAGATACTGAAGTAAACTCACAAGTTCTCCTCGTCTGAACGTGGCCTTACAGATACTGAAGTAAATTACCAAATACTCATAGTCTGCATGATGCCTTATAAATACTCGTCCATCTCTTTTCTTTTCACATTTGTATATGTACTTGTCACTTTTCCATGTGTTTGCTGTGTGTTTTCAGTATTTTGTGACCTTTTGGACACATTAGAAGGTGTTTTCTATGTGCTTGTATGTGTGTTGTGTTTACCTACCAATGTTTTCAATGGGGTTCGACGTTGTTCGACGAACATTCGACGAACACACATCAAATTCGACGAATCGAATCGAATTTCGAACACCGGGGTAGTAGCTCACCTCCAATGGTTACCGGAAGCAGTTGATCGCAGTTAGGCTAGGGTCACACATAAGCCCTTGGTCCGTTTTTTGGCTTCAGAATTTGGATTTTTATTTCTAAGTTCAAAAACGGATAGAAAAACGGATTAGATGTAATAAACACCCTATCCGTTTTTTTCTGCACCTAAACATTGCTAGCAACGTTTTTGGGTCCGTTTTCAAAAAAAAAAAAAATTTTAATATGGGCCCTATGGAAAAACGGATCAGTTTTTTTTGGGTGCCTTAAAAACAGATCTGTTTGTTCAAGAATTTTGGTCAAAAATGACTAAGTCAAAACGTTCAGAGTGCAGGAGGCTCAAAAAGCACCCAAAAAAAAACGGATTGGTCATGGAAATCACTTACAAAAACGGATTTCTATGTGTGCCCCTAGCCATATTTGGCTAAAGGTTGTGCAACCAAGTTTTAGGGTGAGGGTGCCAATACTTTTGTCTGGTCCATTTTTGGAGTTTTGTGTGAAATGATCAATGTTTTGCTTTTGCTTCATTCTCTTTTGTGTTTTCATTGAAGACAAATTAAATGAAGATAATAATACCAAAGAATTTGTGATTGCAATCATTTTCAGGAAGAAACTGAGTATTATCTGACAGAATTGCAGGGTGTCAATACTTTTGGCCACAACTGTATAAGGGCCACTATTTAATGTAGCAGATATTCCATATGTATTGTAACTTACGTATTGTAACATATTGTATCCATATGTAATGTAACTTCAGGTCCAGGGGCACCGATGCAAAAGCTCCAACAGAGCCCCCAATTATTGCAAATCTTTAATATTATCAGTCTTTTCTATAGGCCAGAGGGACTTCTGGGGCCCCCCTGGGCTGCAGAGCCTGGATGCAAACGCACCTATTGTAGTTACACCCCTGTTGGTACAGAAGGATCCCGTCCCATTCCCGATGTGCGTTTCAAAGATGTCTCTTCTTCATCAGAGGAAGGATCACTTCACAGATACACAGTAATCATGGAACCTATGCTGCATTAGACAGTGGCCCATATAGATATTTCCAACTCCAACTGCCTAATTGATTTTGAGTGGGTGCTGAGGAATTTTGGCAGCATTACATTCTATGCACTACATTGCTATCTACCGTATTTCTTTTGGGGGGTGACATTTATATTTTTGACCCCTATATAATTAAAATAACTAAAACACTAATTTATGCCATATACTTTGGTCCTATTACATCTTAATTAATTGAAATATCATCCTATTCCAGCTGACATACTCTTTAATTATTGAGCTGTTGTAAAATACATCCACTTGGCTTGTACCAATTTTCGGCATAATTTGTATCTACTCATAATTCTGTTTTCCCGATCACTGTATACATTGAAGAATTTTATATTGTACATTTTATTATTTGTTAAATTAGTATTAATTTTATGTTCAATATTTTATATATAGTGCAGTTTCACCTTCTCTCCCATGGCCCTCTGACATCATATGTAGCATGGTGAGCACCATTCATCTTAAAAAGGACTATTTTGAGTATTAATCCTTAAATAATGAATAATCATGTATAAATTAAACTTCCTGCAAATAAAAAAAAAATGATGGTCACCCAACGTGAATTTTGATGTAGCCTTAATAAACAATGTTCTTGTATTATTTCAATTAATGATATGATGCTTAAATAAACCTACTACATTAACTGTATCACTACTGTGAAGGGGCATACCAAAGTGGAAAATTAGGCTCCTTTTAAGCCCTGCTTGATTGTATCACTTTTCTAAATATGTGGGGGTCCTGTACACACCCCATTTTTATCACTCAAATATACTTCACTATTCATGAAGCACTTTTGGAGAAAACCTGTCTGTGCAGTTTTTCACCATACATTAAAATGAAGGCCAACCTGAAATGAGCCCTTCTTTCCATGGTGATCTATAAGCGTCATGTACTATTTAGTGGTATTCTAATCCTAGCATTTAGGAATTATAGAAAATGTTCATCTGTAAGACAGCTTAAAAGAAACCAAAGAACCAAATTGCTTAAGGATAATGTGCTCATAGTTTCAGCTACAGAGTGTAGATATTAATACTTAATACGTGAGTAATGCATGAAAAGTGTATGATTTGGGTGTTAGCATGTGCTGAGTGATATACTTAAGAGGAAACGCCCTGTCCTTATGAAACATAAAACAGTTTTCATCCCAAATAGTTTCCCTATAAAACCATAATGTTAGGTTAGGAGGAATCTAAACTGGTTTTTCAAGGTATTTTACCTAACCTCTTAATGAGCAGGAAATAAATTCTGTATAAAAGCACCGGGGATCAGTGTTTTCAGCACAAGCTAATACTCTACTAGATTCTTCAACCCATCTGTGAAATCTGCAACCAACCATGTCTGCAAAAGGAGGTCATCATGGTCATCACAGCCATGCTCAACAGAACAAGGACCAATGCCAAAAGCAAGACCCATGCCAAAAACAGGACCCATGCCAAAAGCAGGATCCATGCCAAAAGCAAGACCCATGCCAAAAGCAAGATCCATGCCAAAAGCAAGACCCATGCCAAAAGCAAGACCCTTGCCCGGACCGTGAGTATACTATCAATACTTAAACAAATGTTCAAATTCTTAAAGTGCATTTACACAGCACAATTAGTGGAAGGTAGCACATACTGCTCATTTAACAAGTAAAGTGATCTTTTGGCTGGCTTAAAAATGTATTTTTTCTAAGCAGTGTATTGGCATGTGCTGATGAGAACAATGACAAACTATGCACTCAGAAAGATTTATTACTGAGCATGCCGTATCATTCAGAAGCGTATGTAGCCTCCCTAAACAGACTATTAAATGACCATGTAGTCGAATTGCGTGGTACAAGCCGCCCCTCCCCCTGTTCTTTCCTTGTAAATCTTACCTGCAGTAGTGGAGTATGGCCACATAGTATAAAGTAATGGTCTCCCATCTATGACTCTACAGCTGTAACAAAATTACAAGTCCTTAATATGGTCTGATAAGAGTTATCATTTTTGCAACAGTCACCAAGCCATGGGATGGGGACCACTTTCCTACACTGTAATTAATAAAAAAGAGCTATGTAGTAAAACATCATCTTAATTTTTGTGTGGTAAATAAATTTTTTTTAACAGTGTGTTCAGCTTCAGATCACACATTAATAAAAGTGTTATATTATAAAAAAATAACTTCTAATAATTAAATCATTTTCATTTCCAGCATGCAAGCCAGCTCCGGTCTGCCAGGACAAGAGTCCCAAATGCCCTGGTAAGTCAAAGGAATTCTTACATTTGTAAATCTATTTGTTCTTTCCTTGTACGTTGTATGCAATATACAGTACTAAAAGCATTTGCTCAAAGTCCTCAGTAAGGCACTTATAACTTTAATGAATTAATTACAATTCTAGATCTGGTTCATGAATGGACAATATTTCCTTTATATCATCATATCTGTAGTAGATCTGTCGATTTTTATGGAGATCACGATGTGATTTGATACATTATTTAATATGTTGTACTGTATGGTTGCTGGGCATCAGTATAACCTGAGTTGGTGTAACTAAATCAATTAAATGGATTAATATGGTCTCCCTTTTGAAAAAAAAGAAATAATTTACAAGCAAATGATGAAGTTGCATTATTTGCTTGTAAATTATTATTTTTTTCTTATGAAAGGTTTTTTTTCAAATCAAGGCATTTATTGCAATCACTAGCATACATCATTGATGTCAGATCAGCTTCTAACCAAAATAAGTTAAAGAAGCCCTCCCATTTATATTTTTGTAACTAAATCTATGTATCTATGTAGTGTAGTGTAAGTGTATTAGTGTATTAATATACTCATCTAACCCCCCTTCTCCGGGATCCATTGCCACCCCACACACACCACTGTCGGGTTCTTACTACGCTCTGGGTGACCCATAAGGAGTTTTTACTCTATAAGCCTATGGACATTCAGAGCAAGGCATCATAGGCTTACATCATAAAATAGACTTCCTGCTCACAAATAAAACAGAGATAATCTGAAGTGTGGTGATGTCACTCACTAGAGGAACAGAATGTTGCTGGATACTGGCAGAGACACTGGTGGGTATATTAACACATTTTTTCATATAATTATAAGGTGAACAGTAATATACACATAGGTAATTTTACAGCTCAGTGTTATATGCCAATGAAAACAAATTCCTATAAGACAACTAGGGTACCCTAAGTCTATGACTGACAAAAATTGTAATATACTAAGTTTCCTGAAGACTTGAAATATATATGTGGATAGGGATAAAAATATTTCCTTTTATTAGTATGATAAATCAGCAGGATAAAACTAGTCAGAGAACAAAATACTGTTATGTGGGCAGACTAGTGCAGCCTACAGATAAAGTACTAAATGGCTAAATGTAACAAGAACAATGTACTGAATAACATCTATAGAGTAGAATAAAATATACTGCATATATAAAGTCCAGTCACCTAAGATCAATAAAGAATTAGTGTCCCACCCTACCCGACGTGCGTTTCATGCATCTAGGACTCAGCATATCTGTGTAAGGGCCCTTTCACATCAGCGTATTTTCAAATCGCGGCAGATGCGGTGAAAAAAACGCATCTGCCGCGATTACCGCATAACCGGCGACACTTGCGACACACTTGCGGCAAGCCCCATGCAATGTCTATGGGCTTGCGGTAAGGGTGCGGCAGGTGCGGCAAGTGCGGTTTCGGCACTTGCGGCAGGTGCGGCCGCGAAAAAAAAACGCTGCAAGCAGCGGGTTTTTTTGTGGCCGCACCTGCCGCAAGTGCCGAAACCGCACTTGCCGCATCTGCTGCACCCTTACCGCAAGCCCCATAGACATTGCATGGGGCTTGCCGCAAGTGTGCCGCAAGTGTCGCGGTTATGCGGTAATCGCGGCAGATGCGGTTTTTTTCACCGCATCTGCCGCGATTTGAAAATACCGCTGATGTGAAAGGGCCCTTAAACATGCATTGGGTAAAGAGGAACCGTACTTGTCTATTGCTCTTAGGTGACTGGCATTTATATATTTTTCTCCTTTATAGGTATTATTTACAACATATTCTTGTTAAATGTAGTCATTTAGTGCTGTACTTTATCTATGGGCTATATTAGTCTGACCACATAATACTACTTTCTTGTCCAGCTGGTTTTATAGTTTGATTTTCCTGCTGATTTATCACACTAACACTAGAGAATCTTTCATACCTATCCACCTATATATTTTTCATCTGCAGGAGACTTAGTCTCTGACTGACAAAAATAGTAATATACTAACTATATGTGTCTTATATGAACTGTTCATTGTGATAGACCTCTGGAGTTTTATATTTATCTATGTGTATATTACTGTATACCTTCTTATTATATGCCAGGTGTCCCCCATCTTTTCTGTTTTCCTTGTTTTTACTTACCTGTCTGAGGCTCATTTTACTTTTTTGGATTTTAATATGATATTAATAAAGATGTTTTTACTTCATAGGTTTGCATTTGTTTCTTTCTCTTAGGGCTCTTTATTATATACAGATTTAATTAAAAAAAAAATACCAGGAGCCTTTTTTTTAAATTACACATTCAGTAGCCATTGCCTTCAGATTCTTCTGACAAGGTGGAGTCACTTTTTGAACATAAAAATGTATCTTTGTGACGTCAATATATTTTTGTCTTCTTTACAGACCCATGCCCACCTAACCCCTGCCAAACCCAACAACAAGGAGTCAAAAAGTAAAAATCACAGGAGTGATTAAACCTTGTTTCACAAATGAAGCTTGAAGAAAAGCAATAATTAATCTGTATACTATACTCAATAAACAAATCAATGAATTAACAATCGACTGTATGGTATTTACTTGACACATCAATACTAACACTACAAGAAATATAGATTGATGGATAGATAGACAGACAGACAGACAGACAGACAGACAGATAGAATAGATAGATAGATAGATAGATGTAGAAAAACATTCTCTGCAGCACTCAGCTACTACCAATGTGGCACACATGCTAACAAGCGGTATATGTTTGAGGAAAAAAATTTAAAACTTATGTTTTTTGCTAATAACTCAAAATTCTTATTTTTTTATTTTTTTAGGGTTCTTGGTACATACATTGGCCAATGTCTGTTTGCTCATCAACCGCGACAAGGTGACCTCAGGTCTGATGAGTTAATAACGTATGGAGTTTCTGGCTCCATGTCTGCAATTTGCACCCTCATCACCCACAGGTGGACTGAGGTTGAGATAGTGTCCACCCACTTGGCCAATTTCTGTTTACTCATCAACCGCGACAAGGTGACCCCAGGTCTGATGAGTCCTAATGTTGACATCCCTGTCCTCCTTTTCCTCCCTGTCCCACTCTCAAGTGGGTGGACACTATCTCAACCTCAGACCACCTGTGGGTGATGGGGTGCAAATTGTAGACATGGAGCCAGAAACTCCATACGTTATACACAAAACAGAAAAAACTGCACAGCACTCATAGACACAAAGTGAACTGGTGCCAGCAGGGACACTGGGTCAAACAACTAGAAAAAAATTCTCTGCAGCACTCAGCTACTACCAATGATGCACACATGCTAACAAGCTGTATATATTTGAGGAAAAAAATCTAAAAACTTACGTTTTTTCAAAAAACTCAAAATTCTTATTTTTTTTATTTTTTTGGGGGGTTCTTGGTACATACATTGGCCAATGTCTGTTTGCTCATCAACCGCGACAAGGTGACCCCAGGTCTGATGAGTCCATAACGTATGGAGTTTCTGGCTCCATGTCTGCAATTTGCACCCTCATCACCCACAGGTGGACTGAGGTTGAGATAGTGTCCACCCACTTGGCCAATTTCTGTTTACTCATCAACCGCGACAAGGTGACCCCAGGTCTGATGAGTCCTAATGTTGACATCCCTGTCCTCCTTTTCCTCCCTGTCCCACTCTCAAGTGGGTGGACACTATCTCAACCTCAGACCACCTGTGGGTGATGGTGATGGGGGTGCAAATTGTAGACATGGAGCCAGAAACTCCATACGTTATACACAAAACAGAAAAAACTGCACAGCACTCATAGACACAAAGTGAACTGGTGCCAGCAGGGACACTGGGTCAAACAACTAGAAAAAAATTCTCTGCAGCACTCAGCTACTACCAATGATGCACACATGCTAACAAGCTGTATATATTTGAGGAAAAAAATCTAAAAACTTACGTTTTTTCAAAAAACTCAAAATTCTTATTTTTTTATTTTTTTGGGGGGTTCTTGGTACATACATTGGCCAATGTCTGTTTGCTCATCAACCGCGACAAGGTGACCCCAGGTCTGATGAGTCCATAACGTATGGAGTTTCTGGCTCCATGTCTGCAATTTGCACCCTCATCACCCACAGGTGGTCTGAGGTTGAGATAGTGTCCACCCACTTGAGAGTGGGACAGGGAGAAAAAGGAGGACAGGGTGTCAATGTTAGGACTCATATTGTATATTGTAATTAGAAATATGATTGTAATTAATTGGGCTATTCTTATGAATAATTTGTCTACTTTAATTGCTTAGAAGCTATTATCATATTAAAGGGTTTGTACTGTCTCAGTAGAAAAGTCTGGAAGCACTGTATGTGTTTGTATGTGTGTTATACTGCCAAATCATGAAAGTGTGCATCACTGTCTCAATGCACCTGTGCAGGTGGACAGTAACATGACTGCATTTATGTCATTGGCATAGTTGCAGTCACTTGCCAACTAGTCTCACCAGCTTCTCTGAATAGAAGAGGAACTCTAAAGGATGTTGGGTGGGATCAGTTGGCACATGTCCACAAATATGCAAATAAAAAAGCCCAAAAGTGGGTCCGTAAAAAGCGCAGTGTCTGAATACAAAATAGTGAAATGCATTGACTTGGCTGGGACAGCTAACATCAATGCGTTTCACTGTATTCCACTGCAATAGCGGATTCGTACTATGCGGATCAATAGCGCAGCAATTGCGCAGTGTGTGAACGCAGCCTTAGTGCCATAAAATGTCCATGAAAATAAAACTGCACAAAGGAAATGTGACACTGTTATAAGCATCCTGAATAGGCCCTGTGTACAATGTATACTCTATGGGTATAAAGAAGCCACAAGTCGTAGGAAACCACTATAGCTAAATAGAACTGTAAGGTGCTGTTATGAAATAAATCACCCAAAGGAGAAGGCTGCACCAAACGTAACCCAGTAGAGGCTAAAAGAGACCTTAGCTGTGCACCTAACTTCACACATTGAACCTGGCTCCCTTAAAAGCCATCATGGGATTTCTCATGCTTCCTCAAGGACCAGAGGGGAGCCACAAAACAGTGACTACAAGTGGAGATGAAGGTGTGAAGAGCGCCTAAGGTACTCATTAATATCCAGCAATTAACAAAAAAATCACTAGTTTAGGTGGACAAACAATAAAATATAACCTTTAATAGAATTTACAATAAAAATAGTGCAATCAATTACATTATTATGTTTCACTATTATTCATATTATTATTATACCATATAACCTAAAGCCTAACCAGAACAACCCATGATATGTGTGGGGTTTGGATACTAGATAAACAAAATATTGTCCAAAAAGAACCATCAAAAATAGTAGTTTGATCTTCTATCTCACTTATAGAAACAGATGCAGGAGTCAATATCTGTTCACTTTAGGAATATATAATTCAGACGATATATTCAGTATTGGATATCAGGCCCGGACTGATAGGTGGGAGGAGCGGGACTTATCCCTATGGGCCGGCTGGTGGTGGGGTGCGGGGGCCACCTGCTCCTCCCGCCGTAGGCCTGGCCACTCTAAATGATTTTGCGGTGGCCGCCACCCGCCGGCATAACAGGGTCCGTGGAGCGGGGCCAGCTGCCAAGTTGCCGGCAATGCCAGAATTATATGTCATGAGAGGAGAGAGAGAGTAAGTGGACTTACTCATCGGCGTCGCGGTCGCAGCGTAGAGACACACACCAATCAGGGGCTGTGAGCGGTCCAGGCAGCAGCTCATCTAATGTCCTATTGGCGGCTGTGCTGTGATGAAATCATGACAGCGACAGCACATTCTTTGTGGGCGGAGAGAGTACACACTCTCCTCTCCCGCTCAAGAAATGGAAATGCGCTTTCCACCCCAACACCAGCCATTACAAGGTGATCCCTCCCTGTGCACTGTGCAGGCAATGGAGTCGGCCTGAAGGCAGCCGCAGCAGCAGACAGTCTCCTCCTCACTCCTCCAGGCTCCTGTGCAGGACAGCAAGCTAAAGCCGAGGGAGGCAAGGCAAGGTATTTCACTATCATCTAAGTCAATTTTACTATCATCTAGGCACTTTCATCAAAACTCACGATCATATGAGCCTCAGATGATAGTGAAAGTGCCTCAGATTCTGAGGCACTTTCACTATCATCTAAGGCACTTTCACTATTATCTGAGACACTTGTCTGTGGCTGGGGCTGTGTGGCTAGGGCTGCATGCTGGCTGTGTGTGGCTGACTGTGTGTCTGTGTGTGGCTGGGGTTGACTATGTGGCTGGGGCTGGCTGACTGTATGTCTGTGTGTGGCTGGGGCTGCAAGTGGCTGTGGCTGGCTCTGTGGTTGACTGTGTGTCTGTGTAGCTGAATATATGTCTGTGTGTGGCTGAGGCTGCTGGCTGGGGCTGTGTGGCTGTATGTGTGTCTGTGTGGCTGGCTGTGGCTGTTTGTGTGGCTGGTTGTGGCTGTTTGTGTGGCTGGCTGTGGTTCTGTGTGTGTGGCTGGTTGGCTGTGTGTGGCTGGCTGTGTCTGTGTGGCTGTCTTGCTGTGTGTGTTTCTGTGTGTGGCTGTATGTGTGTGGCTGGCTGTTTGTGTGGCAGTGTGTTTGTGTGTGGCTGGCTATGGCTGTCTATGTTGCTGGCTCTGTGGTTGTGTGTGGCTGTCTATATAGATGGCTCTTTGTGTGTGGCTGTCTGTGTCTGTGGCTGGCTGTGACTGTGTGTGTGGCTGTTTGTGTGGCTGGTTTTGGCTGTGTGTGTGGCTGTCTATGTGGCTGGCTGTGGCTGGCTGTGGCTGTATGTGTGTGGCTGACTGTGTGTGTGGTATGTGTCTGTGTGGCTGGCTGTGCATCTGTGTATGGCTGGCTGATGGTGTGTGTGTGTGGCTGGTGTATGTGCTGTGTGCTGTGTGTGTGTGGCTGTGTTGTGTGGTTGGGTCTGTGTGTCTGTGTGTGGCTGGCTATGGCTGTCTATGTTGCTGGCTTTGTGGCTGTGTATAGCTCTCTATGTGGCTGGCTGTTTGTGTGTGGCTGTCTTTGGCTGTCTGTGGCTGTGTGTGTGACTAGGTTTGGCTGTGTGTGTGGCTGTCTATGTGGCTGGCTGTGTGTGGCTGGCTGTAGCTGTATGTGTGTGGCTGGCTGTGTGTGTGTTGGCTGTGTGTCTGTGTAGCTGGCTGTTTGTGTGTGGCTGGCTGTGGCTGTGTGTGTGTGGCTGGCTGTGTGTCTGTGTGTGGCTGGCTGTGGCTGGTGGCTGTCTATGTGGCTATCTGGTTGTGGCTGGCTGTGGCTGTATGTGTGTGACTGGCTGTGTGTGTGTGGCTGGCTGTTTGTGTATGGCTGGCTGTGGCTGTGTGTAAGTGGCTGTCTATGTGGCTGTTTGTGTGTGTCTGGCTGTGGCTGTGTGTGTGGCTGTCTATGTGGCTGACTGTTTGTGTGCAGCTGGCTGTGGCTGTGTGGCCGGTGGCTGTCTATGTGGCTAACTGTTTGTGGCTGGCTGTGTCAGTGTGGCTGGCTGTGGCTGCTGTATATGTGTGGCTGTCTATGTGTCTGGCTGTTTGTTTATGGGCTGGGCTGTGGCTGGTGGCTGTCGATATGGCTAGCTCATTGTGGCTGGCTGTGTGTGGCTGGCTGTGGCTGTATATGTGCGGCTGGCTAGATAGGTGTGTGGCTGGCTGCATATGTGTGTGGCTGGCTGTGTGTGGCTGTCTATGTGGCTGGCTGTGTGTCTGTGTGTGACTGGCTGTAGCTGTGTGTGTGTGGCTGGCTGTGGCTGTGTGTGTGTGGCTGCTGTGTGGCTAGTGGCTGTTTGTGTGACTGGCTTTGCCTGTGTGTGGGTGGCTGGCTGTGTGTGTGTGGCTGGCTGTTTGTCTGTGTGTGGCTGGCTGTTTGTCTGTGAGTGGCTGGCTGTGTGTGTGTGGCTGGCTATGGCTGTCTATGTTGCTGGCTGAGTGTCTGTGCATGACTGGCTTTGGCTGTCTTAGTGTGACCGGCTGTGACTGTGTGGCTGGCTGCGTCTGTGGCTGGTTGTGTGGCTGGCTTTGGCTGTGTGTGGCTGTCTATGTGGCTGGTGTGTCTGTGTGTGGCTGTCTGTGGCTGTGTGGCTGTCTATTTGGCTGGCTGTGTGGCTGGTGGCTTTCTATGTGGTTGGCTGTATGTGTGTGGCTGTATGTTGGTGTCTGTATGTGGGTGGCTGATTGTGTGTGTGTGTGTGTGTGTGTGTGTGTGGCTGTGTGTGTATGGTTGGCTGTGTGTCTGTGTGTGGCTGTCTGAGGTATGTGTGTGGCTGGCTGTATGTCTTTGTGTGGCTGGGTGAGGCTGTGTGGCTGTCTGAGGCTGTGTGTGTGGCTGGCTGTGTGTGTGTGGCTGTCTATGTGGCTGGCTGTTTGTTTATGGCTGGCTGTGGCTATGTGTCTGGTGGCTGTCTATATGGCTAGCTCTTTGTGGCTGGCTGAGTGTGGCTGGCTGTGGCTGTATGTGTGTGGCTGGCTGGATAGGTGTGTGGCTGGCTGCATATGTGTGTGGCTGGCTGTGTGTGGCTGTCTATGTGGCTGGCTGTGTGTCTGTGTGTGACTGGCTGTAGCTGTGTGTTTTGTAGCTGGCTGTGGCTGTGTGTGTGGCTGGCTGTGTGGCTAGTGGCTGTTTGTGTGACTGGCTTTGCCTGTGTGTGGGTGGCTGGCTGTGTGTTTGTGGCTGGTTTGTGTGGCTGGCTTTGGCTGTGTGTGGCTGTCTATGTGGCTGGCTGTGTCTGTGTGTGGCTGGCTGTGGCTGTGTGGCTGTCTATTTGGCTGGCTGTGTGGCTGGTGGCTATCTATGTGGTTGGCTGTATGTGTGTGGCTGTATGTTGTGGCTGTATGTGGGTGGCTGATTGTGTGTGTGTGGCTGTGTGTGTGGTTGGCTGTGTGTCTGTGTGTAGCTGTCTGAGGCTGTGTGTGTGTGGCTGGCTGTATGTCTTTGTGTGGCTGGGTGAGGCTGTGTGGCTTTCTGAGGCTGTGTGTGTGGCTGGCTCTGTGTGTGTGGCTGTCTATGTGGCTAGCTCTTTGTTTATGGCTGGCTGTGGCGATGTGGCTGGTGGCTGTCTATATGGCTAGCTCTTTGTGGCTGGCTGTGTGTGGCTGGCTGTGGCTGTATGTGTGTGGCTGGCTGGATAGGTGTGTGGCTGGCTGCATAAGTGTGTGGCTGGCTGTGTGTGGCTTTCTATGTGGCTGGCTGTGTGTCTGTGTGTGACTGGCTGTAGCTGTGTGTGTGTGTGGCTGGCTGTGGCTGTGTGTGTGGCTGGCTGTGTGGCTAAATGGCTGTTTGTGTGACTGGCTTTGCCTGTGTGTGGGTGGCTGACTGTGTGTGTGTGTGGCTGGCTGTTTGTCTGTGTGTGGCTGGGTGTTTGTCTGTGAGTGGCTGGCTGTGTGTGTGTGGCTGGCTGTGTGTGTGTGGCTGGCTATGGCTGTCTATGTTGCTGGCTGAGTGTCTGTGTATGACTGGCTTTGGCTGTCTGTGTGTGACCGGCTGTGGCTGTGTGGCTGGCTGCGTCTGTGGTTGGTTGTGTGGCTGGCTTTGGCTGTGTGTGGCTGTCTATGTGGCTGGCTGTGTCTGTGTGTGGCTGGCTGTGGCTGTGTGGCTGTCTATTTGGCTGGCTGTGTGGCTGGTGGCTTTCTATGTGGTTGGCTGTATGTGTGTGGCTGTATGTTGGTGGCTGTATGTGGGTGGCTGATTGTGTGTGTGTGGCTGTGTGTGTGGTTGGCTGTGTGTCTGTGTGTGGCTGTCTGAGGCTGTGTGTATGGCTGGCTGTATGTCTTTGTGTGTCTGGGTGAGGCTGTGTGGCTGTCTGAGGCTGTGTGTGTGGCTGGCTGCTGTGTGTGTGGCTGTCTATGTGGCTAGCTGTTTGTTTATGGCTGGCTGTGGCTATGTGGCTGGTGGCTGTCTATATGGCTAGCTCTTTGTGGCTGGCTGTGTGTTGCTGGCTGTGGCTGTATGTGTGTGGCTGGCTGGATAGGTGTGTGGCTGGCTGCATAAGTGTGTGGCTGGCTGTATGTGGCTGTCTATGTGGCTGGCTGTGTGTCTGTGTGTGACTGGCTGTAGTTGTGTGTGTGTGTGGCTGGCTGTGTGGCTAGGTGGCTGTTTGTGTGACTGGCTTTGCCTGTGTGTGGGTGGCTGGCTGTGTGTGTGTGGCTGGCTGTTTGTCTGTGTGTGGCTGGCTGTTTGTCTGTGAGTGGCTGGCTGTGTGTTTGTGGCTGGCTGTGTGTGTGTGGCTGGCTATGGCTGTCTATGTTGCTGGCTGAGTGTCTGTGCATGACTGGCTTTGGCTGTCTGTGTGTGACCGGCTGTGGCTGTGTGGCTGGCTGCGTCTGTGGCTGGTTGTGTGGCTGGCTTTGGCTGTGTGTGGCTGTCTATGTGGCTGGCTGTGTCTGTGTGTGGCTGGCTGTGGCTGTGTGGCTGTCTATTTGGCTGGCTGTGTGGCTGGTGGCTTTTTATGTGGTTGGCTGTATGTGTGTGGCTGTATGTGGGTGGCTGTATGTGGGTGGCTGATTGTGTGCGTGTGGCTAGTGTGTGTGTGGTTGGCTGTGTGTCTGTGTGTGGCTGTCTGAGGCTGTGTGGCTGTCTGAGGCTGTGTGTGTGGCTGGCTGTGTGTCTATGTGGTGACCACTGCAACCCCTGAGAAATGGAGCTTTGAAGAGCACCATGTAAAGGGTAAATGGAGCTGTGGTTGATTATTCCTTTTGCTGCATCATTCACATATGGCTCTTCAAATAACTCCTTTAAGAAAGAAGAAAGTGGTGAGGGCCATGACAACGTACAAGCAACATTTACGGATTGGGGCTGATGGGTTATATAGTGTGTGGGCTGGTGTGGATTGTTTTCCAGGGCTGCTTTTTGGTCCCAGTCCGGCCCTGTTGGACATCCATTCTTTATTTAAAGTGACTAGTGCATCATCCATAAAGTGCAGTATTTAAAGTCTCCCTTTTCTATACACAGGGCCAGAAACTTCCTTCAAATAAACCTCTGCCAGACTAAATTGGGAAGACTCCTTGTGACAATATTGGTACATGTCTAAAATATAATATCTAGGCCCGGACTGGCCATAGGGCATATCGGGAGTTTGCCCCGTGAGCCGAAGGAGAATTGGGCCATTGTGACCGCTCTTTACCTTTTAAGAGGTCATCTGTGGCCCCTTTAATTGTTTTGGCAGCCGCCGGCCGAGCACAGCCAGGAGCTGCAGAGAGTAGCCGCAGCCACAGAGGTGTTTCCGGTAGGGAGCTTCCGGCTCTGTTCCTGCAGCTGCTTCTTGGAGAGGAGTATGACAGCTCCTCCACTCCTCAGCGCTCAAGATGCTGGATGCCTCCCTGACCCTGCTGTATACCCTGCTGACCGGAGGCTTGGGGCCATGCAGTTTCTGCACTGTCGGCTGGTACCAGGCAGCCTCCCATTCCTCTCCTTCCTGTCCGGCTTCATCTCTAGCGTGGGCTGAGCTCCTTCATCCTGGGCGGTAAGAGGGAGTATTATGTCTCCGGGCCCGGAGGTTTCTGCGCAGTGAGGAGATGTCTGGATTCTGTCTTGTCGCTGCTGTCTCCATCCACATGAGACTTTCATAGCAAGATCCCCGATCTGTGAAAGGTCAAGTAGCTGCCATCAATTCCATCATATCAAAGACAGAGTGACCGACCAGAGTCCTGCACTGGATAGATAATTGTGACCCAGGCAGCAGAACACCACTGATAAGACTATGTGTCTCCCTCCCTCTTCATGTATATGTGTGTGTATGTACTGTAAATGTGTGTATGTACTGTATATGTGCGTACATACGGGTGTGTGTGTGTGTATATATACTGTATGTTTGTGTACATATGGATGTGTGTGTATATATGGATATGTGTGTGAGTACACATGGATGTGTATATATACTGTACTATATATAATGTATATGTGTGTACAAATAGATGTGTGTGCATATATACATACATATACTGTGTGTGTATATATTGTGTGTGTACATACTGATGTGTGTGTAATATAATGTATGCGTGTATGTGGCATCCCTGCAGGGATTGTAACAGGACCCACCAATGCAGGGAAGGATGTGCACCTTGACACACATAGCACACAACATCTTCCACCCCAGGCCTGAAGGAGGAGCTCTACTTGCTGCCATAGGCAAGATCCCCTATAAAGATCCAGGTCTGAGGAAGGAGCCAGCCAGTTATTCAGTCAGTCAGACAGAGGGAGTCAAGGAGTGAACAGTTGAGGAAGAGCTGGTTGCTGGGACCAAGTCAGGTCCAGAACCAGAAAAGACTGACACCGGAGCTGTGTAGTACCCTAGAAAGGGACTAAGGCAAGTGGAAAGTTAGAAAATTCAAGAAAGAGGGGAACAGAAATAATTGCCCTGTAGCCCATCCGGACACCGGAGTCCGAAGCTGCAGTTGATGCCAGTCATAGCAGAGAAAGCCCGGACAGTCAGGAGGATTTAATCCCCCTGGAGCTCAGGAAACCAAGATCCCAAACCTGACCAAACATAGGACCAGGAACCCAAGGAAAGGAGTAGGGATCCCCACAGAAAGGTCCTCATCGTCAGTTGTGGAGTATCATCCTGAGAGAGAGAGAAAGCGGCAGGTTCAGCTTGAGGAAGAACTTTCCCAAATTACCACACACGCAAATAGAGGAGGCTTCATAACTTTCAAAGGTGGATGTCCCAAACTGCATTGGCCACCTGGTTACCCTCCTGAACCATACCTGCTACCAGCCATCAGTAAAAAAGGTACTGAAACAGAGACTATTTTTGTGTGTGTGTCTGATTCACCACCGCTGCCTGGAGAACTTACACAGACCCAAGGACTACTACTCCCTTCATCGACCTCGCTACCCTGAGGTAAAGCTCTGCCTGTGGGGAGCTGTACTACCCAAAGCTTCATCGCCATCACCTCAGCAGCCGGCTGCAGCGCTGGTAACTACATTACCCGATACCACAGGTGGCGTCACGTATAATAATACCCCATTCCAAATAGTTTTCCCCTCAGCAATTGAGTGTCCAGGGCACGGGGCCAGCACCCGACCAGCCATGATCCCTACTGAAGTAGAAACCTGTCCCGGTATCCAAGTACCCCCTACCCTGCCGACTTACTAATTTATGGCATCACGAACAGGATCCAACCAACCTAGTAACACCAGTAAAGTGTGCCTATTGACTTTATTAACTATTAAACTGTGAACTGAACCACCATTGCCACAGAAATTAAGCTGCGTCACAGAGCGATTGAAAAAGAGCGTGAAAATAGGCTCCGCCCCTTCGCTCTGCCGAGGATTGACGAAGTACAGTGGCTGGTTCTGGAGGGACCAGAGGACTGATGAGCTGAACTTTGTTAATCTGCGTACCTAGTGGCTGATGCCGGAGACGACCTCAAAGTTTACCTCAGAGACTGGCAGCAGTAAACTAAGGGGGCACCGCCATGAGTGAAGCCGACGAAGTCCGAGTCCCCACAGGAGGGGATGTCCAGGACGCAGCACCAGTGTAGGAGCCGCAGCACCCGTAGCGGTGGCTGTTGTGAATTCTGCTTGTGGGCTCCCTCCTGTGGTTGTGGCTGGTAATGCAGTTGATCCTGTTTTACAGTCTTGGTCAGGTGAATTGGATAATTGGAATTTAGACTGGGGTATTTAGGTTTGCAGGATTTCCTCAGTCCTTGCCAGTTGTCAAATGTTCTTGGAGGTGTTTCACCTCTGCCAGGTCTCTTCCTGCCCTGCTGCAAAACTTCCAAGCTAAGTGAATGGTTTTGTTTTCTTGTGGCACACATGCTGTATGCTTGTTTTGGAATTGTCTATTTCTGCTCAGAGTTGTTTTTTTGTGGATATTTGGTCTGTATGTCTGCCTTAACCTGCTCTTTGTTAGAAAGTTTTCTTTCTAGGATTTAAGTGCCATTCATTTGTTGTTGGCTTGTACAGCTTTTGATTGTGTCATCATAGTTGGATTCACAGGAGTTCCACAATTTAGAGAGCGCCGAGTCTTGAGTAGACTCAGGGGTATTTTTGTATTATCTGCTGTGGATATTTTTGAAAGGATTTTTATACTGACTGCAATAGTATTCTGTCCTGTCTTTACCTATCTAGCTAGAGTGGCCTCCTTTGCTAAATTCTGTCTTTTGCCTGAGTGTGTCTTTTCCTCTCTTACTCACAGTCAATATTTTAGGGGGCTTTCTATCCTTCAGGGGTTCTGCTGTGAGGTAAGATAGAATTCCTGTTTCTAGGGTATGGTTAGTCACATCCCACGGCTACTTCTAGTTGCGGTGTTAGGTCAGGAACTGAGATCAGTAAAGGTACCACTTACTCCTGTGAAGGATATTCATGTGGCTCCAAGGTCACTGGATCATAACAGGCGGTCCCGATAATGCCAATAGCCTTGCTGCACTGTACATACCGGGAGCAAAATGGTTACCAACCTATGAAGGTATGCCTGGTACCTTAGCAGCTTTCAAACGTAAAATATGTGCAGTGCAGGACATGTATGCAACGACAGGAAAGCAGTGAGCCGCCATTGTGCTAGTACAATAAATAGGCGCAGCGGAGCTAGAGGTCGAGTCTTGGAGAGATGCTGACAGAGACTCAGTAGAAAATGTGTTTGGCAAGCTCAAAGCTGCTTTTGAAAAATGCACACGGACTGAGCTAAGGATGTTATTCTACCAATGTAAACAGAGACCATAAGATAACATCAGAGACTATGCCCTGTGTTTACAAGGAGCACTCTGGTCTTTAAAACAGGTAGACCCAGCAAGTGTAGAAGATGAAGATAAAATGCTTGCAGAACAGTTTATGGCTGGATTGAGGTCAGCCTTTCACCCCCAGCAGATACATATGTGGGTCTATCACTTATGTATACTTTAATACTCTAAAAGACCTGCTTTAACTGTATTACAGGACCCATTATCTGCAGAACTTGCAACTTCATCTTGGCATGTTGATACCTCTCGCACAGACTTTGAGCCTAATTCTAAAGACTCTGCAAAGATTATAAGGCAAGCTGGAGCACTAAACTCTGATGATGACCTACGTAACCTGGTGCTGCAGCTAAACAAAATTTGAACTATGTGCTGACACTCTTGCAAGACCGGCAGGGTCACAGCCACTAAAGACTGATTGCCCTGCAGATGTCCCATGGATGAAGAAGAAGCCCATGTCGCCTGTGGAGGGGACCAACAAGTCGCCCAATCAGGGGACAAACAAGTCGCCCATTCAGGGAACAAACGCACCATTCCGACGCAGAACTATCGACTACACAGATTCTTCAGGACAACCCTCTGTCTTCACTGTAATAAACCAGGCCACTTCACAAGAGGATGTCCTTTAAACCAGCGATCCCTGAGGCCGGGGGCCAGGTCTCAGGAGTAAGACCCTTGGCCCCATATGACTGGCGTAGTCGGTACGTGTGAGGTCGTCCGTACCTCAACATTACGCTAGAAGGAATCCCCACTTCAACCCTTCTGGACACCGGGTCACAGGTCACCACCATCCCACATATCCTTTCTAAAGAATTTTGGTCTGATACCGATCTTAAACCTCCAGACTATAGCTTTGTTATTCTTGCAGCTAATGGACAACCACTAAACCAGGTGGGGTTTAGAGAGGTTACAATAAGGCTGGGGAGGGTAGAGTTAAAAGGCCAAGGGTTATGAGTGGTAGAAGATGACCCTAATAATAAATGCCCCTACATGGTAATTGGTACTAATGTGATTGAAAACTGCCTTGGAGAAGTGTTGTTTTTACTCCGACAGATTGCTGTGACTGCTGGTAATGGACAGAAGAGGGTTATATAGAGAGAAATCCGAGCCCTTATGTACAAGCAACAGGTAAATCTGTCTGGAGGAGAGATTGGCAGTGTACTGGTAAACCGACCTGTTCCCTATTGTGTTACCGCCAAAGAGTTAAATGATGATATGGTCTCGAGCTGCTATAGGTCTCAGAGGAAAGGAGTGCCTGGCAGTTGTAGAGCCGGTTTATTCAGAACACAGACCTACACTACTGACAGCCAGAGGGGGGGTAGATGTAAGCAGGGGAAGAGTACCAATACGTGTATTAAACTGTGGGGAAGAAGAAGTAAAACTACCCAGGTATGCTACT
The DNA here is from genome assembly GCA_033576535.1 of Allobates femoralis. Taxonomy (NCBI): domain Eukaryota; kingdom Metazoa; phylum Chordata; class Amphibia; order Anura; family Aromobatidae; genus Allobates; species Allobates femoralis. The sequence goes on from JARQOC010000006.1 coordinate 158,436,075, forward strand.
ATAGCAAAGCTGTACACTGTCTGTGACAGTCATATACAGGAAGTAGAGCCCTTACCCCAATCAAACCAGGAGAGGACAACAACTCTAAGGGACAGCTGGAGAAGTGGTGTCAGCAGTTGCACGTAGGAACTGATACCACCCCTTCTTACCAGAAGCATTGAATCTACCGGGTAGCACAAGAGTTTGAACATGTATTCAGTAATCATCCATTAGATTTTGGGAGAATTAAAGGGGTACACCATCATATACCCACAAAAGATCATCCCCCAATTAAAGTGAGATACAGACCCGTTCCACCAAATCACTACCAATGTGCTAAAGAAATGCTGCAAGACATGAAGGAGGCAGGGGTTATAAGAGATAGTTGTAGTCCCTGGGCAGCCCCTTAGTCCAAGTCAGAAAGAAAGATGGCACTATGAGGATGTGTGTGGATTACAGGGAAATCAATAAGATCACTCACAAAGATGCTTACCTGTTACCCTGTATAGAAGAGTTTCTTGCTGCATTAAAGACTGATAATTATTTCTCCACATTAGATCTCACTAGTGGGTATTGGCAGGTCTCCATTACAGAAGAAGACAGAGAGAGAAGACAGCATTCGCAACACCAATGGGCCTATGTGAATTCAATAGCATGCCGTTTGTGTTATGCAATGCACCGGGAACGTTTCAAAGACTCATGGAATGTTGTCTGGGACACAGGAACTTCGAGACAGTGCTCTTATACCTGGACAATGTCATCGTGTATTCCAAGACCTATGAGGATCACCTGGAACACCTGGCAGAGGTATTTATAGCCCTAGCAAAGTACGGGATAAAACTTAAACCATCTAAATGTCACCTGCTGAAACCAAAAGTCCAATACTTGGGAATGTGGTCAGCGCAGATGGAGTGGCACCAGATCCGGAAAAAGTGACAGCTATCCAGGACTGGCAGAGACCAACCACCGTCAGAGAGGTACGTTAATTCCTAGGTTTTGTGGGATACTACAGAAGATTCATAAAGGGCTACACAAAGATGGCAGCGCCCCTGCAAGATCTTCTGGTAGGTCAAACTAAAAAGAGGAGGTCCTCTGAACCACCATTTGAATGGGGAAAGGAGCAAGAAGACTCTTTCCAGCAGATGAAGCAGGCTCTGACCAGTGAGGAAATGCCGGCTTTTCCTGACTATAACTTAGCATATGTCTTGTACACTGACGCAAGTAATGTAGGCTTGGGAGCAGTACTATCCCAAGTACGAGGTGGCAAGGAAAGAGTAATTGCCTGTGCCAGCAGAAAACTGCAACCCACAGAGAAGAACCCGGAAAAACTACAGTTCCTTTAAGATGGAGTTCTTGGCCTTGGTTTGGGTTTTAACAGAGCGGTTTAAGCATTACCTGGCAGCTTCAAAATTTACCGTCTACAAGGATAATAATCCATTAATACACCTGGATACCGTGAAGCTCGGTGCATTAGAGCAATGCTGGATGGCTTGGCTATCAAATTATGACTTTACCATCAAGTACTGGGCGGGCCGTAAAAATGCCATTGCTGATCTCTCTCCAGAAACCCTCAAGTACATCTGCAAGAACATGAAGAAGAGGTGGATGACTTGGAGGAAGTAGAACTCCCAGCTTTTCATAAAAACAGAAAATGAGAAATGACAGGAACCCATATCTATCAAAACCGTCAGAATGTAGCATTGAACCGTTGCCTCATTAAGGATTGAAATAGACACAAGACAGTGATCTGGCAGTGAGCCTAGTGAGGAGGCTGGTAACCCAACCGATTCCCGTCTTGATGAGAATGCTCCACCTGAGGTCCAAAATTTGTGGAAGGAAAGAAGCAGGTTATTCATCTATCAAGATAAATTGTGCAGACCGTATATCAACCCCAGAACACAAGAAATGGTATGGCAAATTGTGGTTCCAAAAAGGGACGTCCAAATGGTGTTAGAAGCATACCATAATGGAGCAGGACACTTTGGATGGAAAAAGCTCGAAATCTTGTTACAAGAAAGATTCTATTGGATTGGCATGAGATCTACCATAGAAAAATAGTGTAAAAATTGTGGACCATGCTCATTGAGAAGAAAAGACCGTAACAGCCAGAAGGCACCATTACAGCCTATCATCACTAAACAGCCATTGGAATTAGTAGTCTTAGATCATGTCAAGCTCACACCCAGAAGATCAGGCTATACCTATGCTCTTACCATGGTGGACCACTATTCGAGATTCCTAATGGCAGCTCCTGTGAAAGACTTAACAGCTCAAACAGCAGTAAGAACCTTTCAAGCTTGTTTCTGCAGACCATTCAGATATCCAGAATAGGTATTGACAGATTAAAGTCCTACCTTTGAAGCTGAACTGTTTCAAGAGTTCTGTAACTTGTACGGATGCAAGAAGATTCTTACTACGCCTTACCATCCTCAAACCAGTGGAATGTTCGAGAAAATGAACCACATAGTGATAGAATTGTTAAAAATTTGCCACTAGAAGAACGAAACAGATGGCCAGAGAAGTTACCAGATCTTGTTGACATTTACAACAACATCCCAGTGAGATCAACAAATTATACCCCTGCATACCTCATTAGAGCAAGACCAGGAAAATTGCCAGTAGACTTTGAAAAGGGCATTGCAGTTCCTGAAGAAAACACGTCAGATGCAGATTGGGATACCAGAAGAAAAGAGCAGTATAATAAAATACAGGAGTGTGTAGAGAGAAGTCTGGCAAAATCAAGAGAAAAGCAAGAAGCAGACTTTAACAAAAGCGCACAAGGAACACCCTTAATACCAGGTGAATTGGTTTTGAAGAGAAAAAGAAGACTGCACAAATTGGATGATCAATGGGAAGCAGAAGCCTACACTGTACTACCATCAATCTTCGATAACCAGAAAACCCGTTTGATTAGTAAAGACAAAGGTAGAACAACAGCAACAGTGTCCAGAGATCATTTAAAGAAATGTCCTCAACAATTGCAACCTAGAGAGATAATTCCTTGTCAGGAAGAGGAAAAAGAGGAAAAGACAATCTAGGAAACCTTTCTGCAGATTGGCCTCAAATAGAGGGTGCATACTTAATACCTATAATGACATTCCCACAACCAGTTGAAGAATCAAGAACAGAAGAACCAACCATTGTAGCAGATGTAGAGAATCATGCAATTGGTGCACCTGCCATTCCTACTGTGAGATCAAGTAGTTGCAGACTGTTACCCAGTTTACCTGTGACATATAGACCAACTCACATTAGTCAACACGTGAGAATTACGTAGATCGGCACAAATCAACTTGGGTCACCCACCACTCAGATACAGAGAGTAAGCTGTAAAATGTGGGAAATGTAAATACGTTCAAAATGTAAATATGTTCAAAATGTAGATATGTAGTTAATGTTAGTATACAAAAGGGTGAAGAGTAGGCCAAAACAGGTCAAACCAGGTACACAACATCAGAGAGAGGGGTGACTGGAGTTAAAGGAGCTGTCTAGCGAGAGCAAAATCTTGGCCAATAGGTGACACCAGGGCCAGGAGGCCTACAGCTCTTATGACCGATAGAGGCCCCTGCAGTACCTAGGACTCCTACGCCGAGGCACCTGTAGTAAGTGTTTCTTGTGTATTTTGAACTTTTAAGCCTACAGAGACTTTGCCTATTTGGACTTTTTTTAAACTTTTTGCAAATCCTTACAAATGGACCATGGTCACAGGACTGGTGGTGGTTAAAACATTCTTTAACAGCCTGCAGCGGATGAACTAGAGTTGTATAGAATGGTTACCTGTTTTACCTATTTTTCCCTGTTTTTTGTAATTTTTATTTTGAAACTTTGTTCAAATTAATGTAAATATTATTGCTATGTTATGTTTATTGAAAAATGTTTCAGTAGCGGAGGACTAACGTTAACTAGGGGAGAATGTGGCATCCCTGCAGGGATAGCCACAGGACCCACCGGTGCATAGAAGGATTTACACCTTAGCACACACAGCACACAACACCTTCCTCCACAGGCCTGAAGGGGGAGCTCTACTTGCTGCCTTAGGCAAGATCCCCTATAAAGATCTATGTCTGAGGGAGGAGCCAGCCAGTTATTTCAGTCAGTCAGACAGAGGGATTTAAGGAGTGATAGTTGAGGAAGAGCTGATTGCTGGGACCAAGTCAGGCCCAGAACCAGAGAAGACTGACATCGGAGCTGTGTAGTACCCTAGAAAGGGACGAAGGCAAGTGGAAAATTAGAAAATTCTAGAAAGAGGGGAACAGAAATATTTGCCCTTTAGCCCATCGGACACCGGAGTCCAAAGCTGCAGTTGGTCCAGTCATAGCAGAGAAAGCCTGGACAGTCAGGAGGATTTAATCCCCCTGGAGCTCAGGAAACCAAGATCCCAAACCTGACCAAACATAGGACCAGGGACCCAAGGAAAGTAGTAGAGATCCCTACAGAAAGGTCCTCATCGTCAGTTGTGGAGTATCATCCTGAGAGAGAGAGAAAGCGGCAGCTTCAGCTTGAGCAGAACTTTCCCAAATCACCACACACGCAAATAGAGGAGGCTTCATAACTTTCAAAGGTGGATGTCCCAAACTGCACCAGCCACCTGGTTACCCTCCTGGACCATACCTGCTACGCGCCATCAGTAAAAAAGGTACTGAAACAGAGACTATTGTGTGTGTGTCTTATTTACCGCCGCCGCCTGGAGAACTTACACAGAGCCAAGGACTACTACTCCCCTCATCTACCCCGCTGCCCTGAGGTAAAGCTCCACCTGTGGGGAGCTGTACTACCCAAAGCTGCATCACCATCACCTCAGCGGCCGGCTGCAGCGCTAGTAACTACATTACCAGGTACCACAGGTGGCGGCACATATAATAATACACCATCCCAAATAGTTTCCCCTCAGCCATTGAGGGTCCAGGGCATGGGACCAGGACCCGACCAGCCGTGATCCCCACTGAAGTAGCAACCTGTCCCGGTATCCCAGTACCCCTACCCTGTTGAGCAACTCATGTACATATGAATGTATTTGTGTATATATACACTGTATGTGTGTACATATGGATGTGTGTGTGGTGGACACTGCACAGTACCACTTCTCCTGTCCTGTATACCCAATGTGCAAAATATAAACAACCAGTAACATAACATAAAGACACTCATCACAACGACACTCAACTCAGGCATACAATCAGGAAAGTCAAAATACTTAGGTTTAGGTGATTAGGTTTATTGTAAGACTCTAGCATCCAATAGGAAATGAAGGCACAGCATAAATAAGTGGCACCAAATAGCTGTCAGCAAACTTGAGAAAGGAGGCAAGCTCCTCCAAAACATGTTGGTGTGACAAGCTACTACACTGACTACGCACAGCCCCTCCACACTACACTCTGCCTCTACTAGCAACGTGACCGCAACTTCGGCGCTGGCGTCCAATCAGTTTAATGGAAGCGTGTGCCCGTCATGGAGGCGCGCGCTCTCGGCACCAGACAGGTCTCGGGGTCCTGATCATGAGCCCAGACCCATCAAAGACTGCAGCAACAGAGAGCGGAAGCGAGCAGGACCCGGAGGCTGACATGAGAAGTAAGTGCCACGGTAATTTTCGCAAACATAGAGTGGGGATAGGTGATAGAAGAAAAGGAATTACATGTAACATCACTGTTGATAGGAACTCCAAAGGGAGCCTAGGATGACAACATCATAAACAGAGTCCAGCTAACTCATAGAAACAGAACAACAGGATAGGAGCAGCTAAACCTATAGAACAGGGGTCCCCAATTCCAGGCCTCGAGGGCCGCCAACAGTGCATGTTTTCAGGATCTCCTTAGTATTGCACAGGGGTTGGAATCATTACCTGTGCATTTGATCACATTAACACCTGTGCAATACTAAGGAAATCCTGAAATCCTGCACTCTTGGCAGCCCTTAGGCCTGGAGTTGGGGACCTCTGCTATAGAAGGCAAATAGCAACAACAGAAGATTGTCAGCACTGTCATATTATATATATAGTAAAGACATTTAAATCAATATATTGCGGATAGAAACCTGAGTCATAGGGGAATATCCACCGCAGAAAAAGGGAAGGAACCTGAGTTATATAAAGGTAAACAATTCACAGCACTAAGGAGTACATAAATTGAAATTCCAAATAAAGGCACCGATTACTACATATTGATCTATTACAGAAAGAGCCCCAATCAAGAAATACCACCAGAAGAGGAGTGCCTACTCTGCAACCTCACCAATACTAATATACATTGCCCTACTCATATGATTTGTGTTGTAGAATAAATTTACAGTTGTACTGAAAATACCAATAAACATCGTGGACAGGGTTGTATCTAAAAGGTTTGTCTTGTAATTATTTCCACTATAAGGGTGTAACGCCGAGCCTCAAAAGTATATACTAAGTCCAATAGGTATGCATAATGTAAATGTCCAATTTAAAGGGGAATAGCACACAGTAACACCCCGATGCGTCCAGCAGCAAATCACTCAACAAAGGTAGCTCCGGTGTTCTAATATTTAAATTTAAATACAAATTTAAATATATTTAAATTCTTTAGCCGACCGGTGTGTGGTTGCTGGAATAAGGGCGTGTGTGCCTGAAACGTTGCCATTTTCTGTGCCTTGGCTACATCATATTGGAGTGCTGCAGAAAAAAAAGAACAGCACAGGTATACTTAGCACTGATTAAACACAGTGTCCAACTGTGTGAGGAATCCAGTTGATAGAAATCCAGGCAGCACACAAAAAATATTTTCTATGCAAAAGTGGACTTTATTGAGGCCAAAAATGGCACAACGTTTTGGTGCTAGGAAGTGCACCTTTCTCAAGTACACAGTGTTCAACAAAGCGTGGGTTTATATCATGTTCAAGTGATTATTCCAATTAACAATCATTTCATCAGTTACAGTAAAAACAATGCATCATGTACAGTACATCATTGTAATTTCCATTTCATGAATGAAGAATAACACTTAAAAAGGTTCCATATATATATATTACAAACACAGTGCATCCTCACATAGATAAGAACATATCTCTAAGTTCCAATTCGGAAAAACAATCCTTCCAACCACCATTACCCTTCAAGTGTATGGATCTTGAAGTCCACATTCAGACCTGCAGGTTTTAATGTGGATGAATATCCACTCCAACTCCCTGCATTTTGGGCTTTGCACTCTATTACCTCCTCTTCTTTTCTTGGGGATGGGATCTATGATTCTAAATTTAAGGTCATTAGTGATGGAGAGAAGTTGGATGGGGCATTGACAGAGATGTCAAGAAATTTGAGACAAGAGGTTACCCAAAAACTGTGATTAGAAAGTGTTGGAGTAAAGTGGATATAGTGGAGAGGAACACTCTGTTGACACAAAAGGTGAAAAAACCTCTATACAGGATCCCATTTATAACAAAATTTGGGGACAGTAATAAGATCTCTCAAATTATTTGCAAGCATTGGGGGTAAATACTCCAGAAAGAATTTCCGCATATTGACGAATTCTCTAGGCCACCAGTCTTTGCATATAGGCGTGGTGAGAGTCTAAAGGACAGGTTGGTCCACTCTGACTGTGGTTCTATTAAAAAACAAACACAACTGTCCCTTACAGGGAGCACCCAAAAGGGGTCTTTTCCCTGTTTGAAATGTGTCAATTGTGCTTATATGATAAAAGGACCCTCATTTAAACATCCTCAAACTAATGTAACCTACCAGATTAAACAATTTCTCACTTGTGATAGTGAATACGTAATATATCTACTCCAATGCCCATGCAACCTTTTGTATGTGGGGGAAACAACCTGCGACTTGAAAACTAGAATGAGCCAACATAGATATTATATCAGAAAGTAAGCAATTGAATCTGCCCGTACCTAACCATTTTGTGGAAATGGGGCACTCTGAACATGACCTTACATTTAGAATCATAGATCCCATCCCCAAGAAAAGAAGAGGGGGTAATAGAGCACAAAGCCTAAAACGCAGGGAGTTGGAGTGGATATTCAGACTGCAGACATTAAAACCTGCAGGTCTGAATGTGAACTTCAAGATCCATACACTTTAAGGGTAATGCTGGTTGGAAGAATTGTTTTTCCGAATGGGAACTTAGAGATATGTTCTTATCTACAGTATGTGAGGATGCACTGTGTTTGTAATATATATATATGGAACCTTTTTAAGTGTTATTCTTCATTAATTTCAGGAAGAATATGATTCATAAATAAGATGCACTGGAAAGTCCAAGAATCCATATACCAAGAAACATAAATTTACCTTTCTGCATATTGGAGCCGTAATTATGGGGTTTTTGTTTGTGACTATGGGTTATTATACCCCCAGATGACCTTTTGGTTGCTCCTATTTTTATAGTAAAGCCTTAAAAGGCGTGTTTGGCCTGAGTTAATTATAATAAACTGGCCTTACATGTATATCCATTGAGTTTGATACTCTTCACACTATAACGGAGTTACCTGGGCAGGGTCATGTGACTGGAGCCGCTTAACCCGTTGAGGGACAAACCCCTGTAAATTCCATTAGGGAGTTATTATTGGAAATTGTTCTTGTTTTTGCTAAAACTAACTGACATGTAACTATAAGAAGCTCCCTGATGGTACCGCCATGTTAATTAACATAAGCAGTAAAGTTTACTTGCTTATTTTTGTATACAGAGCGCTGCTGGCACAGTTTGCCCCATTACAATATGGCATCGGCGGTGAGCATTGCTAATCTTAGACAAATCAGATGCAGTAATACTGCACCTGCGCCTAACTGACCCGGAAAAGCCATGATTGCGGCTATGGGAGTTTTTGATGCACTTTATGAAATGGAGATTACAATGATGTACTGTACATGATGCATTGTTTTTATTGTAACTGATGAAATGATTGTTAATTGGAATAATCACTTGAACATGTTATAAACCCACACTTCGTTGAACACTGTGTACTTGAGAAAGGTGCACTTCCTAGCACCGAAACATTGTGCCATTTTTGGACTCAATAAAGTCCACTTTTGCATGGAAAATGTTTTTTTGCGTGCTGCCTGGATTTCTATCAACTAGATAGATACATGATAGATAGATAGAGACATAGATAGATGATAGATTACAGATACATAGATAGATGATACATATAGACAGATTGATAGTTTTGTAAAGACATCTATATCTATACACATAATCACCAGTTTTGCACTTCCGGCCACTGTGCCGCTATCGCGAGCGATGGTGCGCATGCGCCATTGCGAGCCGCCGACACTGGCCGGAAGCGCAAAAATCCTAACGCCACACACCCACCCGACGCTCACCCGCTGACCCGCCACATCCTCCCGCTCCCCCGCCACATCCTCCCGCTCCCCCGCAATTCCCGCCCAGCGCCGACTGCCACCTCGCGCACACGCGGCGCCACTTTCAATTACCGCCCAGCTCCCACTACACAGCACACAGTGCGACCCCAGCCCGCCCACAGCTGCGCACTGCATTGATAACGTCACCGCCCGTCCCGCCCCTATCCCCAAATCCCCTCAGTGTCTGCACCAATGTATGTATACAATGTGTGTTTAATGGCTGTCTACTCTCTGTTAGAGGTAGGTGGAAGGTCCTTAAAGATGATTTCAGGGAATTAGGCTGCAAGCTTAAGGCAAGGACCTCCAAGGTAGTGTTCTCTGAAATACTGCCTGTACCACGTGCCATACCAGATAGGCAATGGGAGATTAGGGAGATAAATAAGTGGCTCAGGAATTGGTGTAGGAAAGAGGGGTTTGGGTTCCTGGAGAACGGGCCGACTTCTCTGTTGGCTATAGGTTCTATGCTAGGGACGGGCTGCACCTCAATGGGAGGGTGCAGCTGTGCTGGGGGAGAAAATGGCTAGAAGGTTGGAGGAGTGTTTAAACTAGGGATTGGGGGGGAGGGTATTCATTGTATAGGAGGCGAAGATAGTGTAAATAGTAACCTGGGCACAAGTAATAAAATTGGGGGTGGCATGGGGGGTGGGGTTAGAACAGTCAATCTAGTAGGAAGAATAGAGGTAAAGAGAGATGCATAAAGTGCATGTACACTAATGCCAGAAGTCTCACGAACAAAATGGAGGAATTAGAATTGATTTTGTTGGAAAATAATTATGACATGGTGGGGATTTCGGAGACTTGGCTGGACGAGAGCCATGACTGGGCTGTTAATTTACAGGGCTATTGTCTGTTCAGAAATGACCGCACAAATAGGCGTGGAGGAGGTGTATGTTTATACGTAAAATCATCCTTAAAACCCATCCTGCGTGATAATATAGGTGAATCTAATGGAAATGTAGAGTCCCTGTGGGTGGAGATAAGGGGAGGGGGAAAAAATAATAAATTACTGATAGGGGTTTGTTATAAGTCCCCAACAATGATGGAAGTGGAGGAGAATATCCTCATAAAGCAAATAGATGAAGCAGCGACTCAGGGAGAAGTCATTATTGTGGGGGACTTCAACTACCCTGAAATACATTGGGGATCAGAAACCTGCAGTTCCAGCAAAGGTAATAAGTTTTTGAAAACTATGAGAGACAATTACCTTTCACAACTGGTTCAGGACCCAACAAGAAGGGGGGCACTGCTGGACCTAATATTAACTAACAGGCTGGACCGCATATCAAATATACGGGTTGGAGGTCACTTGGGTAATAGTGATCATAACTTAATAAGCTTTCAAGTATCCTTTACTAAGATGTGTAGTAGAGGGGCTACAAGGACACTAAACTTCAGGAAGGCAAATTTCCAACGGTTGAGAGATGATCTTAGTGCAATAAACTGGGACGATGTCCTGAGACATAAAAGTACACAACACAAATGGGAGATGTTTATTAGCATCCTGAATAGGACCTGTGCACAATATATACCCTATGGGAATAAGCATGCTAGAAATAGGAGGAAACCACTATGGCTAAATAAAGCGGTAAGAAGTGCAATATGTGACAAAAAGAAAGCATTTAGGGAATTAAAGCAAGTAGGTAGTGATGAGGCATTAAATAAATACAGAAAATTAAATAACATTTGTAAAAAGCAAATCAAGGCAGCAAAGATTGAGACAGAGAGACTCATTGCCAGAGAAAGTAAAAAGAATCCCAAAATATTTTTTAACTACATAAATAGTAAGAAACTAAAAAATGATGGTGTTGGCCCCTTTAAAAATAGTCTGGGTGAAATGGTGGATGAGGATGAGGAAAAAGCCAATATGCTAAATGACTTTTTTTCAACAGTATTTACACAAGAAAATCCCATGACAGACAATATGATCAGTAATAACAAAAAAGTCTCAATTAAATGTCACCTGCTTAACCCAAGAGGAAGTACGGCATCGTCTAAAAATCACTAAAATTGACAAATCCCCGGGCCCGGATGGGATACACCCAGAGTGCTGCAGGAATTAAGTACTGTCATAGATAGACGGTTATTTTTAATATTTAAAGATTCCATAATAACAGGGTCTGTACCACAGGACTGGCGTATAGCAAATGTGGTGCCAATATTCAAAGGGACAAAAACTGAACTTGGAAATTATAGGCCAGTAAGCTTAACCTCTACTGTGGGTAAAATCCTAGAGGGTTTTCTAAGAGATGCTATACTGGAGTATCTGAAGAAAAATAACCTCATGACCCATTATCAACATGGTTTTACGAGGGACCGTTCCTGTCAAACTAATCTAATAAGCTTCTATGAAGAAGCAAGTTCTGGACTGGACCAAAGAAATGCAGTGGATGTGGTGTATATGGACTTTTCAAAAGCTTTTGATACGGTGCCACACAAAAGGTTGATACATAAAATGAGGGAAATGGGGATAGGGGAAAATATGTGTAAGTGGGTTAAGAACTGGCTTAGTGATAGGAAACAAAGGGTGGTTATTAATGGAACACACTCAGAATGGGTCACAGTTATCAGTGGGGTACCACAGGGGTCAGTGTTGGGCCCGCTTCTATTTAATATATTTATTAATGACCTTGTAGGGGGCATACAGAGTAGAATCTCAATATTTGCAGATGACACTAAACTCTGCAGGGTAATCAATACAGAGGAGGACAATTTTATATTACAGGAGGATTTATGTAAACTAGAAGCTTGGGCTGATAAATGGCAAATGCGCTTTAATGGGGATAAATGTAAAGTCATGCACTTGGGCAGAGGAAACAAAAGGTATAATTATGTGCTTAATTGTAAAACACTGGGCAAAACTGTCACTGAAAAAGACCTGGGTGTATGGGTAGATGACAAACTCACATTTAGTGGCCAGTGTCAGGCAGCTGCTGCAAAGGCAAATAAAATAATGGGATGCATTAAAAGAGGCATAGATGCTCATGAGGAGAACATAATTTTACCTCTATATAAGTCACTAGTGCGACCACACTTAGAATACTGTGTACAATTCTGGTCTCCGCTGTATAAGAAAGACATAGCTGAACTAGAGCGGGTCCAGAGAAGAGAGACAAAAGTCATTAGAGGACTAAGGGGTCTGCAATACCAAGACAGGTTATTAAACTTGGGGTTATTTAGCTTGGAAAAACGAAGGCTTAGGGGTGATCTTATAATAATGTATAAATATGAGGGGACAGTACAGAGAACTTTCTAATGATCTCTTTACTCTTAGGCCTGAGACTGGGACAAGGGGGCATCCTCTACGTCTGGAGGAAAGAAGGTTTATTCATAATCACAGAAGCGGATTCTTTACTGTAAGAGCAGTGAGACTATGGAACTCTCTGCCACATGCTGTTGTAATGAGTGAGTCACTACTAACATTTAAGAGGGGCCTGGATGCCTTTCTTGAAAACTATAATATTACCAGTTATACATACTAGATTCTTTGATAAGGCGTTGATCCAGGGAATTAGTCTGATTGCCGTATGTGGAGTCAGGAAGGAATTTTTTCCCCCAATGTGGAGCTTAGTGTTGCCACATGGGTTTTTTTTTGCCTTCCTCTGGATCAACATGTTAGGCTATGGGTTGAACTAGATGGACTTAAAGTCTTCCTTCAACCTTAAAAACTATGTTACTATGTTACTATGTTACTATGTCTCTGTATACTGTGTGTCTAATGTCTCTGTATACTGTGTGTCTTCTCTGTATACTGTGTGTCTAATGTCTCTGTATACTGTGTGTCTAATGTCTCTGTATACTGTGTGTCTAATGTCTTTGTATACTGTGTGTCTAATGTCTCTGTATACTGTGTGTCTAATGTCTCTGTATACTGTGTCTAATGTCTCTGCATACTGTGTCTCTAATGTCTCTGTATACTGTGTGTCTAATGTCTCTGTATACTGTGTGTCTAATGTCTCTGTATACTGTGTGTCTAATTTCTCTGTATACTGTGTGTCTAATGTCTCTGTATACTGTGTCTAATCTCTCTGTATACTGTGTGTCTAATGTCTCTGTATACTGTGTGTCTAATGTCTCTGTATACTGTTTGTCTAATGTCTCTGTATACTGTGTGTCTAATCTCTCTGTATACTGTGTCTAATCTCTCTGTATACTGTGTGTCTAATGTCTCTGTATACTGTTTGTCTAATGTCTCTGTATACTGTGTCTAATGTCTCTGTATACTGTGTCTAATGTCTCTGTATACTGTGCCTAATGTCTCTCTATACTTTGTCTACTGTCTCTGTATACTGTGTCTAATCTCTCTGTATACTGTGTCTAATCTCTCTGTATACTGTGTGTCTAATGTCTCTGTATACTGTTTGTCTAATGTCTCTGTATACTGTGTCTAATGTCTCTGTATACTGTGTCTAATGTCTCTGTATATTGTGTCTAATGTCTCTGTATAATGTGTGTCTAATGTCTCTGTATACTGTGTGTCTAATGTCTCTGTATACTGTGTGTCTAATGTCTCTGTATACTGTGTGTCTAATGTCTCTGTATACTGTGTGTCTAATGTCTCTGTATACTGTGTCTAATGTCTCTCTATACTGTGTCTAATGTGTCTGTATACTGTGTCTAATGTCTCTGTATACTGTGTCTACTGTCTCTGTATACTGTGTCTAATGTCTCTGTATACTGTGTCTAATGTCTCTGTATACTGAGTCTAATGTCTCTGTATACTGTGTCATGTCTCTGTATACTGTGTCATATCTCTGTATACTGTGTAATGTCTCTACACTCTGTGTAATGTCTCTACACTGTGTGTAATGTCTCTACACTCTGTGTAATGTCTATATACTCTCTGTAATGTCTATATACTCTCTGTAATGTGTCTATACTGTGTCTAATGTGTCTATACTGTGTGTCATCTCTGTATACTGTGTGTAATGTGTCTATACTGTCTGTAATGTCTCTATACTCTGTCTAATGTGTCTATACTGTGTGTAATCTCTGTATACTGTCTATAATGTGTCTATACTGTGTGTAATGTCTCTATACTCTGTGTAATGTGTCTATACTGTGTGTAATGTGTGTATACTGTCTGTAATGTGCCTATACTGTGTCTAATGTGTCTATACTGTGTGTAATGTCTGCATACTGTCTGTAATGTGTGTATACTGTGTGTATACTGTGTGTATACCTGAAACGATATGAAGCATCTGGGCTCCATCATCCGCCCTGTATCATAATTCATCTGCACCCCTCTGACCATCACCTAATCATCATGATGTTTCTGTGTTTCTCTACAGGTATGTTTGACTGAATGGACCAGCACCAAACTTCAATGCTTTTTTGTTGTATTCTGTCTGCTGCAAAATCTCTGGGGTATGTTTGACTGAATGGACCAGCACCAAACTTCAATGCTTTTTTGTTGTATTCTGTCTGCTGCAAAATCTCTGGGGTATGTTTGACTGAATGGACCAGCACCAAACTTCAATGCTTTTTTGTTGTATTCTGTCTGCTGCAAAATCTCTGGGGTATGTTTGACTGAATGGACCAGCACCAAACTTCAATGCTTTTTTGTTGTATTCTGTCTGCTGCAAAATCTCTGGGGTATGTTTGACTGAATGGACCAGCACCAAACTTCAATGCTTTTTTGTTGTATTCTGTCTGCTGCAAAATCTCTGGGGTATGTTTGACTGAATGGACCAGCACCAAACTTCAATGCTTTTTTGTTGTATTCTGTCTGCTGCAAAATCTCTGGTTCCAGCATCAATGTAACTGTTCTTCCCCCTACCCCCCCCAATGCCTGTTTATGATCCTTTGTTCAAATATGCCTATGAGTGACCATTTGGTGCAGCCTTGCTTGGCCATGGCTTAATGAACTCCAGTTCCCTCCCCTTTGCCCCACACCTGAAATCAGTATCATTGTGCATATAAGGAGCCTTGCTTAGTCTGCATGCTGACGTGTCTGCTGCGAAAGTGCATGTTGTAAAAGTGCACTGAAACGAAATAGACCTGAAATTGACCGGAATTGACTGGGATAGACTGGAAGGTACTGTCAGATAGCCATTCAAACAATGTCTATTACTCTATCCTCTACTAATCACTACCATGTCTTTAACTGCACTGTTTGTGTTTCTATGTGCCATCACCACCAACTTGTATCACCCTATCCCTCCTCCATCACCACTCATTCACATCAGCCCCTCTCTCCTGCCCTCCCCTATGTACAGCTCCCATGCCATCTTCAGTTTACTAAGGATTCTCAGCCCACCATATTCTAACATTTGTCATAATAAACCAAGTCCAAAATCCAAAAACTATCTGCTCTTTCTCTTTTTACTGCTGCTCCTCTCAGGTGATATCTCCCCCAACCCTGGTCCACCCTCTAACTTCAACCCCTCTCCCACCACACATAGAAACCCCACTAACCTCATTACCATCACTTGCACACCTTCATCTTCCTCTTTTAACTGCGCTCTCTGGAATCCACGATCTGCATGCAACAAACTTCCTTTCATTCACAATTACTTCCTTTCCAACTCTCTAAACCTGCTGGCCCTCACAGAAACCTGGATCCAGGATTCAGACACTGCTTCCCCGGCTGCTATTTCTTACGGTGGCTTACACTTCTCTCACTCCCCTAGACCTGGGAACAGACATGGCGGTGGAGTTGGCCTCCTCCTGTCCCCACAATGTACTTTCCAGGTCATCTCTCCAGCCCCATCACTCTCATTCCCTTCTTTTGAGGTCCACACCATTAGGCTATTCCATCCCCTCCATCTCAAAGTAGCAGTGGTATACCGCCCCCCAGGGTCACCCACCCTGTTCCTCGACCATTTCTCCGCTTGGCTCCCGCATTTCATGTCCTCAGATTTACCAACCCTTATTCTGGGAGACTTTAACATTCCCATAAATAGCCCCATCTCCCCATCTGCATCCCAGCTCCTATCTCTAACTACCTCTCTTGGCCTATCACAGCTCTCAACCTCTGAGACGCACGAAAACGGTAACACCCTTGACCTGGTCTTTACCCGGCTCTGCTCATCCTCCCTCTTGGATAACTCAACTCTACTCTCTGACCACAACATTCTCTCCTTCTCACTCACTAACCCTCGGCCAACACAGCCCAATCCTACCTATCACACATCCAGAAATCTACAGGCCATTAACCCTCAGGCACTCACAGACTCCCTCATCTCATCTCTGTCCCCAATCTCTTCAATCGCCTGTCCAGATCAGGCAGTAAATCACTACAATGACACTCTCAGAAGCTCCCTGGACCAAGTAGCGCCCCTCACCCTCAGAACCTCCAAACAGAGAACAAAACAGCCCTGGCTCACACCACAAACTCGATTCCTCCAGCGATGCTCTAGGAGTGCTGAACGTCTATGGAGGAAAACTCGCTCACCAGGAGACTTTATCCATTATAAATTCATGCTAAAAACCTACAACTCTGCCCTTCACCTTGCCAAACAGACCTACTTCACCACCCTGGTCTCCTCACTATCCAACAATCCAAAAAAAACTCTTTGACACCTTTCACTCTCTCCTCAGTCCTAAAGTGCAGGCCCCCATCACTGACCTCTGTGCTGATGACTTGGCTTCCTACTTCATGGAGAAAATAGACAACATCCGCCAGGAAATCAGCTCTCAGCCTCCAAGCGCTGCCACCCCCATTCTTCCCCACATCTCCTCCGGCTCACTCTCCACATTTGACCCAGTCACAGAAGAAGAAGTCTCCAGGCTCCTTTCTTCCTCTCGTCCCACCACATGCACTACTGACCCCATTCCCTCACACCTGCTCCAATCCCTCTCTCCAGTCGTCACCACTCATCTAACCAAAATCTTCAATCTCTCCCTCTCTTCTGGCATCTTCCCCTCCTCCTTCAAACACTCGATCATTACTCCATTATTAAAGAAAACCACTCTCGACCCAACCTGCACAAATAACTACAGACCAGTCTCCAATCTCCCCTTCATCTCTAAACTCTTGGAGCGCCTGGTCTATTCCTGCCTCACCCGTTACCTCTCCGCTCACTCTCTTCTAGATCCATTACAGTCTGGTTTCCGCCCCCTTCACTCTACAGAAACTGCCCTCATCAAAGTGACCAATGACCTTCTGACAGCAAAACGTAATGGTAACCACTCTCTGCTTATTCTCCTTGATCTCTCTGCAGCTTTTGACACTGTTGACCATCAGCTCCTACTCTCTATGCTGCATTCCATTGGCATAAAGGACACGGCTCTCTCCTGGCTCTCCTCCTATCTTTCTGACCGCTCTTTCAGTGTATCTTTTGCTGGCTCCACTTCTTACCCTCTTCCCCTCACTATTGGGGTCCCTCAGGGTTCAGTCCTTGGCCCCCTCCTATTCTCTCTCTACACGGCCCCGATTGGACAGACCATCAGCAGATTTGGCTTTCAGTACCATCTTTATGCTGATGACACACAACTATACACTTCAGCCCCTGACCTTACCCCTGCGGTATTAAAGAACACCAATGACTGTCTAGCTGCAGTTTCCAATATCATGCCCACTCTCTATTTGAAACTAAACCTTTCCAAAACTGAACTTCTTCTGCTCCCCCCATCCACTAACCTCCCTAAATCGGACATCTCTCTCTCAGTTTGCGGCACCACGATAACGCCTAGGCAGCAGGCTCGTTGTCTGGGTGTTATGTTTGACACCGATCTCTCCTTCTCCTCCCACACACAATGTCTCGTCCGCTCCTGTCGCTTACACCTGAAGAATATCTCTAGAGTCCGCCCCTTTCTCATCATGGAAACAACAAAAACCCTCACTGTGGCCCTAATCCATTCCCGCCTTGACTATTGCAATTCTCTATTAAGTGGCCTCCCCCTCACCAGACTTTCTCCTCTCCAGTCCATCCTTAATGCAGCAGCCAGGATCACCCACCTGGCCAATCGTTACTCAGATGCCTCTGCTCTCTGCCAGTCATTGCACTGGCTGCCCGTATACTACAGGATCAAATTCAAATTGCTTGTTCTCACCCACAAAGCTCTTCACAGTGCAGCACCCCCCTACCTCTCCTCCCTCATCTCTGTCTATCACCCCACCCGCTCTCTACGTTCCTCAAATGACCTTCGACTAACATCCGTACTAATCCGATCCTCCCACTCCCGACTCCAAGACTTCTCCAGAGCTGCACCAAAACTCTGGAATGCTTTACCCCAAGAAATCAGGACTATCCACAACTTGCATGGCTTCAGGCGATCCCTAAAAACGCATCTTTTTAAGGCGGCCTATCATACTCCCTAATAGAAGTCCATTGTACTGTAGACAGTGAATGGGCTATCCCTCTGGACATTACTCCTCTACAAACTCCACCAAACCAAAAAGGTCTACACAGATTGTATAATGACCATCCATGTAAGCTTAGTCCTATGCCCCACTTCCTCAAGATGCCTGGACCATCAGTGCAATAAGCCCCTGTACCTTGTGCAACCTCTATCCCGCTTTAGATTGTAAGCTCTTTTGAGCAGGGTCACCTTCATTTCTTGCTTTATTTATTGTATTTTCTCTTTTACATTGATTCTATGCCTATTGTTTTGTATCCAATTATTGTACTACTAGCTGTGAGCCCGATGCAAATGCATCGGGTGTCTAGAATATTTTTAAATTTTTTTTTAGATTTTCAAATAATAATCCAATTAATCCAATGACATCTTTCCACCAACTACATATATTTGTATGGTTGATATCATTTAAGGAAAATTGAACTATTATGTTGTAAGGGTCTTAGAACACAAAGTACCAATACTTCTTAATATGTCAATTGTTTGAATTGATGAATTAACAGTACTAATATATGTATCAGCCACTTTGTGTCAGCCCACCAATCGCGTCAAGATGCCCTTACGCCTGGTGGGACCTACTCTAACTAAATCCGAATTGATATAATTTAGATATTTGTAATAGCTGGATTTTTCTTAGATTTTTTGAGGATTGTGATGTAAATAATAAAATTTTGTAAATTGATACAGAATGAGTTACCAGCTACAGACTTGCAGCAATATCCATGCAATAACAAAAAAACTTGTAGTTAACCAACGGTAAATGGAGTTAACATAGCTTCAGCAGGTGCATAAGATGCATCCACTAACTAACCACAGGTGACTGCAGTTGATGTGGATGACACTGCCGCAACTATGTTGTCTGCACAAACCGCAAGTTAAGTACAAATTACATATATGCAATTATGAAAATTACAGCAAGTATGTTGTTGGTGAGTCCTTCATGATCAATTATTATCATTTAGTATATTCCTCAACAAAGTGAAAAAATCTAAGAAAATTGTCGTAATAGAATCTAATTAATAATTTATGTTTGTCCCTATCTATCTAAACATGTGGAACACACCTTGCTAATGAGATGTGTGTGAACAGCCGTCCCACCCGTCTCTTAGCTGTTCACAAAAACCTCTCCCTTTAAAGAATAACAATCAAATCTCTCAGCACGTAGTGTACTGGAGCTTTAAATAGTGGTTTCTATCACCCTGTGAAAAAATCAGAATGATACACATCTCCAATGAAATCTGAAATGTGTTTTTCCACAAACATTGTATAAACTATGCACATAAAAAACTGAAATTGAAAAGACTAAACTAATTTTTTTTTTTTTTTTTTTTTTTTTAAAAAATAGAAAAGGTAAAAATATAAAATATGCAAAAGTTCATCCCAAAATATTCCGATAGACAATATTTTTGGTGAAGACTTTCTCACAGTTAGGCACCAATTTGCCTTGAATACATGAATCCACCACTTTCACCTTCACATTGCATCGTCTCTTCACACGTGAGAAAGCCACATATAATTGTCCATGACCAAAAACAGGTTCTGGCAAATAAATCCCCACTTTCTCCAAAGTTTGTCCTTGGGATTTATTTATGGTCATGGCAAAGGCAGGCTTCACGGGAAATTGCCGACGTCTAAGTTTGAAAGGCAATCCAGTCTCTGATGGACAGAGATCAATTCTTGGAATGAAGACTACATTTCCTTCATCCGAGCCAGAAATTACTTTTGCTTGTATCAAGTTGTCAAACAAAGCAATAATAATCATCCGAGTCCGTTACAAAGTCCTTTTCTGCTGTTAAAATTACGCAAAAGCATTATAATTGTACCAACTTTTAGTTTGAGGAGATGGGAAGGTATTCCTGTTGGTGTTAGAGAATTTAGAAATTCCACAGGATATTGTTCGGGATTTTCTGTCTCATCTGGATCAATAGAATCGTGGCTCAAATATTCCATATATTCTCCAGGAATACAATCCATAACTTTTGAATTGATCAAATCCACAGCGTCATTTTTGGGACAAAGAATGGCATGTGATGCAGCATTCTGAATACTTTCGTCATTATTCACATCAATGACAATGTTTTCACCAAATATGTCCAAGATTAAAGAGCCAGTGCAGATCATGTCTTGCGGGATCTCAATGACATCATCACCAAGGTTGTAATCATTGGACAATTCTCCATTTCCCAATTGAATTAACCAATTGCTATAATCAGTATCAATGGAGCGCATGTTGTTAAAGAGCGGCAATTGATTGAAAAGCTGCCATTGTCGTGAATATTTAATGCAGCTCTCTACGATGTCTGTCCTTGTTCCATGAGAGATGATAGGAAGACACTGCCGAAAGTCTCCTCCCAGAACAATGACTTTTCCTCCAAAGGGTAATTTATTTTTCTTGGAGACATCAGTTGTCATGACATCCCGTAATAATTGATCAATTACATGCAAAGCGTATTTTGACAACATAGTAGACTCATCGATGATGAAGAGTTTGGTAGTCTTCAAATGTTGGGCCGCATCAGTATCATTTTTGATTCTTGAAACAGATGTCTCATTAATTGGTATTGGTATGCCATACAGTGAATGGATAGTTCTTCCTCCTTGCAATAGATTAGCAGCAATCCCTGTACTGGCTGCAGGTGAGACAACTTCTCCTTCTCCTCTCAGTTCATGAATCAATAGATGATAGAGATATGTTTTCCCACTTCCACCGGGACCGTCAAGGAAAAAGCACTTTGGCTTATCACTTGTATCCTCTAAAGCTTTATGGATTGCATTATAGGCCAAACGTTGTTGATCATTTAAGGTGGCTTTCATTTCATGTGCTCTTACTAACTCTTCTTCTTTATTGTATTGAGGACGAATGTGTGGTTTTCTCTTTTGGGCGTGGCAGATTAAAATCAATGAAATGTTTAGCATGAAATTTTAAAACATGTTCAACATCAGTCATGGCATATCCTTCACAATGCTCACAATCATCAGTGTCAGGGTGGTAGGCATGGCAGTAATCTTGAACGAAGTGTTGTTTAAATTCTTGCCACAACTCCAGGGGATGATTAGGAGGACCAAAGACACATATATACGCAAACATTTCACGGAGCTGTGCAGGCATATTGAGAACACAGGCATCCAATAAAGTTTTTCTCCAAACACTGTCATCGAAGAGCAATCCAAGGGCTAATGCCGCCTCTTTAAACGTTGGGTATGTGACTTCCTTAACAGTCTTAAGGTTATCAAAACTTGTAGCTCCTTTAACATGGAGTAACAACAGCCTTAAAAAATAACGTTCTTGTTCTTGAATACTAACAGTGTAGAGCCTACCAATGACTGAAGCACCTCCTCTCCTTCTAACTTCCCATGCACCTTCTTTCCAAACATAATGCTCAGGAATTTGACGATATAAGTACTCCCGAGCTTTGGGATCATTCTCATTGAGGGTAAAGTAGGCCATGAGTGTTGATTGTCTGTCCATTGAATAACTGATGTTGTCCGCAGAATCACCCTCGTGAAAAAAAAGTGATTGTGAATGAGGCAGATGTACTGCAAGACGAATAATGCTGTGAGATTGTCTATGCATATGAAAGGAAAGATTCGCCAAGCTGCCTCTGGTGCACTCACATATCTGGAATCCATGAATTTATGAGTTTCATCGTGTCTGATGTTGGTTTCACAAATTTCCACATTGGCTTTGTCATGACCTTTGTACACATATTTAAAGAGGTATTTTACACTCTGAATGGAAGCACATATTTCCACATTGATATGGCACTTATATTTTAATAGAAGGAAAGGGTTATATGGAACCACCCAAGAATTATCAATCATCTTGGAATGCTGTGGAAAAGAAGGTCCTTCGTTTCTTTGATAACTTGGATATGCATCCTCAGGTATAACAGTTTTGGTTTGAAACTGTTTGGGAAAAGCTTTTTTACACTTTCCATTCTCCATACATGGAGAATTTGGATTGTGTTGTCCACAGGGGCCATGGATCATGTGTTGCATGACAATTTGATGGAGCACAGGGTAATGTGATGGATCAGGAATTTCAGCCCAAACAGTATTATCGACTTCTACCTCAGTTCTTAGTTTTGAGTTGGCATCCAGAATAATTAGAATGTGAGCATGTGGTAGGCCTCGCTTTTGAAATTCTATCACATGAACCATAGCACAAACCTTGCCAAATAATCCAGAATTAATATCTTTCAAAAGGGCTTCAAGTTTAATCCTGAATACACGTGCCACTAAATCCGGGCGATGTTCAGCACGCTGCCATGGCTGTAAATTGGTTACAATTTCACTCCATTTCGGATTGCAGGTCATCGTTATAAAAAGATCTGGTCTTCCAAATTTAGTTACAATCGCCATGGCATCTTGATACCTCTGCTGCATATTTCGGGGACTTCCCTCAAAGGAAGATGGTAAAATTACGGTTTTGCCAATGGGGATTCCTTTTTCTACGGATTTTCTAAGCAAATGTTCTTGAAGGAGACAATAATCTTCCACCTTCAAATCCTTCTGGTGTTGTCTTATAAAATTTAAACGATTCGCCTCGATCTTAACATAGGCATCCACCAAGTACTGCTGTGTCAGTTTTCCTCCATTAAGGACAGGATTGAATTCTGTCCGTACTGACAGCAAATAACAGTAATACTGCAGCTGTGTCACCTGCGAGGATTTTGGCCTTGCTGCATGAGTGATTCATTGCCACCCTTGCTCTCCATGAGGGAAAAACAATGGATACAGTAATGCATCCAAATTACTGTGTAAAATACTTATTTGCTGTGTTTTGGGGGCCAACGGATTATTTGTGTCTGGTTTTAGATGTATTAAAATGTCTCTATTAAATGGTGGCTCTCCATCAGCATTTTCAAAGATGACTGCAACTTCATGGACAGTAGGGTTGTTATAACGTCTTGGGTCTTGCTCTCTGTCTTGTTTAATTGCCATGATGATATTAGGCATTTTTGTGCCATGTTCAAATGCTTTCTGTTCTTCCTCTTCCTCCACTTGCCGTAACATTTTGTAAGCTGAAACAAAGGGATTAATACCTTCCAATTGCTCAGCAATAATTCTCATCAAGGCTGGATTACACTTGATATTTTCTGGAGACTGTAGGCGTTGTTCAGTAGCAGTAGCACTATCCAAAATATAGAGCTGTGCATATGCTGGAACTTGACCTTCAGCAGGGTGGAGAGTTCCAGTTCTATGGTAAATTTGGCCGTGAATCCTGAAACAATAAGGACCGTGTCCAGGTGGTTGAGAAAGACTTGCACCCATCGAAGCAAATGCAAAGGAACTATTAATGCTCCTGATATTCTCCATGAGATTTTTACTATATGGGCTGTCTCCTTTCAGTAAAGTAGTGAAGAGCTCAGGGTACTGAGGTAATGGTACCTTAACTTTGCCCTTGTGACAACAAAGGGAGAACTGTCCCTCAAATGGCCTTTCAGCCTCAAAATGTTGTGCTTGACAATGTTCACATAACATATTCATGGGCCCACAGGTATGTTCTAAAATACCGGTATCGTCATCAGTAAAGCCAATAGGGATTGATGACGTTGGTGAAGTGAGCAACCGATGACCTTTTTTGTAGATGCCTACATAAATAAGGCGTGGTTGTGTCGAACTGTCAACACATTCAAGAAAAGAAGTAGTGACTTGAGACTTCTTACATATATTTTTTTTTTGGCGTAGTTGACGCTGTAAGGCAGCCAAATGGGCCAAACGGCGTTGTTTAGAGGTAGGTGACATAATTTGTAAACGCTTGACTTTAGACAATTGATGTCTTGCCATGGCAGAAGCAATCTTATGTGTTCTTTTTTTAGAAGAACATTTGCCCTTCACTTTACCCATGCCAGATGTTGTAGGCAGTTGAGTTTCAGAAAGTGTTGGAGACACAGATATGGACGCCATATCAGAAGTAGATGGTTCTCCTTGCACCTTCACCTTTTGTTGTTTACGGCCAGATGTTGTAGGCTGTTGAGTTTCAGAAAGTGTTGCAGACACAGATATAGGAGCCATATCAGAGGTAGATGGTTCTCTTTGCACCTTTGCCTTTTGTTGTTTACGGCCAGATGTTGTAAGTAGTTGAGTTTCAGAAATTGTTGTAGACACAGACATGGACGCCATATCAGAAGTAGATGGTTTTCCTTGCACCTTCACCTTTTGTTGTGTGCGGCCAGATCTTGTAGGCAGTTGACTTTCAGAAATTGTTGTAGACACAGATATGGACGCCATATCAGAAGTAGATGATTCTCCTTGCATCTTCATCTTTTGTTGTTTGCGGCCAGATGTTGTAGGCATTTGACTTTCAGAAAGTGTTGTAGACCCAGATATAGACGCCATATCAGAGGTAGATGTTTCTCCTTGCACCTTCACCTGTTGTTGTTTACGTCTTTTGCGTTCCGCCTCAGCTTTTTTGGCCAACCGACTGCTTCTTGCTTCAGCAGACTCCTTTGCAATTCTTTTATCCAAAGCCTCCTTGACTTTAAGCAAACGGAGACGTTTTTTTTCCAGATCTTCCTGCGCACGCTTCTTGCGCTGGAATGCAGCATTCTTAGCTCTAACAGAGCTTCTTTGTTTGTCCGAGCTCATATTGAGCACAGTGCAGAAAAATGTATGCAATAATAGCTACAGTATATTATTTAAGGAAGCAATCAATATACATTCTGCATAACAATATAGTCAAAGTAGTAATATTTATATTGATAATTGTTATTAATTATATACAATATATTTTTATATATAAATTATATCATAAAAATATTATAAAAAAATATATTATATATATTATTAACTTAAGTTAAATATGTATATTATATATTACAATTTATTACAATGTGTATATATATATATATATTATATATATAGATTAATATACAATATATATATATATAGTAATCACATACATATATATATATAACATATATTATATATATATATATATATCTCTATATATCTATATATCTATATATATATCTATATATCTATATATCTATATATATATATATATCTATATACATATATATATAATTATGAATATATCAATAAAAAATCGATTATATTGGTCCAAAAAGATATCTTTAGCTGATATTGTAGGGATGAGGTTCCAACACTGGTTTTCTGACGTCCGTCCCACAGGATCACCAAAGCAGGAATGATTTGTGAGGAAAAGT
The DNA here is from genome assembly GCA_033576535.1 of Allobates femoralis. Taxonomy (NCBI): domain Eukaryota; kingdom Metazoa; phylum Chordata; class Amphibia; order Anura; family Aromobatidae; genus Allobates; species Allobates femoralis. The sequence continues at coordinate 158,461,857 of JARQOC010000006.1, forward strand.
TAAAGTAAACACTACAAAATGGCGGATTAAACATATTATTAATCACTAAAATGGCGGCGGGGGGGGTATAGTGATTGGTAAGCAAAAAGCTACATTTTTTTTTGCGGCCGCACTTGCCGCAAGTGCAAAACCGCACTTGCCGCAACTGCTGCAAGTCACCCTATAGTTTATATGGGGATTACCGCAACCGCACCGCAAGTGTAACAGTTATATTATTAACTTAATAAAATTATGTATATTATATATTACAATTCATTAGAATGTTTATATATATATATTATATTATATTATATTTATATATATATATATATATATATATATATATATATATATATTATATATATTATATATATATATATATATATATATATATATATTATTATTATATATATATATTATATATTATTATATTTATATTTTATATATATATATATATTTATATATATATTTATATATATATATAGATAGATATATTATTATATATTATAATTATTATTATTATTATTATATATATATATATATATATATTATTATTATATATATATATATATTATATATATATATATATATATATATATATTATATATTTATTATATATTATATATTATTATATAATCACGAATGGGTTTTTTGCCCCTTTTGAAACCGCACTCGCTGCGAGTCAGCGTGGTGATGTGGATACGAACGAAGCATTGGCCGCGCAGCGACCATTGCGAGTCGCTCTAAGGCGACTCGCTATACCCGCGCAGCGACCATTGCGAGTCGCTCTAAGGCGACTCGCTATGCCCGCACAGCGAGCATGGCGAGTCGCCTTAGCAGCGCGAAACATTGGCCGCGAAGCCAGAATTTAGCTGATATATATAGATTAATCACATAAGGATTACCGCAATCGCGCCGCATTGCGAGTCGCTGGCTGAGTGCGAGCACTTGCGGCGCGGTTGCGGTAATACCCATAGAGATTACCGCAACCGCGCGCATTGCGAGTCGCTTGCTGAGTGCGAGCACTTGCGGCGCGGTTGCGGTAATACCCATAGAGATTACCGCAACCGCGCCGCATTGCGAGTCGCTGGCTGAGTGCGAGCACTTGCGGCGCGGTTGCGGTAATCCCCATAGAAAGTATAGGGTGACTTGCGGCAAGTGCGGCAAGTGCGGTTTTGCCGCACCTGCCGCAAGTCACCCTATACTTTGTATGCGGATTACCGCAACCACGCCGCAGATGCGGTTTTGTAATACAATAAAATAATTCAAATACCAATAAATTCACTTCAAATAACAAATAATAAATCAATTTAATAATATTAAAAATATTAAAAAAATATTAAAAATATTAAATATTAAAAATATTAAAAAAAAAAATAAATAAATAAATTAAAAAATAATAATAATAATATATATATAGAGAGAGATTAATATACTATATATAATATATATATACTAATCATATACATATATATAATATGACATGTATATATATATATATATATATATATAGAGACAGAGAATAATATACAATATATTATTATTATATACTAATCATATACATATATATAATATGACATGTATATATATATATATATATATTATATAAATCTATATAATGTATATATATATATATATATATATATATATATTATATATATCTATATCAATATATATATATATATAACGAATATATCAATAAATCTCTCTCTCTCTCTCTCTCTATATATATATAATTATGAATATATGAATATAATAATAATATTAATAATGAATTAATAATAATAATTAATATTAACACTAAAATTGATAATATTAATAAATAATCCTAATGAATAATCAATTATATTGAGCCAAAAATACATATAATGATAAATATATCAATATTATAATAATATTAATAATATATGAATAATAATAATTAATATTAACACGAAAATTAATAATTAATAAATAATCATAATAAATAATCAATTATATAGAACGAAAAAGATATCTTAGCTGATCTTGTAGAGATGAGGTTCCAGCACTGGTTTTCTGACGTCGTCCCACAGGATCACCAAGCCATAATCGATTAATAATAATAATTAATATTAACACTAATAATAATATTAATATTAATAATTAATAATAATTATTAATCGATTATCTTGGCCAAAAAGATGTCTTGTAGGGATGAGATTCCAGCACTGGTTTTCCGACGTCCGTCCACAGGATCACCAAGGCAGGAATAATTTGTGAGGAAAAGTTAAAGTAAACACTATAAAATTGCTTCAGGTGACAGCATAGTGATTGGTAGGCAAAGGGAGTATGGTGATTGGTAGGCAAAATGTGTTGCCACCCAGCAACAGCGCAGTCTGCCACGGGTTTTTTCGCGGGCAAACCTTACCGCAAGTGTAAAACCGCACTTGCCGCACCTGCCGCAAGTCCGCCTATACTTTCTATGGAGATTAACGCAACCGCGCCGCAAGTGTAACGCGACTCGCAATGGATCCCCATAGAAAGTCTAGGGGGACTTGCGGCAGATGCGGCGACTGAGGTAGCGACTCGCAATGAATCCCCATTGAAAGTATAGGGGGACTTGCGGCAAGTGCGGCGGCTGAGGTAGCGACTCGCAATGAATCCCCATTGAAAGTATAGGGGGATTTGCGGCAGATGCGGCGACTGAGGTAGCGACTCGCAATGAATCCCCATTGAAAGTATAGGGGGACTTGCGGCAAGTGGGCCGGCTGAGGTAGCGACTCGCAATGGCCTCGCGGCCATTGCTCGCGCTACCTCAGCGGTACATCGCTAAGTTTGTGGCCGAGCCTCTGGTTCTATTTTCGGCCACCGACTCGCAATGGCCGCTTCGCGGCCATCGCTCGTACGTGGTGACGTCAGCGAAAATGCCTACGGCAATTATATAGTAGATATTTGTTCTCTACTGTAATTACTTACTGTATTATATTTTCTGTACTCTAACCCTACATTGTAAAGCTCTGCGGAATATGTTGGCGCTATATAAATAAAGCATTATTATTATTATATTATTATTGTATAATGTGTGTAATCTCTGCATACTGTGTGTCTATACAATGTCTCATGTATGTATATACTGTGTGCTTCTCTCCTCACCCCTCCACCACTGAGCCGCATCTCTCCTCAACCCTACACCACTGAGCCGCTTCTCTCCTCATCTCTCCACCACTAAGCCGCTTCTTTCCTCACCCCTCCACCACAGAGCCGCATCTCCCCTCACCCCTCCCCACTGAGCCGCATTTCTCCTCAACCCTACACCACTGAGCCGCTTCTCTCCTCACCCCTCCACCACTGAGCCGCTTCTCTCCTCACCCCTCCTCCACTGAGCCGCTTCTCTCCTCACCCTTCCACCACAGACACCCATCTCTCCTCACCCCTCCACCACAGAGCCGCATCTCTCCTCACCCCTCCACCACAGAGCCGCATCTCTCCTCACCCCTCCACCACTGAGCCGCTTCTCTCCTCACCCCTCCACCATAGAGCCGCATCTCTCCTCACCCCTCCACCACTGAGCCGCATCTCTCCTCACCCCTCCACCACAGCCGCTTCTCTTCTCACCCCTCCACCACAGAGCCGCATCTCTCCTCACCCCTCCACCACTGAGCCGCATCTCTCCTCACCCCTCCACCACTGAGCCGCATCTATCCTCACCCCTCCACCACAGAGCCACATCTCTCCTCACCCCTCCACCACAGAGCCGCATCTCTCCTCACCCCTCCACCACAGAGCCGCATCTCTCCTCACCCCTCCACCACAGAGCCGCTTCTCTCCTCACCCCTCCACCACAGACCCCCATCTCTCCTCACCCCTCCACCACAGAGCCGCATCTCTCCTCACCCCTCCACCACAGAGCCGCATCTCTCCTCACCCCTCCACCACACGCCGCATCTCTCCTCACCCCTCCACCACAGAGCCGCATCTCTCCTCACCCCTCCACCACATAGCCGCATCTCTCCTCACCCCTCCACCACAGAGCCGCATCTCTCCTCACCCCTCCACCACAGAGCCGCATCTCTCCTCACCCCTCCACCACAGAGCCGCATCTCTCCTCACCCCTCCACCACAGAGCCGCATCTCTCCTCACCCCTCCACCACAGAGCCGCATATCTCCTCACCCCTCCACCACAGAGCCGCATCTCTCCTCACCCCTCCACCACAGAGCCGCATCTCTCCTCACCCCTCCACCACAGCCGCTTCTCTTCTCACCCCTCCACCACAGAGCCGCATCTCTCCTCACCCCTCCACCACAGAGCCACATCTCTCTCACCCCTCCACCACAGAGCCGCCTCCATACTCTACTACCCACAGAGCCGCCTCGATACCCTGCTACCCACAGAGCCGCCTCGATACTCTGCTACCCACAGAGCCGCCTCTATACTCTGCTACCCACAGAGCCGCCTCTATACTCTGCTACCCACAGAGCCGCCTCGATGCTCTGCTACCCACAGAGCCGCCTCGATACTCTACTACCCACTGACCCGCCTCTATACTCTGATACCCACTGACCCACCTGTATACACACATTTCACCGCAATTGCATCGGGCCTTTTACTAGTAGATAAATAGATGAGAGATAGATAGATATCAGATACAGAAAACAGAAAAAAGTTAGCTATCAGATACATAAGTGATAGAGACATAGATATGAGATACATAGATAGATAGAGACATAGATAGATGATAGATGGAAAGATAGAGACACATAATAGAAAAAAATGTGTTTTGTTGTCTTTATGTTGATAGAATGAAAAATAAAGCATCTTTGTAATAAATATTTCCATATTAATAAAATGTTACGTTTTACATACTTTGTTTTAATTTTACTTTTACTACAGGGGAGGAGTGAGCATACAGGGGAGAGGGAGCATACATGAGGGGAGAGTGCACATTGGAAGACAGCTCAAAAGAGAGATCAAATGAGGGGAGAATAGAGCACACAGGGGGAGAAAGTGCAAAAAGGGGAGAGAGAGAGAAGACGGGGGAGAGTACACAGGGTGTAGAGATGGCCACTGCCCACCAGCAGCACAGAGCTACCCGCATTGTGACATCACTGCCCTCCCTATGCGATAGCATCGGACCTCCATCTAGTATATATATGTGGTGAGCCACAGGGGAGTCGCAAGACATTGCAGAGGGGCCAGCTGGGATATGTAGTTCCATTGTTAGCAGATGATATGGTCACAGTAGCTGAAGTGGGTTGCTCGACCCTAAATACTTCCATCGGGTCCACAACAATTGTCAAATTTGGAGGTTGCACTTACAGAGATGGTATATGACCCCCTGGGGGCAATCCTGTAGTTTTGATGTCTGGGTGCAGGTATTGTAGTGCCCTTAATTTTTTGTGCAATTATACTAAAAGTTAAGATTGCAAAAAATAAGAGGGTGGGGGACAAGAGGCGCAATAGTGCCCTATCACTAGTGACACTAGAAAGAGTGATGCTGAGGAGCCACTCACCTGATTCAGTTGTGGGCCCCACAACTGGTTTGAAGGCGTTTTGAGAAGAATCTCTCAGCTGCTGCAGGACCTCCACCAACTACTGACCAGTAGTGGAATTCAAGGAGATGATGGGAGTACAGGTGTGACACGGTCCGCGCTGCTGAGGAAGTGCCTGGTGGGGCGCCGAAACGCGTAGGAGGAAGGAGGATTAAAAAGATAAAACCTACTGATGACTTTGTGACTCTTTTGGTGAGTTTTTACATTGGAGCAGCGCGGACCGTGTCACACCTGTACTCCCATCATCTCCTTAAAAGTTAAGATTGACTGGCGACACCTGTGTGAATTGGTGCTAGCTGGAAAAAAACATTATAATTAAGGTAAACTACTGCACACTAAACACTAAGAAAAACATGATATAGCATAATGGCTAACAGATAAATGGTAATACTAACGTGTAAAGCTAATACAAATGTGTATAGGGAAAAAAGGTCATAGCAGAAATAACTTCAGAATACAGAGAAAATGAGAAATGTAGCCGATGCACTGGCCATTGCATGTGAGTCCGATAACCAACGTCAAGGTGTTCTCATATTTTTACGTCCCTAACTTTGTGCTTGCGCCTTTGTGCTTCTGCTTGCAGTAAAAAACTGCCTGTATGGGTGTATATATGCCCTTGAGTGCAATTAATACCTGCATGTATGGGTGTGACTAGGAACCTGGCTACAACAAGATGTCGGATTTAACATTGCTATCGGGCGGGGGAAGGGCGCACAGTCAGAAAAATATGGTGCACTAAAAGTTAAGATCAACTGGCAACACCTGTGTGAATAGGTGCTAGTTGAAAAAAAACATAATTACGGTAAACCGCTGCACACTAAACACTAAGTAAAACATGATATAGCATAATGGCTAACAGGTAGATGGCAATGCTAATGTATAAAGCTAATACACATACACATTTTTATTAGCTTTGCACATTAGCATTGCCATTCAGCTGTTAGCCATTATGCTGTATCACATTTTTCTTAGTGTTTAGTGTGCAGCGGTTTGTGCAATTATACACAGCCAGACACACGGGTGAACTTGAAAACATAACACTTTACTTCAGGGACTTATAGGATACTGTCTGTCAGAGGCAAAGTGGCTGTGGTTCACCGTATAGGATATACTTGATATTTAGTGTATGAAAGAAGGTTATTTCTCCTCATAAAACAAGCACATTTAGGCCTCTCAGGTGGCTGGAGTACAGGTCTCCTCACTTGGTACGAGAGGTAATATTATGCACAGTCCAGGTAATACTACATACCCAAAACTTTGAGGGTGTAAATATTACCATCACAAAAAAACCACCATCTGCAATAATGATTTAGAAAAATAATTGTACTGTCTTAAATATTATATAGAAAACAATGTGTATCCATTAACTAATACAGAACTCTTTGGGGAGAACAAGAAAATAAAAAGGCATTGATGTTTTTACCAGTAAGGAGAGGGGACAAAAACATGCGTCTACCCAGATCTAGAATCTCAAATACTAAAGTACCGTATATACTCGTGTATAAGCTGACCCGTGTATAAGCTGACCCCCTACTTTTGCCCCCAAAACCTGGGAAAACCTATTGACTCGTGTATAAGCCGAGGGAGGACCCCAGCACAGGTATACAGCCCCCAGCAGTGTGGTATACAGGCCCCCCCAGTGGTAGTATACAGCAGCCTCCCCAGTGGTATATACAGGCCCCAGCAGTATTACAGCAGCCTCCCCAATGGTATATACAGGCCTCAGCAGTATTACAGCAGCCCCCCCAGTGGTATATACAGGCCCCAGCAGTATTACAGCAGCCTCCCCAGTGGCATATACAGGCCCCAGCAGTATATACAGCAGCTCCAGTGGTATACAGCAGCCTCCCCAGTGGTATATACAGGCCCCAGCAGTATATACAGCAGCCCCAGTGGTATACAGTAGCCTCCCCAGTGGTATATACAGACCCCAGCAGTATTACAGCAGCCTCCCCAGTGGTATATACGGACCCCACCAGTATATACAGCAGCCCCAGTGGTATACAGGCCCCAGCAGTATATACAGCAGCCCCAGTGGTATACAGCAGCCTCCCCAGAGGTATATACAGACCCCAGCAGTATTACAGCAGCCTCCCCAGTGGTATATACAGGCCCCAGCAGTATATACAGCAGCCCCAGTGGTATATACCAGCCCCAGTGGTATATAGCAGCTAGCCCCAGTGGTATATAGCAGTCCCAGTGGTAGTATACAGCAGCCTCCCCAGTGGTATATACAGGCCCCAGCAGTATTACAGCAGCCTCCCCAATGGTATATACAGGCCTCAGCAGTATTACAGCAGCCCCCCCAGTGGTATATACAGGCCCCAGCAGTATTACATCAGCCTCCCCAGTGGCATATACAGGCCCCAGCAGTATATACAGCAGCTCCAGTGGTATACAGCAGCCTCCCCAGTGGTATATACAGACCCCACCAGTATATACAGCAGCCCCAGTGGTATACAGGCCCCAGCAGTATATACAGCAGCCCCAGTGGTATACAGCAGCCTCCCAGTGGTATATAAAGACCCCAGCAATATTACAGCAGCCTCCCCAGTGGTATACACAGGCCCCAGCAGTATATACAGCAGCCCCAGTGGTATATAACAGCCCCAGTGGTGTGGTATACAGCAGCCCCAGGGGTATATAACAGCCCCAGTGGTATATAGCAGCCCCAGGGGTATATAGCAGCCCCAGGGGTATATAGGCCCTCAAATGCTGGCACTCGCCTCCCCTCCTTGTAAGGCCCCCCCTGCTGCTTAACTCACCATCCCTGGTCTTCTGCACAGCGCCGGCCTTCTGTGCTCCGTCCTCCATGCTCCCGTCCTCGCTGCATCCGGGGTCCCCGGCCGTCGCACGATGACGTCATCGTTACTGCGACGGCCTGGGACCCCGGATGCAGCGTGGACAGGAGCATGGAGGACGGAGCACCAAGGACCGGTGCTGTGCAGAAGACCAGGGATGGTAAGTTAAGCAGCGGGGGGGCCCTTACAACAGAGGGGGGGCGAGTACCAGCATTTGGGGGCCAGATA
>JARQOC010000006.1:158470476-158623860 GCA_033576535.1 Allobates femoralis
TAGGGTGGTGGCTCATCTCTAGTGATTAACTCCTTACCGACACAGGACGTTGTACAACATCCTGGGTTGCTGGTCGTTCCCGACACAGGACATAGTACAATGTCCTGGCGTGTTTGAGCTGCTGCAGCTCCTGTGAGCCGGGTAACTCAGGTGTCACAGTTGCTGCTGCTCTTTGACAACCTGTAGTTGACCCCACAGGAGGTGGATTAACCCCCCCGTGCCCAGGACCCCTCCAATCGGCAGTGTAAAAGTGAAACTGCCGATCGGAGCGAATCATAGGGATTCACCCCTCCAGACCTGATTGGAGCTCTCCAATCAGATCTGGAGGGGCGGATCGGCGGGTGCCCTCCCCTACCTCAGCCCCATCCTGCTCCAGGACACATCAGGGGCCCCCCTCCCGTCCCTGCCATCCATCCGCCCCCCCTCCTATTCTTATCCATCTGCCGGCGGGCTGCACCCGCCGGTTATCCTTGTGCGTCCATCCACAGTTCCCCCTGTGACCTGTCACCCCTCCCTCAAGCCCCCCCTGTGTCCGGCTTCCGCTCCCTTGTCCCCGCCATCCACCCGCCCCCCCTCCTATCCTTATCTATGTGCTGGCAGGCTGCACCCACCTGTCATCCTTGTGCGCTCCCACCCCCTTCCTCCACAGTTCCCCCTGTGTCCTGTCCCCCACCCTCCAGCCCCCCCTGTGTCCGGCTTCCGCTCCCCCTACCCCCGTCCCCGCCATCTACCCGCCTTCCCTCCTACCCTTATCTATCTGCCGGCAGGCTGCACTGCCAGTGCACCCGCTGGTCAGCCTGCTCAACCCCTTTCCTCCCTGCTGCTCAAACCCCCCTTCCTGCTCAAACCCCCACCCCCTGCTCAGCCCCCCACTCTGTGCCTCGCTCACCTACTCCGGCCTCCGGCGGGCTTCACGCGCCAGTGCACCCGCCCAGCAGCCTCCTCTGCGGATCCGGTGTGGCCCCTCCTCCTCCTCATCGGTGGGTATGAATGAATGGATGGATGGGTGGATGGATGGTGCATGCATGAATGTCAGCGTGCGTGGATGTGGATATCAGCGTGCGTGGATGTCAGCGTGCATGGACGTGCATTTGTGGATGTGTGCATGTGTGGATACCACCATGCGTGGATGTCAGCGAGCATGGATGCGTGCGTGGATGTGCCTCCATGGATGTGTGCGTGGATGCCACCATGCGTGGATGTCTGCGAGCATGGATGCGTGCGTGGATGTGCCTCCATGGATGTGTGCGTGGATGTCAGCGTGCGTGGATGCGTGCGTAGATGTGGATGTGCGTGCGTGGATGTGTGCGTGCGTGGAAGTGCGTGGATGTGGGCGTGCGTGCGTAGATGTGTGCGTGTGTGGATGTCACTGTCTGTGGATGTCACCATTGCTGGATGCGTACGTGGGTGTGCGTGCGTGGATATCAGCGTGTGTGGATGTGGATTTGCGTGTGTGGAAGTGCGTGGATGTGTGCGAGTGTGGATGTGCGTGTGTAGATGTGTGCATGTGTTGATGTGTGTGAGCTTGGATGTCAGCGTGTGTGGATGTCACCGTGTGTGGATGTGTGCGTGGATGTCAGCATGCGTGGAAGTCAGCGTGGGTGGATTCGTGCGTGGATGTGGATGTGCGTGCGTGGATGTGTGCGTGCGTGGAATTGCGTGGATATGTGCGTGCGTGAATGTGCGTGCATGAATGTCAGCGTGCGTGGATTTCAGCGTGCGTGGATGTCAGCGTGCGTGGATTTGTGCATGGTTATGGATGTGCGTGCGTGGATGTGTGCGTGCGTGGATGTCAGCGTGCGTGGATATCACAGTGCATGGATGTGCATGCGTGGATGTCACCGTGTGTGCATGTCACCGTGTGTGGATGTCACCGTGTGTGGATGCGTGCGTGGATGTGCGTCCGTGGATGTGTGCGTGCGTGGATGTCAGCGTGCGTGGATGCGTGCATGAATGTGTGGATGTCACCGTGTGTGGATGTGTGCGTGGATGTCAGCATGCGTGGATGTCAGCGTGTGTGGATTCGTGCGTGGATGTGCATGCGTGGATGTGTGCGTGCGTGGAATTGCGTGGATGTGTGCGTGCGTGAATGTGCGTGCATGAATGTCAGCGTGCATGGATTTCAGCGTGCGTGGATGTCAGCGTGCGTGGATTTGTGCATGGTTGTGGATGTGGGTGCGTGGATGTGTGCGTGCGTGGATGTCAGCGTGCGTGGATGTCAGCGTGCATGGATGTGCATGCGTGGATGTCACCGTGTATGGATGTCACCGTGTGTGGATGCGTCTGTGGATGTGTGGGTGCGTGGATGTCAGCGTGCGTGGATGCGTGCATGAATGTGCGTGCATGGATGTATGCGTGCATGAAAGTGCATGGATGTGTGCGTGCGTGGATGTGCGTGCGTGGGTGTGTGCGTGCGTGGATGTGTGCGTGCGTGGATGCCAGCGTGCGTGGATGATGGGTGCATGGGTGGATGGATGGGTGCAACAAGGGATCAAGCGTCCTCTTGTTGTAGTCTCTGGGATCATAGTCATGGTGCACTGTATGGCAGATCATTGCCATACAGTGCACCATAACTCTGACCCCAGAGACTGTAGGAAGAGGACACTTGATCCCTTGCTGCCGTCTCTGGATTGAGCAGAGGCGATCGAGCGTCGTGGGACCTTCGTTGTGGACTACGTCGGAGGCGATCGAGCGTCATGGGACCTTCATTGTGGACTACGTGGGATCTTTATAATAAAGATGGAGTCCGAATTTCGTTTGTGTTTTTTTCCAAATAAAAGATTTTTCTGTGGTGTATTTTTTTGACTATTTACTAGAGATTCCTAATGGCTGGGTCTAACACTGGCCTGACATTATGAATCTCGGGCTTAGTGCCAACTGCCAATAAGAAAGCTGGCATTAACCTCTTTATTACCCAGTTTGCCACCGGCACCAGGGCAACTGGAAGAGTCTGGGTACAGCGCCAGAAAATGGCGCTTCAATGAATGCGCCATTTTCTAGGGCGGCTGCAGGCTGCAATTCACAGCATGGGGGGCCCAGAACGCTTGGGCCTCTCCATGCTGCGGATTCCAGCCCCCAGCTGCCTAGTTGTACCTGGCTGGACCAAAAATAAGGCGGAGCCCATGTCATTTTTTTTCTAGAATTAGTCCTAGAAAAAAAATAAAAATGGGCTTCGCTGTATTTTTGGCTGCCAGCCAGGTACAAAGAAGCAGCTGGGGGTTGGTGGCAGTCCGTAGCTGCCAAGTTGTACCTGCCTGGACCAAAAATATGGCGAAGCCCCACATCATTTTTTTTTATTTATTCTACCAATACAATGACATGGACCTTTGAAGTATTTTTGGTTGCCAGCCAGATACAACTTGGCAGTTGGGGGGCTGCAATCCTCATCATGGAGAGACCCAAATGTTGTGGCCCCCTCACGCTGCAAATTGCAACCCACGGCCACCCCAGAAAATAGCACATTAATTAGAGGCGCCATTTTCTAGTGCTGTACCCCAACTCTTCCAGTTGCCCTTGTGCTGGTGGCACACAGGAGCACTCCATACGCGACATGGTGTCCGCTAACAAGTTGAATGGAAAATCAGCTCAAATTGTTAGCTGACACCATGTCGCATTTGGAGAGCCCCTGTGTGCCTAAACATTAGAGCTCCCCCACACGTAGCCCCATTTTGGAAACTAGAGCCCCCAGGGAACTTATCTAGATGGGTGGTGAGCATTTTGAACCCCCAGGTGCTTCACAAATTCATCCGTAAAAATGAGAAAGTACTTTTTTTTCCACAAAAAATTTCTTTTTTCATTTTTGCTGATCAATTTGTGAAGCACCTGGGTGTTCAAAGTGCTCACTCTGCATCTAGATACGTTCCTTGGGGGGTCTAGTTTCCAAAATGAGGTCACTTGTGGGGGAGCTCCAATGTTTAGGCACACAGGGGCTCTCCAAACGCGATATGGTGTCCGCTAACAATTTGACTGAAAAATCAGCTCAAATTGTTAGCAGACATCATGTTGCGTTTGGAGAGCCCCTGTGTGCCTAAACATTGGAGTTCCCCCACAAGTGACCCGATTATGGAAACTAGAGCCCCCAGGGAACCTATCTAGATGGGTGGTGAGCATTTTGAACCCCCAAGTGCTTCACAAATTCATCCGTAAAAATGAAAAAGTACTTTTTTTTTCACAAACATTTTCTTTTAGCCTAAATTTTTTTATTTTCACATGGGGAACAGGATAAAATGGATCCTAAAAATTGTTGGGCAATTTCTCCTGAGTACATCGATACCTCATATATGGTCATAAACCACTGTTTGGGCGCACAGCATGGCTCTAAACGGAAGGAGTGCCATTTCACTTTTTGAATGGAAAATTAGCTCCAAAAGTCAAATTGCACTCCTTCCCTTCTGAGCCCTGACGTGCGCCCAAACAATGGTTTATGACCACATATGAGGTATTGGTGTACTCAGGAAAAATTGCCCAACAATATTTACGATCCATTTTATCCTGTTGCCCATGTGAAAATGGAAGAATTGAGGCTAAAAGAACATTTTTGTTGGAAAAATTAAAATGCTTATTTTTTTCCTTCCATGTTGCTTTAGTTCATGTGAAGCACCTGAAGGGTTAATAATCTTCTTGAATATAGTTTTGAGTAGGTTGAAGGGTGCAGCTTTTGGAATAGTGTCACTTTTGGGTGTTTTCTGTCATGTAAACCCCTCAAAGGAACTTCAAATGTGATGTGGTCACTAAAAAAATGGTTTTGTAAATTTTGCTGGAAAAATGAAAAATTGCTGATGAACTTTGAACCCTTATAACTTCCGAACAAAAAAATGTTTTTTTTCCAAAATTGTGCTGATGTAAAGTAGACATGTGGGAAATGTTATTCATTAACTATTTTGTGTCACATAACTTTCTGGTTTAGTAGAATAAAAATTAATAATTTGAAAATTGCCAAATTTTGCCAAATTGTTTATTTTTTCACAAATAATCGCAAAAATTATTGACCTAAATTTAATTCTAACATGAAGCCCTATATGTCACGAAAAAACAGTCTCAGAATTGCTAGGATCCGTTGAAGCGTTCCAGAGATATAACCTCATAAAGGGACACTGGTCAGAATTGACAAAAATGGCCTGGTCATTAGGGTCAAAATAGGCCCGGGGGTGAAGGGGTTAATTTTGTCGATGCCACAGACACTCATGTAAGTCACATCTCTATTATGCATGTCCTTGTTATTTTGATAGTGTAGATTAAAGCTGGGTTTACACGTACCGACATCGTTAACAATGTCGCTGCAACTTGTGACGTTACAGCAACCTCGTAGCAACGTCGCTGCGTGTGACACCCTGCTCGCCCATCATTGGTATAATGGCCAAGGCCATTGTTTGATTGTTGGTCTCCCTCTGGGCAGCCAGCATCGGCGTGTGTAACAGCGGGAGACCAACAATCAACAACCTCCCAGTGCCACACAGTACACGCTGGGAGACTGGTAACCAGGGTAAACATCGGGTAACTCAGTGCAGTGCTCTGCTTAGTTACCCGATGTTTACCCTGGATACCACCGTTCTCGCTGGTCGCTGGGGAGTCTGCCTGCTTGACAGCTCACCAACGATCAGATAACGATGTCACAGGGGCCCCCATTGTTGGTGGGGTTGCTGGGACATCATTATGTGTAACCCGGGCCTAAGAGCATTTATTCATTATCCGATCGCTTTTTCTCCATTAATGTGTTCCGATATCCGGACATTGAATTTACAAGTTGTGCAACCGACATGTTGTAACTTACATGCTTTACAAGTGACTAAATAAACAATTAGTGTTGCAAGTTTTATAAATGATTTCAAATGTAAAAATTGATCTGTTGTAGTAGATATAAACAAAATTACATTTGTTAATATATTTGCATAATCCTCATCTTGGCATGCCGCATCTAATACATTCCTTGAAATCAAGCCAAATTGTTTTCAATTATTCAGAATGTATATATTGTACATACTAGGAGAAAAGTCTGTTTTACAATGATTTGGATTTGTTAGCAATAAAACGCACTCCACTAGTAAGAACCTGAGCCAATTTAAAATCTTGCTCTAATAAGGGTATATGTTTTTTAATAACCGCTATAATAGAAGAATATGAAGTAGAACATGTCACTGGCATAGAACTAGTTCATTTTTTCAGGAAGTATTTGTATTGAGAAGTCAATCATATCAAGATCTAATTGTAAATATAAACATTGCTCTATTCAGATAGCTATTAGGGTATCCCCTTTTGTCTAAATATCAATCTGATATTATAGCACCCTAAATATTATTTCACCCTAAAAATCAGTATCCTCGGAACAAGCTCATCTAGCCTCGTCTATTGGTAAGTTTTTAATTGTATTTGGGGTGTCAACTGTTAATTAGGGATGAGCGCGTATACTCGCTACTATTCGGAACTCGCCGAATAGTAGTGGTATTCGGGTACTCGCTACTCTCCGAGTATCTTATGATTACTCGGGAGTAGCGAGTAGTCCGATTACTTTCACAGTGTATCTATAGATACACTGCGAAAGTACCCTAAAAGTGAATAAAATTTGTTAAAAATAATAAAATTACATACTCACCTGTCCGACGCCTGCACCGGGACCGTCCCTGAAGACCTGCGATCACCGGACAAGGACCTGTGACTTCCAGCCAATCAGATGGCTGGTAGCGATCTGGCCAATCAGATGGCGACACATCACAACCACGTGATCGCTAGTGGCCACCTGATTGGCCAGATTGCAAGGTCCTGGCAGTACACCTAGGACCTTGCAATCTGGCCAATCAGGTGGCCGCTAGCGATCCCGTGGTTGTGACGTGTCACCATCTGATTGGCTGGAAGTCACAGGTCCTTGTCCGGTGATCGCAGGTCTTCAGGGACGGTCCCGGTGCAAGCGTCGGACAGGTGAGTATGTAATGTTATTATTTTTAACAACTTTTATTCACCTTTAGGATACTTTCGCAGTGTATCTATAGATACACTGCGAAAGTAATCGGACTCCCTATACTCACAACGAATACCGAGTACCAGGACCTACTCGTTGCGAGTATATCGAGTCCAAATATGGCGGTACTCGCTCATCCCTACTGTTAAGATATAAAATAGTGTTACCAGAGATGGGCTTATGGCATAATTAAATTATTATTTTTCCAGATTTGTCATCTCCAATAAAAAAAATCCAAAAAGGAGGATACATTGTCCTTCTCATCACAAACAAATTGCAGATTCACGTTGTTTCAATTTAAATAACAAAAAAAAAGAAATCAATATCGTGAATGTTTTTGTAAATAATAATGATTGTCATCAATATAAAACCCCATCCAGATAAAGTGCTGTGCAAACTGATTGGTTACAGAGAAAATAAAAAGTTGTATCCACAAAGCCCAAGGGCATAGTGTTTGCGGTTGCAGAGATCACAACCACATTCGGGCTTGGCAGGGTTGGGGTCAGCACCCGTCCTGTAGAGAAGCAACTGTCTCCTCTCAGGGAGAAAGGAGCTGACCTGCTCTTGTTCTTTTAATAGAAGTGACCGGGCAGTACTGGCTTGACCCACTCCAGCTACAGCCTGCGATGTCAGTCTCCCTGTGACTCTGCTCGCGTGCTGTGTAGTTTGATGCTGGACCCTTGCAGAAGATAAACCACTAGTGATGGGCGAATCCTAAATTACTCGGAATCGCTTGACTCTAGCGAGTCCGAGCACAGGACTCGCTACTCGTTGCGAGTCTAGCGAGTCCAATGTTAATGAATGGGGAAGCGAGTAATAGCGAGTAGTGTGAGATTTACAAATTGCAGATGTCTCGGAAGCTTCAGCCTGAAGCAATCCTAGTTTTGTCATTTATTTGCATTGGACTCGTTTACTTTGCAACTGTAATCGCTGGGAAACTCGCACAGATAAGAGTCCTGTCTCCTCAGTGTGCTGGCTGCAACAGCTCCAGGGTCCTAGAGCCTGCCTGCTGCCTGATGTAGCAGTGCTGAGATTGTTCTCAGTTTGCTCATTCCCTGTGTACAGACATGAATGTCTGTGCACAGAGATGATGTAGCAGAGCTGAGATTGTTCTCAGTCTGCTCATTCCCTGTGTACAGACATGAATGTCTGTGCACAGAGATGATGTAGCAGAGCTGAGATTGTTCTCAGTCTGCTCATTCCCTGTGTACAGACATGAATGTCTGTGCACAGAGATGATGTAGCAGAGCTGAGATTGTTCTCAGTCTGCTTATTCCCTGTGCATAGACATCTATATTTATGCACAGGGGATGTAGCAGAGAGGACATCGCGTTTTGGACTGCGTCGGACGGAAGAGGATTTTTTTAATTAAAGATGGAGTCCCTAATGGCTTTTTTTTTTAATTTCTAATAAAAAATTTTCCTTGTGTTGTGTTTTTTTTAAAACAATTTAATAGAAATTCATGGCGGTCATGTCTAATATTGGCGTGACCGCCATAAATTTCGGGCTTAGGGCCAGCTGATAATACAAAGCTGGCCCTAACCTCTTTATTACCCAGCGTGCCATCGCTACCAGGGCCGCTGGAAGAGCGGGGTTCAGCGCCAGAGGATGGCGCTTCAATGAACGCGCCATCTTCTGGGGCGGCTGCGGGCTGCAATTTGCAGCGGGGGGTGCCCAGAAAGCTTGGGCATCCCTGCGCTGCGGATTCCAGCCCCCAGCTGCTTAGCTGTACCTGGCTAGACATAGAAATTGCGCGGAGCCCCACGCATTTTTTTTTAATTATTGTTACCCCTCGGGGTCTGCCGCCCGTGCCCGTGGCCTGCTGCCCTTACTCCCTCTGCTGGAGCAACACTGCTCCTCTCACTTCCGGTACCACTGCTTCAGCACATGAAATTGTCTCCAATTCAGTTTCTGCTGGGAGGACTGCAGGGAGCTTGCTCCTCCCCTCAACCAATCACCAGGTCTCTGTGTCCTGCCAATCAGGACTGCCCTGTTCTGATTTAAACCTCCTGTTTTCAATCAGTCGGGGCCAGGGCAACTTCGACCTTCATCTTCTCCTTAGTGAAGCTGCCACTACTGGTCTGTCAGGTCGCTCCTTGTTTGGTCTGTTACCTGATCTTTCTGTGTTACCTCCTCCAGATCTCGTTCCTGCCGGTTCCTGGCTGATCACCGTGTTCCTGGATGGTCTCCTGATTCCCTCCGAGCTGATCGCTGATTCTCGCCCGGCTCCGGATCCCCCGTGGTCCTGGATTCTCCGTGTTCCTGGATCTCCCTGTGTTCCTGGATCTCTCCGTGTTCCTGGATCTCCCTGTGTTCCTGGATCTCTCCGTGTTCCTGGATCTCTCCTGTGTTCCTGGTTCCCCGTGTTCCTGGTGCTCTGTATTCACGGTTCTCGTTTCGTATTGTATTCCCGGGTGCTGTTTCATTACCACGTCGCCTGGGGTCGGTTGAACACTTGTGTCCGTAGCATTGGCCCCTTCGAGGCTGATCCCAGCGGTATCCCTGTATAGGGGTCAAGCGCTCCGGGGTCTCCCTCGCTGGGCTCCCGGTGTTGCGACCTTGTGGCCCTCTCCAGGGGCGTGTGGTTCTGTGTTATAGTTCTGTTTAATAAACCCGTTGACTCTACGGTACGTGTCTGCCTCTCTATCACCCGGTATCAGCATCCGCTTTACGCGGTCCAGTGGGTCCACGTGTGTAGTCCGTCCGTAGGACGTGACAATTATTTCATGAAATTCTGAGATTCTGACTCTGAGACTCTGACTCTGAGACTCTGACTCTGAAATTCATGAAATAATAAAAAAAAAATGCGTGGGGCTCCGCGCAATTTCTATGTCTAGCCAGGTACAGCTAAGCAGCTGGGGGCTGGAATCCGCAGCGCAGGGATGCCCAAGCTTTCTGGGCACCCCCCGCTGCAAATTGAAGCCCGCAGCCGCCCCAGAAGATGGCGCGTTCATTGAAGCGCCATCCTCTGGCGCTGAACCCCGCTCTTCCAGCGGCCCTGGTAGCGGTGGCACGCTGGGTAATAAAGAGGTTAGGGCCAGCTTTGTATTATCAGCTGGCCCTAAGCCCGAAACTTATGGCGGTCACGCCAATATTAGACATGACCGCCATGAATTTCTATTAAATTGTTTTAAAAAAAACACAACACAAGGAAATTTTTTTATTAGAAATAAAAAAAAAAGCCATTAGAGACTCCATCTTTAATTAAAAAAAATCCTCTTCCGTCCGACGCAGTCCAAAACGCGATGTCCTCTCAGCTACATCCCCTGTGCATAAATATAGATGTCTATGCACAGGGAATAAGCAGACTGAGAACAATCTCGGCTCTGCTACATCATCTCTGTGCACAGACATTCATGTCTGTACACAGGGAATGAGCAGACTGAGAACAATCTCAGCTCTGCTACATCATCTCTGTGCACAGACATTCATGTCTGTACACAGGGAATGAGCAGACTGAGAACAATCTCAGCACTGCTACATCATCTCTGTGCACAGACATTCATGTCTGTACACAGGGAATGAGCAGACTGAGAACAATCTCAGCACTGCTACATAATGTCTGTGAGCAGGCGGGCTCTAGGACCCTGGAGCTGCACAGAGAAGACAGCTGGACTCGGCTCGCAAAGAAACAGCAGTTATCTGAGAGTTTCCCTGCTATCACTGGCACAGTAGCCAGTGATTACTCGCACGAGTCTAATGCAAACAATGGCAATCCTAGTTTTGTCAGCATTTCTGACAAAACTAGGATTGATATTGATTTGCATTGGACTCGTGCGAGTAATCACTGGGAAACTCGCAGAGTACCGAGTCCTGCGAGTCCCTTACTACTCGCCGAGTAACGAGTCCTAGCGAGTAGATTCGCCCATCCCTATAAACCACCAGTGACAGACTGACTGGCACATAAAGTTTGTGAAGCAGAACTTAGTGTGCCTCGTCATCCCAGCAGCACAGCTCCCTCTCACTCGCTCTGTTCAGTGACCATTGGTGTACTAGCATGCGCCATGTGGACAAGGGCAACAGTTACAGTGTTGGCCAAAAGTATTGACACCCCTGCAATTCTGTCAGATAATAGTCAGTTTCTTCCTGAAAATGATTGCAATCACAAATTCTTTGGTATTATTATCTTCATTTAATTTGTCTTCAATGAAAAAACACAAAAGAGAATGAAGCAAAAAGCAAAACATTGATCATTTCAAACAAAACTCCAAAAATGGGCCAGGCAAAAGTATTGTCACCCTCAGCCTAATACTTGGTTGCACAACATTTAGCCAAAATAACTGCGATCAACCGCTTCCGGTAACCACCAATGAGTTTCTTACAATGCTCTGCTGGAATTTTAGACCATTCTTCTTTGGCAAATTGCTCCAGGTCCCTGATATTTGAAGGGTGCCTTCTCCAAACTGCCATTTTTAGATCACTCCACAGGTGTTCTATGGGATTCAGGTCTGGACTCATTGCTGGCCACCTTAGAAGTCTCCAGTGCTTTCTCTCAAACCATTTTCTAGGGCTTTTTGAAGTGTGTTTTGGGTCATTGTCCTGCTGGAAGACCCATGACCTCTGAGGGAGACCTAGCTTTCTCACACTGGGCCCTACATTATGCTGCAAAATTTGTTGGTAGTCTTCAGACTTCACAATGCCATGCACACGGTCAAGCAGTCCAGTGCCAGAGGCAGCAAAGCAACCCCAAAACATCAGGGAACCTCCGCCATGTTTGACTGTAGGGACCGTGTTCTTTTCTTTGAATGCCTCTTTTTTTCTCCTGTAAACTCTATGTTGATGCCTTTGCCCAAAAAGAGAGAACATTCTTCCAAAACGTTTTCGGCTTTCTCAGGTAAGTTTTGGCAAACTCCAGCCTGGCTTTTTTATGTCTCGGGGTAAAAAGTGGGGTCTCCCTGGGTCTCCTACCATACAGTCCCTTTTCATTCAGATGCCGACGGATAGTACGGGTTGACACTGTTGTACCCTCGGACTGCAGGGCAGCTTGAACTTGTTTGAATGTTAGTCGAGGTTCTCTATCCACCATCCGCACAATCTTGCAATGAAATCTTTGGTCAATTTTTCTTTTACGTCCACATATAGGGAGATTAGCCACAGTGCCATGGGCTTTAAACTTCTTGATGACACTGCGCACGGTAGACACAGGAACATTTAGGTGTTTGGAGATGGACTTGTAGCCTTGAGATTGCTCATGCTTCCTCACAATTTGGTTTCTCAAGTCCTCAGACAGTTTTTTGGTTTTCTTTCTATTCTCCATGCTCAATGTGTTACACACAAGGACACAGGACAGAGGTTGAGTCAACTTTAATCCATGTTGACTGGCTGCAAGTGTGATTTAGTTATTGCCAACACCTGTTAGGTGCCACAGGTAAGTTACAGGTGCTGTTAATTACACAAATTAGAGAAGCATCACATGATTTTTCTAACAGTGCCAACACTTTTGTCCACCCCCTTTTTTATGTTTGGTGTGGAATTATATCCAATTTGGCTTTAGGACAATTCTTTTTGTGTTTTTTTCATTGAAGACAAATTAAATGAAGATAATAATACCAAAGAATTTGTGATTGCAATCATTTTCAGGAAGAAACTGAGTATTATCTGACAGAATTGCAGAGGTGTCAACACTTTTGGCCAACATTGTAACTATATTGCAGGAAATTACATCTGACATTTTTTGTATTACTATATTTTTGGATTTTAAGACACACTTTTCCCCCCAAATGGGAGGGGATGGAGTACGTTTTATAATTTGGACATCAGCATAGCAGTTTACCAGTTGAAAGGGTGTAGTGTTGATGGAGTGGGGTCACAAGAGGCAGAGACACAGTGGTAGGGGTCAGTTGTGGTGGCACAGTGGAGTAATGACGCAGGGAGCCCAAGACTGTGTGGATGGGGTGTCCCTGCAGGTTATCACTAGGTGCAATTACTCTTCTGGTAGCTGATATGATGGGTGAAAAGAAAATGTCTGCTGAGGCTGAGTATGCACAGATGGAGATCTTGGACAGCCAAGATCTCCATCTGCACATGCACTGCTTCTGACATGATGGGCAAAAGAAAAATGGCTGCGGACGCGGCGCATGCGAAGATGGTGATCTCAGACAGCCAAGATCTCCATCTGCACTTTCCCTGCCTCCACAGCCATTTTCCTTTCGCCCGTTGCATCAACTACTTGGTAGATTAATCTTGCCTGGGGAGCAACTACCAGGACACCCCATCCACGCTGCTTTGGGCTCACCACAGCATTGTCCCACCATGCCAATGACGATCCCCTCCACCCTGACCATGCCTCCTGTGACAACACTCCAACCCCATTGCGACACTATTTATAAGAGCGACTTAAGATTATAGGACAGACCCCCCTTCTTTAAATTGATTTTTTTTCCCTAATTCCTTGCTCTAAATTTGGATAGCGTTTTAAAATATGGTGCATGTTATAATCCGCAAAATACAGTATACACTGTGTGCAGAATTATTAGGCAAATGAGTATTTTGATCACATGATACTTTTTATACATGTTGTCCTACTCCAAGCTGTATAGGCTTGAGAGCCAACTACCAATTAAGTAAATCAGGTGATGTGCATCTCTGTAATGAGGAGGGGTGTGGTGTAATGACATCAACACCCTATATAAGGTGTGCTTAATTATTAGGCAAATGCCTTTCCTTAGGCAAAATGGGTCAGAAGAGAGATTAGACGGGTTCTGAAAAGTCCAAAATTGTGAAATGTCTTGCAGAGGGATGCAGCAGTCTTGAAATTGCCAAACTTTTGAAGCGTGATCCCTGAAGAATCAAGCGTTTCATGGCAAGTAGCCAACAGGGTCGCAAGAAGCGTGTTGGGCAAAAAAGGCGCAAAATAACTGCCAACGAATTGAGGAAAATCAAGCGTGAAGCTGCCAAGATGCCATTTGCCACCAGTTTTGCCATATTTCAGAGCTGCAATGTTACTGGAGTATCAAAAGCACAAGGTGTGCTATACTCAGGGACAGGGCCCTGGAACAAGAAGCATAAGATAAAACATCAAGACTGGGCCAAGAAATATCTTAAGACTGATTTTTCAAAGGTTTTATGGACTGATGAAATGAGAGTGACTCTTGATGCACCAGATGGATAGGCCAGAGGCTGGATCAGTAAAGTGCAGAGAGCTCCACTACGACTTAGACGCCAGCAAAGTGGACGTGGGGTACTGGTATGGGCTGGTATCATCAAAGATGAACTCGTGGAACCTTTTTGGGATGAGGATGGAGTGAAGCTCAACTCCCGGACCTACTGCCAGTTTCTGAAAGACAACTTCTTTAAGCAGTGGTACAGGAAGAAGTCAGTATCATTCAAGAAAAACATGATTTTCATGCAGGACAGTGCTCCATCACATGCATCCAACTACTCCACAGTGTGGCTGGCCAGTAAAGGTCTAAAAGAAGAAAAAATAATGACATGGCCCCCTTGTTGACCTGATCTGAACCCCATAGAGAATCTGTGGTCCCTCATAAAATGTAAGATCTACAGGGAGGGAAAACAGTACACCTCTGGGAACAGTGTCTGGGAGGCTGTGGTTGCTGCTGCATGCAATGTTGATCGTAAACAGATCAAGCAACTGACAGAATCTATGGATGGAAGGCTGTTGAGTGTCATCATAAAGAAAGTCTTTTGGGTTGATTGATGAATTGTTGATCAATAATAAAAAATAATCCTCTAAAATACTACTTGCCTAATAATTCTGCATGCAATATATCTTATCTTAATGTACACAATTAATGATTCACTGAGCTTCTTGGAACATTTTGGCGGGGGAATGAGGAGGATGAGTGACTTCAGCAATTAATGGTAGTGTGGAGCCCACTGGGACGGGGTACTTGGTACCGGACAGGGGTATATGCTGGGGATGTCATGGCAGTCTTGGTCCGGACTGTGTCCCGAGCCCACAAGTAATGTGGGAATATTTACAGGGGGAGTTTGTCGTGACACCACCCACGGATTGTGGTCAGGGTGACCACCGCTGCTGCAGAACCCCTGGGGATGATGTTTGACAACTGGTGATGTAATGGGTCTCCACAGGTAGAGCTTGGTTCCCTGGGCAGTGGTAGTAATAGTCTATGATTGATGCTATGGATGTTGCAGGATAGGGATGATAGTGGAGGCGATGGCAGTTTATGAGGGAAAGTAAGGCTTGAGTACAAGGATCACACACACTCACGGTTTTGTCGTTTTCCAAGTCTTTACTGCAGATGTTGTTAACTGAGTACTGTCCACAGAGTCTGTACCGGGGCCGGGTTGCTCCCACCCTGACCGGGACCTCAGCTTCCCACTTCTGCGCCTTGTGTGTGGCCATGCTGCTGCTTTAGCTGAGCTGCTGGCCCTGTCTCTCCTCACAGGTATCCCCTTTGCTAGGAAACTTGAGTCTTTTTTTTTTTTTTCCAAATAATTTTTATTGGAGTATTAACAGAGTTAACAAACATAGACAAAATCAACAGAAAAAAAAGGAAAATACAGTAGTTTAACAAGGGAGGGGGGGGGGGGGAAAGGGGCGGGGTCGGAGAGTCACAGGCTCAAAACACACAGTGCAAATGAATACTACATTAGTATTATCCTTAATCCTGTCTAGGAGTCAGCGAAACAGCCTGGGGATACCTGAACTCACTTCAAGTTAACCCAACTTTTGGGCAACCTCTTCAAACAATGCAATGTGCACTCGACATCCAGGGTTCCCAAATCAGCTCCAAATTTTTCCTGGCAGTACTTGACTGAGCCAAAGCTCGCTCATACTGACATGCTAAATTTACCCTCTCAATCACCTCTTTCACTGTTAGGAGGGAGGCACCCCGCCATTTAAGTGAAATCACCGCTCTGGTGGCTATAAGAATGTGGGAGATCACTCCTCTCACGATTCGGGGGACTGAATCAAGTCCGATCTGAAGTATTGCTATGAGGGGCGAGAGGGGCACCCAAATTCCAGTGACATCAGATATCAAGTGTTCAATCCCCCTCCAGAGAGCAGATAAGTCTGAACATAAGAACCACGCGTGCGACTGAGTACCAATCCCACCGCATCCCCTCCAACACAGAGAGGAATACTGTGGGTCATATCTAGCCACCACAACCGGGCAGCGGTACCAATGCAACTGCGTTTTCCTCAACTGCTCCAAATGGGTTATGCACGAGGAAACTCTCTTAAGCTCTCTAATGCTCGAGTGCCAATCCTCGAGCTCCAATGTCACCCCAAGCTCCTTTTCCCAAGTTAACATATATGGCAGTCTTACCCCTGAGTCTAGGGACTGTATGGCTTTATACATAATCGAAATTCCCTTAGAACCAGTTCCCTGTGTCAAGAAATATCCATTAACCCTCCTATCCATGCAGGTTTCCGAGAATGCAGTATTTAAATGAGCGCTGTGTAGAAAGTGTCTTATTTGGAGATATTGATAGAATGTTCTCCTAAGTTCTGGGTGGGTTTTGGAGATATGGTCAAAAGGAACCAGACCCCCGTGTCCCTCAATCTCAGCC
Source organism: Allobates femoralis (assembly GCA_033576535.1). NCBI lineage: Eukaryota > Metazoa > Chordata > Amphibia > Anura > Aromobatidae > Allobates > Allobates femoralis. The sequence continues at coordinate 158,486,927 of JARQOC010000006.1, forward strand.
AACGAGTGAATTCCTGTCTCCCACCACGCCTGAAGGTTCAAATAAGGGACATGGGTTTCAATGGCAAACACAGACAGCGACCCACGAGAGATTTTTAAGAGTTTAGGGGCAAAGGATCTCCAAAGATGGAGAGCCGTCCGCATTGTAGGCAGTAGAGCCACAACTGAACCGGCCCGCAACACTTCCGATTCCAAGGCGAGACGAGTGGAGCCCCGCCTGGAGTAAAATTTCTCTATTTGTAACCACCTGTGATCGCTGTCCATGAGCCACCACTCCCTGAGGCCTGTCAACAACGAGGCTCTGTGGTAGGCCAACAAGTCTGGCATTCCCATTCCTCCCGACTCCAAGGGGAGGTAAAGAATAGATTTTGCTACACGAGCCGACCTGTGAGCCCAGATGTACTTATTAGCTAAGCTTTGGAGGCGAGCAATGAGTTTTTTGGGGATGCGAAGGGGCAGAGCTCTAAAATAATAAAAGGATCCTAGGAAGGGCCATCATTTTGAATGCATTTATGCGGGCCATCCACGAGGTCAAGAACCGGTGCATATTATCTAGGAGAGCTTTAATTTTATCATATAGGTTGGAGAAGTTTATCTTAATTGTGAGCGCCGAGGGGGTCAAGGTTATACCCAAAAAGGGAATACCATCTGGGGACCATTGAAAGGGGTATGCCTCTGTCAGAGAATTCAGAGAGGGGGCTGGGATCGCTATTCGAAGTGCTAGAGCTTTAGAAGGGTTCAATTTGTAATATGATATTTTACTAAATTCCCCCAGTTCAGACATGACAGCAGCGAAGGACGGCCCAACATCCACACAAGATATGATTACATCATCAGCATAAAGGCTGATTTTATGGACCTCCTTCCCCACCACCACGCCCGAGATACCGGGGGAAGACCTGATCCGTTCAGCCAATGGTTCCATACAAAGGGCAAAAATAATAGGGGATAGGGGGCACACTTGCCGAGTACCATTAGTTATTAAGAATGGCTCTGACAAGAAACCCGCCGTGAGGACCCGCGCCGAAGGTTCCGAGTACATGGCTGAAATGGCCAAGCTAATAGGGCCCACCAACCCAAACTTTTGAAGAACTGCTCTGAGATATCCCCAGTGCACCCTGTCAAACGCTTTCTCAGCATCAAGCGACAGGAATGCACTGGGGAGTCTAGACAGCATCGCCACCCGCACCAGGTCCAACATTCTGCGTATCCTGTCTTTTGCCTCCCTACCCGCCACAAACCCCACCTGGTCTGGGGAGACCAGAGATGGGACAATCAAGGCCAGCCGAGAAGCTAGCAGTTTGGTGAACAACTTAATGTCACAGTTTAGAAGAGCAATGGGTCTGAAATTACCTGGTAAATTAGGGGGCTTTCCCGGCTTTGGCAGGGTTACGATGGTGGCCTCCAAGTTAGTCGGTGACACTCTACCCCATTCCCCCAAGCCGAGAAAAGTCTCAATAGGTAAGGGGCAAGTAACGATTGGAATGTACGGTAATAAGAGTTAGTGAAACCATCCGGGCCCGGGGCACTCAACCTCTTAGTCTGTTTAATGGTTTTTTGTATTTCTTCTAGGGTGAAAGGAGAGTTTAGAAAGGACAGCTGGTCCCCCGAAACCGAGGGGAGATTAACAGAAGCCAGATAATCCGAAATATCCTGGGACGTGGGCTGGGGAGTCGAGGGATCCCTATGTAAATTATAAAGGGCAGCATAGTAATTAGCAAATTCGGCTGCTATTTTTGAAGGGTTTCTAACTGGGTTCCCGCTGGAGTTAAGAATATGGTCGATCCTAGATTTGGCCTCCCTTACTTTAATTCTACGGGCAAGCATGGCCCCCGCCCTGTCACCTGCCGAATACCACTTCGTTTTCAGCTTACGCAGGTTATGAGCATACGAGACCAGCATGGCGTCCCGAAGTTTAAATCTAATGGCATAAATTTCAGAGGTGACAGAGGGGGTTACAGCCGCCTTGTTAAGGGCCTCCAGAGATTGTAATCTGGACAACAAAGTGAGCCGATCCCCCTCTCTCCTACGGTTTATGATCGCAGCTTGCTGTATGAAGGATCCCCTCAGAACGGATTTATGCGCGGACCACAGGGTCTCGTCACTGGTCTCACCGTTATCATTCAATTGAAAATAAGTAGATATGTCCGAGGAGACCCTTGCCACTACCTCCGCTTTCAACAGAAGTCCCTCATTCAAACGCCACCGGAAAGCAGGGGGCGAGTGGTGTGACAAAGCCATCAGCAGGAAAACCGGGGCATGATCTGACCACGTGATCAGCCCGATCTCTGAAGCAGAACAGCGGGCCAGGATAGCATCATCGATCAAGTAATAGTCTAGTCTGCTGTATGTCTGATGTCGGGGGGAAAAATAGGTATAATCCCGCTCTGCAGCATGGGAGTACCTCCAGTGATCATGATAGTGAAATTCGAGGGCAGGCAACCTGAGCTCCCCCCTCCATTCCCCTCCCTGGTGTGAGCAATCAAGGTCTCGTTGCATTAGGAGGTTGAAATCCCCACACAGTATCTTGCTCCCCTGTTCCATGGAATGGATGGTTTTAAAGGCACGTCTGATAAATTTACTTTGCCCCGAGTTGGGTGCATATATGGAAGCAATCGTGTGAGACACACCATTCAGAGTACAGACCAATATCAACAATCTTACCCCCAGGATCAGAGTATTGGTCAAGCAATTTAAAAGCAACCGTGGTTCTGAACATAATGCATATCCCCGCCCTCTTGACCTTATCATTAGCAAAGAATATGTGTGGGAATTGGGGGTTATGAAAGCGAAAGTTGTCCGCTTCCAGCAAATGGGTCTCTTGCAGGCAAATTATATCAGCCTTAGATTTCCTGATTTCTCTCCAGATTATAGAGCGCTTGCTCGGGGAGTTCATCCCCCTAACATTAAGCGACATTAACTTTTTTACTCATAATGTAGTACCCTCAAAAGAACTTCTAATGAACCCTGGGAGTCCAGGGGGCCAGCCCATCATCATTTCCAAAAATATCACATGTAATAGACAGTCAATGTATCCCCAGTATAACGCCGTGTAATGAAGATCTACAGGCTGAGACGCTAACTCCAGCAAACAAAGAGCACACAAGTCCTCATATAACAGTTCCGAGCCTGAGCAAAGGGAAATCAGAAAAAAAAAGGAAAAGGGGAAAAATGTAACTTAAAAAACAACAGAAAGCATGCCAGGGCCAGTCACATGGGCCGCAGGCAAATTGCCCAGTGCTTCAGGCATTGAGCAGGAAAAAATGCCTGCTAGAGGGGGCTCAGTTCGCCAGGAACACAGTCTCCAAAGATAAAAGAGAGACTAACCAAGAGACCATACACAGGGCAGTCCCAAGCTCCACTTCAGGTCTTCATCCAGTCTGGAGTTACCCTCCTCTGCGCAGTCGGCTTAGGCATGGTAAATGGGACTTTCCAGGAAGACAGCTTATCCTCTGCTTGTTTCGGTGTGGTGCAGGCCACTGACCGATCATCGTGAGAAATTATCAGGCGCATCGGATTATATCCCCATTTATAGCGCAGGGATGCCTCTCTGAGGGCGGTACAAACATGAGCAAATGCCCGGCGCTTCGCCAGGTTAGCCGCCGACAAGTCTGGGAATACTTGGAGCCCCCGCAACTCCTCAGGGAGCGTGGGGGGACTCCTCATTCGTAGAACAAATGCATCCTTCGTAGGGAACCTTAACATCTTGGCCAAAATGTCCCTAGGTACAGGAATAGCAAGATCGCCTGCAGGTAGGTCAGGGAGCACTGTGGCCAGAAATCGAAGCATAAAAGGAGCCAGTTCTTTGTCAGTGACCTCCTCTGGAACTCCCCGAAGTCTAATATTGCGCCTTCTTGACCTATCCTCCAGGTCATATAATTTGTCATAGGCTGCAGTGATCTCAGCACGCAGGGCTATGTTATCATCAACTAGGGCATTTATAGCAGAAGCATAGTCCCCCATTTTATTCTCTACATGAGCTGTTCTGTCTCCAAGAGCATTCAAGTCCCTTCTGAATTCCCCCAGCAGCTCGTTCATGTCCTCCCTCAGTGAGGCTCTAACTGTGGCAAGGAATGCAGACATATCTCCTTTTGTCATCGGAGTTGAGCTGCTGCTGTTATGTGGGGAGCCAGTCTGTCTCTCACCTCTATCAGAGCTGGGGGAGGAGCGGGAGGATCCTGGAGGAGAAGCAGGTGCCATCTTCCCCGCTGCATGAACAGTCTGTCCTCCAGGGAAGAAATCCGGCAGGCGCTGTGGGGAAGCCCTCTTGTTGGACCGGCCACGGGTCATCATGGGCACTGCACAGATAGGAAGGCAGCAGAGAGGTCTGTGGAGCTTCAGGGAGCCGCGGTGAGCCGATTTGAGCTGTTAATAGCCCTGTGGACTGGGAGCTCTCAGCTTATGTGACCTCCACGTTCAGCACGCAGGCCACGCCCCACCGAAACTTGAGTCTTTCCGTGTGCTTCTGACCCCGCCATGTTGCTTCGCTGAGGTACAGTGTAGATCTACAACCTCCACTATCCTGATGTTTACTGTGCTGCGTGTGTCAGTCACAGTTTTGGATCCGGTATCCGGTCTGTGCGCTCCTCCGGGGCGAGTTATGAGGTAACTCAATCTCCCAGATATGTTCCTCTGTTCATTGTAACTCCTCTCTTTAGACCCTGGCTTGGCCTGGAATCGAGTAGCAGACTGTGGAGAAGCCTAAGGCAGCTCCTTTACACCACAGTCTCCTTTCCTCAGTTCTCCCAGGAACTAAACTAACTACTTCCTCTTGACACCAGAATACATAAGGGAGCTGCTTTAGCTACCCCTTCTGGCCTAGAGGTGCTAGTGCAGTGTCAGGTGTTGTGTGGGGAGTTAACCCTTGTTGTTGTTTCTGTGGCACTTAACCCCTGGGGTGCCACAGTAGCATGATCAAGGGGAACAATTCAACCCCAAAGCATACTTGACTCCTACTAATAAAGCACAAGGGCAGACTGCATGAACCATAAGGAATAAAGTAAGCATGGAAGATGGTGAGACCTGATCTCAGGAGTATCACTTACCGTATATACTCGTGTATAAGCCGACCCGTGTATAAGCCGACCCCCCTACTTTTGCCCCCAAAACCTGGGAAATCCTATTGACTCGTGTATAAGCCGAGGGTGGACCCCAGCACAGGTATACAGCCCCCAGCAGTGTAGTATACAGCACCCTCCCCAGTGGTAGTATACAGCAGCCTCCCCAGTGGTAGTATACAGCAGCCTCCCCAGTGGTAGTATACAGCAGCCTCCCCAGTGGTAGTATACAGCAGCCTCCCCAGTGGTAGTATACAGCAGCCTCCCCTGTGGTAGTATACAGCAGCCTCCTCTGTGGTAGTATACAGCAGTCTCCCCCTGTGGTAGTATACAGCAGTCCCCCCTGTGGTAGTATACAGCAGTCCCCCCTGTGGTAGTATACAGCAGCCTCCCCAGTGGTAGTATACAGCAGCCTCCCTAGTGGTATATACAGGCCCCCGCTCTCCCCCCCGTGGTATATACAGACCCCCGCTCCCCCCCTGTTGCATATACAGACCCCCGCTCTCCCCCCCTGTTGTATATTCAGACCCCTGCTCCCCCCCTCGTGGTATATACAGGCTCCCACTCCCCCCAGTTGTATATACAGACCCCCGCTCCCCCCCTCGTGGTATATACAGGCTCCCACTCCCCCCAGTTGTATATACAGACCCCCGCTTTCCCCTCGCGGTATATACAGGCCCCCCCGTTTCCCCCCCAGTGCTATACATGCCTCCGGTAGATGCCGCACACCTGTAAAAGAATCGCTTTCATACTTACCCTCCTCACTGTCATCGCGCATCCTCCATCCAGTCTCCTTCCTGCTTCTACCCGGCGTCATGTGACCGCGCAGAAACAATGACGTCATTGTGGATGCCCTGGCCGCCGGGTAGAAGCGGGAATGAGACCGGAGGAGCGCGACGACAGTGAGGAGGGTAAGTATGAAAGCGATTCTTTTACAGGTGTGCGGCATCTACCGGAGGCATGTATAGCACTGGGGGGGGAAACGGGGGGCCTGTATATACCGCGGGGGGCCTGTATATACTACTGGGGGGAGTGGGGGACTGTATATACCACGAGGGGGGGAGCGGGGGTCTGTATATACGACGGGGGGGAGAGCGGGGGTCTGTATATACCACGCGGGGGGGGGGGAGCGGGGGCCTGTATATACCACGGCGGGGGGAGCGCAATGTAATATGCACAGCTCCCCCTGCCGCTGATGGACAGGGGGATGCAGTGCATATTGCATTGCACTAATGAGCGGCCCCACGTGACCGGGCGCTCATATTACAGCCTCCCCCTGCCTCCTCCAGCCCCCGGACACTGGCCCCCCCACACTCAGACGTATAGTGACTCGTGTATAAGCCGAGGGGGGGACTTTTCAGCACATTTTTTGTGCTGAAAAACTCGGCTTATACACGAGTATATACGGTATATAGCTTCATCATGGAAAGAAATTGTTTATTCCTTATGGATCATTCAGCCTGCCCTTGTGCTTTATTAGTAGGGGTTAAGAATGTTTTGGGGTTGAATTATTCCCCTTGATCGTGCTACCAGTAATTGCAGGCCTCATTGTGATTAATTGTATTATTTGCCTATTTGGTAAGGAATCAGTACACTAAATATCATTGTATTTTTTGGACTTTGCACTTTTTTGATAAATTGCCTGTACTATATTTGCTGTGAACTAATTTATTGCACTGTGCACGTTGTGTATTGTTATATGTTGCGAGCATACCCTGTAAGCATACTTATGGAGATGTGTGATGGTTAATTTTAAGTGTTTTAAGAATTTGTGCTTGAACCCATAACGATTTCTTTGTATTTTTTGTCCGTCTTAGGTTGAGTGCTTTTTTTTTTATGTACCATGCTTTGTTCTTATTTGTCTATATGCCTGGTTTAATGGTACTGGAGCACCCATGTCTTATATGTAAGGCTGTGCACTCCATTCTTATATTTATGTTTGGTAATACAGCTGAATTTTTAAAAAACAAAGATAATGTTAATAAATTAATATCATGAGGTGTGCAAGAATAAAGGGATGTGACATCAATGGTCATCCAAAAATAATTAGACCAATTTATTCACGATACACAAAAAGGTGTGGTGTCCTTGATATGACTAGGTGTTAGTTCAGACACCTGCTGAGAAGACCGCTGACACTGAAGAGAAAACTCATGTGGAGCCATGGCAGTGATTGGAGCAGGATTCTCTTCTCCTCACGGTGACGTCCTTCTGGTAAGTTCTGCAACTTCTGTAACTTTGCTATACTGCAGAGCAGAAGGCTGGTCCCCACGGCCATACCTTCACATAGCTACAGTATGGTCATGGGCACTGACCCTCTGCATCAGTACGGCAGGGGACACTGTCTGTCCAGCGCCCAATGGCGACTGTCCCCCCCAGCTGTCCAAGGGCTCCGGCAATTGCCACGATGTGGCAGGCGCTGACGTTGAGCCTAAGATACACATATATTTAGTTAAGGTAACACATGGAAAATTGAAATAACAGCATTTTCCACATATATATGTTCTGCTTCCTTTTGCCTCATGACAGTGGATGAAACCGCCTCTTGAAGCCATGAATATAACTGCATTTGCAAGTTTTTAGTGGGGTCACTGGGTAATCTGAAATATGTGTTGGAATAATAAAAATTTGAACATTTCTGTCCACACTACCACTGATCCTACTTTGACTGATGTATGGAAAATATTTTTTTTTATTCTTTTCAAGGTGTTGTTTAGTCTTATTAAAAAAATGAACTCTGCATTATGATATATGCAGAAGTTTCACAAGCTAACCTATTAGAAATTGAGTCCAATTATTTTGGCTATTTCATAAAACTAAGTACCACACAGGTCAGCAGAAAGGAACGGCTCAGCTCACTCGGATTGCCAACGGGAGTTGGATCTCTACCTTCGGTATTTGACCATGTAGTTGAAACTTCAGATATTGATGGGCATAGTCTACTGTTTGACCATGAAGCCAGGGATCCAAACCTTGACGTGCGTAGCCTGCGTTTTGATCATGTAGTCCCAACATGAGAAATATTCCTTGTGGACGACACAGCTCGGGCCTATCCAGTAGATCAATAGTTGTGGTTGCTTCCTCAACAGTCCGATGAGCACTCTGCAGATCTGTTGACCATCCACTTCCGTCTTCAATTTGGCACCAATGTGCCTTCTTCTGACGTTCTGAGCTTTTATATTTTGCTGCTGTGCCACAACAATCACATGATCCGGTGTCTTCCCGTAACTCTTCACTCCAGGAAACAGCTTTTTCATTCATTGGTTCAGGGTGGGGATTTAAGCCAGTAGAGGGCAATATTCTCCAACCTCTCCTGTTAAATCTGACTGGATGGGCAGACTGTTGTGTTCACTTCATTATATTTACACATCCATAGCACTACTTCTATATGTAAAAAACATGCTGACAAGTTCCCTTTTAATCCACAAAAAAGCAGTGTTATTTTTATCATGAGTCAATACAAAAACCCTAATGTAATCCCAACAAAGTTCATTATTGCAATAGTGTTCAAATGTAGATAGTGTCCACATGGTTGGGAAAATGTTTACAAATATTTAATGCCACCATATCATAACTCTACGCTATGATAGGTCTTTATCATGATGTTTCCTAAAAACCTTATAGGTCGAATCTAGTGGTTCTGTATTTTGCAAACTAAAATAATTTACCGTATATACTCGTGTATAAGCCGACCCGTGTATAAGCTGACCCCCCTACTTTTGCCCCCAAAACCTGGGAAAACCTATTGACTTGTGTATAAGCCGAGGGTGGACCCCAGCACAAGTATACAGGCCTCCCCAGTCGTAGTATACAGCAGCCTCCCCAGTGGTGTATACAGGCCCCAGCAGTATTACAGCAGCCTCCCCAGTGGTGTATACAGCAGCCTCCCCAGAGGTGTATACAGCAGCCCCAGTGGTGGTATATACAGGCAGCCCCAGTGGTTTTATAAACAGGCAGCCCCAGAGGTGTATACTGCAGCCCCAGCCCCAAAGGTGTATACAGCAGCCCCAGCCCCAAAGGTGTATACAGCAGCCCCAGCCCCAAAGGTGTATACAGCAGCCCCAGCCCCAAAGGTGTATACAGCAGCCCCAGCCTCAAAGGTGTATACAGCAGCCCCAGCCCCAAAGGTGTATACAGCAGCCCCAGCCCCAAAGGTGTATACAGCAGCCCCAGCCCCAAAGGTGTATACAGCAGCCCCAGCCCCAAAGGTGTTTACAGCAGCCCCAGCCCCAAAGGTGTTTACAGGCAGCCCCCAAATGCTGGCACTTGCCCCCCTGCTTGTAAGCCCCCCCCGGCTGCTTAACTTACCATCCTCTGTCTTCTTCATCGCTCGCGCAGGTGCCTCAGTGCTCCCGTCCTCCATGCTCCCGGCGTCATCCGGGGTACCCGACCGTCGCGTAGCGATGACGTAATGCGACCGGCCGGTCACATGACCCCGGATGCTACGGAGGACGGGAGCACGGAGAGACCTGCGCGCCCGATGAAGAAGACAGAGGATGGTAATAATAGCAGCCGGGGGGGGGCTTACAAGCAGGGGGGCAAGTGCCAGCATTTGGGGGGATATATTTAGTTATGCACTGCTTCCCCCTGCCGCTGATTGACAGGGGGAAGCAGTGCATATGTAATGAGCGGCCCCACGTGACGGGGCCGCTCATTCAGCAACCTCCCACCGCCTCCTCCAGCCTCCCCAGCCCTGGACACAGCCCCTACCTACCGTATTGACCCGTGTAGAAGCCGAGGGGGAGACTTTTCAGCCCAATTTTTGGGCTGAAAAACTCGGCTTATACACGAGTATATACGGTAGATTTTTTTCACACCAAGATGAACGCTGTTTATAATTTCTATATTGCGGCAATATTTTCAATTTGTATTCCTTGGCTTATTACAGTTGCCTCTACCTTAGTTTGGTAAAGTGCTGCTATCTGCTAGATCTCCAGTGTCTATAAGAAGTCACCAGTATTCATATGAAAATGGATCTTGTATAACTTGTCAAAGGACGGTGTTCTGATAATCCTCGCTGCTGTAAGGAAACCAGGGGCACACAGGTCTGATGCAATGATGTGTTTTCAATTCTGATGCGTTTCGGAGCACACTCTGCTCCTTCTTCAGTTATACAAAATCCCTGAGTCTAGGAATGTAAACATAGCAGAGGATTCAATACCAGCTACACTAAGATGGTTTACATCTCATTTTTAAAAGGGCATTACAGCAACAAGAATTTATCACCTGTCAATCCCTAGGAGTCTCAACGAATCCAGAAGACAACTGATAGATGCTTCTGTTTGGAAGAACCTTTTAAGCACTAATAGAAATTTTACTGGAATAACAGAAGTACAAAGCATACAGCTTGGTATATCCATTATTGATGTTAATAAATGTTCTATCTAAAAGGCACATGATATTTAAGATAATAAAACATTGCAGAATGACAAAACTCAAACAAACGTGAATATAACATGAAATACAGTCCTTGATTCATTATGTAATATCAATGTTGACCTCTCAGGGACTTTGTCAGGCAGAGTACATTACCAAGAGGCCCATTAGAAAAATATCAACAGCCTGGTGGTCAGGGGGATGGGAGCACACTACGTATAAGGACTGCAAAGTTGTGAGATACTCTCTTCTGTGACCAATTTTAATATTTTTTAGGGGGGACTTTTACTATGGGACCCCAAGATTACACTGTACTGGCTGGTCATTATTATTTAAAAAATGTATTATGGTCTTTTATATATTTTAAAACTTTTGAAAAACCTTATTATTTGCTGAAATAACAATTTTTTTATTGTTAAAATTCTCGTCTTCGGCATGCAAGTTATAGCATTTAAATGCCCAAAGGTTGGCCTGCAAAGTTGTTCAGTTGTGGCGCCCCGCAACGAGTGCGTCACAAGAGGGTATTGCAGCCATAAATGCAGCCGCAATATTCTCTGACTCAGCAATGATCCGGTTAACATAGAGATCCAACCCTACATGCAACACCTAGAACAGAGGGCCAATCATAGGTCCTGGGGGGTGGAGTGTTAGGGTAGTGTAGTAGAACACACACAATAGTCTAGAGAGTACAGAACAGAAGAGCCTGGAATCTAGAGCGAAGCCTAGAACACAGAGCTTGGAGAGGAGCGGGGGCTCCGCACCCCGTGCGGGCCCCTGGGCCGTCACCGGTCGGGTGTCAGCACCTGAGGCCTTAACCACCGGGATTGGGCATTATCACACGGGTTCCCAAAAGACTCCCGTGCCCACAACTCACAGCCGGTTCACTGGTACCGAAGCTGGCAGCAGTTCACCTCTGCCACGCGAACCAGAAGAGTGGAGGAGCAGCTTCAAAGGAGCACCCCACCACCAGCCAACTTCCAGTCGTCTAACCAGCGGTGTACCCACTGAGGGACCCAAGGCTCCCCAAAACATCCAGAACGTACATCATGGATAGGGCATTGAAGCAGCCTCCCCGTACCCGACCTGGTATTCCTGGGCGACACTGGCAACTAAGTAGGTAGAAAGGAGAAACACTGCGGATCTCTAAGGGACACTATCACTGCTGAGTCCACCTGGTCTACTACTCAACCACTGTATGCCATGTACTGCCTGCTGGTTACAGTAAAGACCCGTTGCAGAGACTACCGGTGTCCGTGCTTCCTTATGAACTGTCCGTCCGCACAACAAGGTAACCGCAGCTGCCGCACAACATCTTGAGCAGCTCCAACCTCCGGGGATCACCGCTCAGCCTGTGGGGAGCGTAACATCTTGCTGCTATCCATCCCCCGGGGGCTCCGCAGCGTCGGTAGTCCTTACCGAATCTACTCATAGGTGGCGTCACGAATAAATTAAAAACCCCTTTAATCTGTTCCACCAAGACGTCTTCAACCCTTTTGATCTGCACTACACCGGGCCCCACTACCGGCAGGCGCGGTCCACCCGTGACAAGGAGGAAGGAAGCATCGCCTGTCTAAACCGGAGTCCCGGCCACGGTGAGTCACAGTCACAGGTAATTTTAATAGCAATAATAGGTTTTTTTTGGCACCAAAATTGAAGCCACGAGCACTAGAAACCCTGGAACCCTCTTAAAATTAAGATTGTATGTGACCGGTACTATAGTCCTAGAATCAGCGGTCATGAAAAGCTTTTTTTTGTCAGTCAGAATATGAAGATGAGACAAATGAATCCAAGAATGTTCTTTGGGTTGTAAGGCTGTAAAATCTATATATAAAAAAAAATGCTTTGCTTCCTATTCAGTTATGTATCTAGTATTTATACAAGCTCATATTCACTAAGACTGAATGTGCATCACAGAAGGAAGCATAGTTGTTACCTGCCTCTTAGAAGAGAAAGCAAAAGGATAAAAAAAAATGAAAAATATCCACACACAAATAAAATAAATTAGATCTATTCCTATTCCCTAGCAGCACATGGAAGCAAAAATGCGATTCTGGATTAGTGATGAGCGAGCACGAAAAGTTCTCGGTACTTGAATTGAGCAGGACAGTTGCTAAGATGGGCTCAATTCTAGTAACAATATAATAGTAGTCTATGGGAAACGAGAGCATTTTTTCAGAAGACACTAACAGGAGGGCTGAGCGGAGACAGAAAAATCTCTGAAATGGATGGAAACAGCACTCAAATGAAGTGGGAAAAGCAGAGTGAAGACATCTGAATGCAACTCGGCTCCTAGATACCTGCTGGAAACAAAAATCACGTGGGGTCCCCCCATTTTTCATAACCAACCAAGGTAGAGCCGACAGCTGGGGGCTGATATCATCAGGCAGGGAAGATTCATGCTGCTGCCCCACAATGACATTAGCTGTGCCAATTCTGGGGCTTTACATGGTCCCTCCTGATTGAACTGGTACAGTGCAATTGGGTTTATATTTTGGCAGGTTGATGTCAGCTGTGTTGTGTTAGCTAGCACAAAGCCCAGAGGTTAGTAATGGAGATGTATCTACTAAAACCCCATACCATCTGTGAAACATGGTGGTGGTAGTATCATGGTTTGGGCCTGTTTTTCTGAATTTGGATCAGGATGACATGCCATTATTAATGGAACAATGATTTCTGAATTATGCTAACACATTGAAAAGAAAATGTCAGGACAACCATCCTTGAGCGCATTTCAAGAAAACATAGGTCATACAAAAATACAACGACCCAAAGTACACAAATGATTCCACAAAAGAATAGTTATAGAAAATTATAGTCAGTGTTTTGGAATGGCCAAGCCAAAGTCCTGACTTTATTTGGAGATGTTGTAGATGGGCTTGAGGTGAGCAGTTCATGGGAGAAAACTCACAAATATACCAGTGGTGGAGCTGTTTATTAGGAGGAATGGACTAAAATTCCTCCAGCCAATGTGTACAACTAATCAAGTATTACTGGAAGTGTTTATGTAGTTTGGATATAGTTACTGCTGCAGAAAGGGATCACACCGGATAATGAAAGCAAAGGTTCACATACTTTTGCCACTCACATATATGTGATAAAGGGATAATTTTTCTAATAACAAAATCGATAAAGGCTACTAGTTTTTACTCATTTCTTTGATATGGGTTTCTTTATTTACTTTAGTTCTGTGAAAATCTGATGTAGTTTAAGGTCAAATATACAGTTGTGATCAAAAGTTTACATACCCCGGCAGATTTTTTGCTTTCCTGGCCTTTTTTCAGACAAATATGAATGATAACAGAAAAACATTCTTTCCATTCATGGTTAGTGGTTGGGTGAAGCCATTTATTGTCAAGCTACTATGCTTTCTCTTTTTAAATCATAATAACAACCAAAAACATCCATATGAAACTGATCAAAAGTTCACATACTCCAGTTCTTAATACTGTGTATTGCCCCCTCTAACATCAATGACAGCTTGAAGTCTTTTGTGATAGTTGACAATGAGGCTGTTTATTTACTTAGATGGTAAAGCTGCCCATTCTTCTTGGCAAAAAGCCTCCAGTTCCTGTAAACTCCAGGGCTTTTTTAATTGAACTGCGCACTTGAGTTCTCACCAGAGTGACTTACTGATATTGAGGTCAGGAGACCGAGATGGCCACTGCATAACCTTCACTTTGTTCTGCTGTAGCCAATGACAGGTCAACTTGGCCTTGTGTTTTGGATTGTTGTCATGTTGAAACGTCCAAGTATGTCCTATGCGCAGCTTCCGGGCTGATGAGTGTAAATTTGCCCACATCAACAGCAATCCACCTCTGTGCTTACAGTAGGAATGGTGTTTCTTTCACCATAGGCCTTGTTGACACCTCTCCAAATGTAACGCTTATGGTTGTGGCCAAAAAGTTCGATTTTGGCCTCATTACTCCAAATTACCTTGTTCCAGAAGTTTGAAGTCTTGTCTCTGTGCTGTTTGGTGTGTTTTAGGTGAGATACTTTGTGGCATTTGTGCAATAATGTCCTTCTGACAAATCGACCATGCAGTCCATTTTTCTTTAAGTGCCTTTTTATTGTGCATCTTGAAACAGCCGAACCGCTAGTTTTCAGTGAGTCCTGTATTTCAGCTGATGTTATTTTTGGGTTTTTCCTTACATCCAGAACAATTTTCCTGGCAGTTGTGGCCGAAATATTTGTTCGTCTACCTGATCGGAGTTTGGTTTTTACAGAGCCCCTGATTTTCCATTTGTTAATCTTACTTTGAACACTGCTGACTGGCATTATCAATATCTTGGATATCTTTTTGTATACCTTTTCTGTTTTACATTGTTAAACTACCTTTACCCATAGATCTGTTGACAATTCTTTGGCTTTCCCCATGACTCACAATCCAGAAATGTCAGTGGCCCTTTGCTCAGACACTCATATTTAAGTCACATGCTGTCCATTTCCTTATGATCCTCCTCGAGATGGTTCTACTCCTTCATTGGAGTCCAGCTGTGTTTAATTATTGAATTGGAAAGGCACACATCTTTCTATATAAGATCTCACAGCTCACAGCGCACGTCAGACCAAATGAGAATCATAGGGTGAAAGGAACTGCCCAAGGAGCTCAGAGACAGAATTCTGGCAAAGCACAGATCTGGTCAAGGTTACAAAAGAATTTCTGCAGTACTCAAGGTTCCTAAGAGCACAGTGGCCTCCATAATCCTTACATGGAAGACGTTTGGCACCACCAGAAGTCTTCCTAGACCAGGCTGTCCAGCCAAACTGAGCAATCGTGAGAGAAGAGCCTTGGTGAGGTAAAGAAGGACCCCAAGATCACTGTGGCTGAGCTCCAGAGATGCAGAAGAGAGATGGGAGAAAGTTTCACAAAGTCAGCTATCACTTCAGCCTTCCACCAGTTGGGCCTTTAAGGCAGAGTGGCCTCTGAGAGTAGCCTCTCCTCATTGCAAGACATATGAAAGCCCACATAGCAAAAAACATTTGCAAAAAAACACATGAAGGACTCCCAGACTATGAGAAAGAAGATTCTCTGGTCTGATGAGATGAAGATAGAACTTTCTGATGATAATCAGGCACCATCACTGCGGGTGCAGGCCTCCTCCAGCGGCGCCCGGCGCCGCTCTGAACCGGAGGCCCCGCGGCCACCTAGCCGGCGGCTTGTCCCTCCTGCCCACCACCATGGCGGGACGCCCGCACCGCTCCGGGGACCTCACACAAGCGCAGCGTTAGCTGCGCGCTCTGCCGGCGGGACCCTCACTCTCGGCCGGGTCCCCGGCCCGCAGCTGCTGCACGGCGCCTGATGCCCTGGGCGGCCAACCGCCCTGCCAGCACCGACCAGCCGCCCACCACAGAGACAGGAGCACCAGCGCTCCTACGACATCACGGCCAGAAAGGTGAGGAGACAGGGGGACCCCCACCATCCACTGACTGCACCAGCCCTCAGATACTAAAAGACCCCAGGCTACCCCTGGCCCACGCTCCTGGGCCCTGTCTACTGCACCTGAGCCCTTGACTGCTGTCAAAAAAGAGCTGGGCCCCCACTCTTTTGGCTCCAGTCTGCACCCAGCCCTGTGGCTACAACTTACCCTCCTGGCCGTGTCTGACCCCCCAAGCTGGGCCCTCCCCCCTCCCCACCTGGCTGCGCTTGACCCTCCTGGCTGCGCTTGACCCTCCTGGCTGCGTTTGACCCTCCTGGCTGCGCCTGAGCCTCCTGGCTGCGCTTGACCCTCCTGGCTGCGCTTGACCCTCCTGGCTGCGCTTGACCCCCCTGGCTACGCCCGGCTCCTGGCTGCCATCGACCACCTGCCTGCTGTCAACTCGTCTGGCTACGCTTGATCGCCTCGCTCCACCACCCCGTCCACGGCTACATCATTCGATCCCCAGCTGCACCATCCCATCATCCGACTGCACCACCACTCTACCCGGCTCCGTCATCTCATCTCCGGCTCCGTCATCTCATCTCCGGCTCCGTCATCTCATCTCCGGCTCCGTCATCTCATCTCCGGCTCCGTCATCTCATCTCCGGCTGCACGACTCCATCCATGGACTGCACCTCACTTGTGACCACGTCGGCACCCCCTCGCTGTACCTCGCCCTGGCTGTACCCCATCCCTGGCTTTTCTGTATCCCGGACTATTTCCGTGTCCCTGGCTGTACCACTTCCCTAGCTGTCTTCCACCCCGGCTACATCCCACCCCTCCTATTCAAATCCCTGACCCCACCCCACCCTAGGCTGCACCCCACCACCCGACCGCACCCTACTTCCGGCCACACCCCGCACCGTGCGCCACCCCAACTCCGCCCCATCCTCCACCACCCCCTAGCCCTGTCCACACCCCTTCTCCAACCACGCACCTCCCCTGCCCCATCCCACCCCTGTGATCTCTCCATCCTTCCTACCCATCCACCTCACCCCCTCCTCCGAACTGTTCCTCCACACCCAATCCCTCTTCTCCACACACGCACGGCCCCCACGCAAACTCTCCTGCTACCACCTCCTAACCCTCTCGCTGCTTCTCCTACTTGCAGGTGACATATCCCCCAACCTGGGACCCCCCCACCACATCCCTCCACTCACCTCCAATTCACGCCCATCCCCCATCACAAACTCTCGCAACCCCCACAACCTTATACCCATTCACCCAACCCCAGTCCCCCTGTCTGGAGCACTCTGGAATGCCCGCTCAGTGTGCAACAAACTCTCCTATATCCACGACCTCTTCATCACCAATAAATTCAAATTCCTCGGCATCACCGAAACTTGGCTCACCCCCGCCGACACAGCCTCCCCTGCTGCCCTCTCCTACGGCGGACTCACGCTTTCCCACACACCACGCCCTAATAGCACCCGTGGCGGTGGTGTGGGTATACTCTTGTCCGACAGCTGCTCCTTCATCCCCACTACACCGCCTCCCTCCGCCTCCTTTCCCTCCTTCGAACTGCACTCTGTTCGCATTTTCTCCCCCTGTAACCTCCAGCTCGCGGTCATCTACCGACCCCCGGGACCCACCGCCTCCTTCCTTGACCTTTTTAACACTTGGCTTCTCCACTTCCTCTCCTCCGACATCCCCACCATCATCATGGGCGACTTCAACATCCCCATCGACACCCCCGACCTGCCTACCTCCCGACTCCTATCTCTGACCACCTCCTTTGGCCTCTCCCAATGGTCCTCGTCAGCCACTCACAAAGACGGCCACACGCTTGACCTCATCTTCTCCCGCCTCTGTTCCCTCACCAACCTCTCAAACTCACCCCTCTTCCAATCTGACCACAACCTGTTGACCTTCTCCTCCCTCTTTCCCCCTACCTCACCCCCCCCTCTCCGGAAACTCAGTCACCCGCGCAGAAACCTTAAACTCATCGATTTCAACTCACTCTCCCACTCCCTCCTCCCTCTCACAGACCTCGCCTCCTCACCCGACGTTAACACTGCTGCCACCCTCTACAACTCCACACTAACTGCAGCTCTCGACCAGGCTGCCCCCCTCACCCACACCAAAACCCGCACACTCAGACAACCCTGGCTCACCTCTCTCACAAAAGAGCTTCGCCGAACGTCCAGAATCGCTGAACGGAGATGGAAGAAATCCCACTCCACGGCCCACTTCACCATCTACAAGCAATCCCTCTCCAACTTCAAGGACGCACTCACCGCCGCAAAGCAAGCCTATTTCTCTAACTTAATCAACACACTGTCCCGAAACCCCAAACAACTATTTAAAACCTTCAACTCCCTTCTCCGCCCCCCAGCACCTCCTCCTTCCCCCCTCATCTCCGCCGACGACTTCGCCACCTTCTTCAAACACAAGATTGACAAAATTTGAGAAAGCTTTGGCCCAACTTCCCCCCAACCCACCACCATCACCGCCCAACCCTCCTCGACCAAGGGAAGCTTCTCCAACGTGACTGAAGCCCAGCTCTCCACCCTCCTGTCACAATCTCACCTCACCACCTGCGCCCTCGACCCACTCCTTACCCATCTCATCCCAAACCTCACCACCACCCTCATTCCTGCCCTAACCCACCTCTTCAACCTATCATTCACTACTGGCGTCTTTCCCTCATCCTTCAAACACGACTTGATCTCACCCATCCTCAAAAAACCCTCCCTCGACCCATCATCCGTCGCCAACTATCGCCCAATATCCCTTCTCCCTTTCGCTTTCAAACTACTCGAACAACACGTCCACTCTGAACTGTCCTCCTACCTATCCTCCCGCACCCTCTTCAACCGCCTGCAATCCGGTTTCCGACCCCACCCACCACTCCACCGAAACAGCCCTCTCTAAAGTCACCAATGACCTCCTGACCGCGAAGCGGAAAAAACACTACTCCGTCCTCCTCCTCCTCGACCTATCCGCCGCCTTCGACACAGTCAACCACTCCCACCTACTCCAAATCCTAGAATCCCTTGGTATCACTGACCTCGCCCTTTCCTGGATCTCCTCATATCTTACGGACCGCACTTTCAGTGTCACCCACTCCCACACCTCTTCCTCGTCCTACCCCCTTACTGTTGGCGTCCCCCAGGGATCGGTACTGGGACCGCTACTCTTTTCCATCTACACCCTCGGCCTAGGTCAACTCATCGAGTCCCACAGCCTCCAGTACCATCTCTACGCCAACAACACCCAGATCTACCCCTCCGGGCCCGACATCAACTCCCTTCTGTCTAAAATCCCCCAATGCCTGACTGCCATCTCATCTTTCTTCTCTGCTCGCTTCCTCATGTTGAACATGGACAAAATAGAGTTCATTGTCTTCCCCCCCAGCCGCCCTACCCCTCTGCCAGACCTGTCAATCTGAGTCAATGACTGCTCTCTCTCCCCAGTCCCCCACGCAAAGTCACCCTCGACCCCTCCCTCTCCTTCAAGCCCCATATCCAAGCCCTCGCCACCTACTGCTGACTCCAACTCAAGAACATCTCACGTATCCGCCCGTTTCTTAATCATGATACCGCCAAAACTCTCGCCCACGCCCTCATCATCTCCCGCCTCGACTACTGCAACCTACTGCTCACCGGTCTCCCTGCCTCCTCCCTTGCACCTCTCCGCTCTATCCTAAACTCAGCTGCCCGTCTAATCCACCTGCCTCCTCGCTACTCCCCTATCTCCCCTCTCCGCATGGCACTCCACTGGCTCCCCACTCTCCCTAAGACCTCGCTTTAAAATCCTAACCCTGACCTACAAAGCCATCCACAACCTGTCCCCCCCTACATCTCCGACATGGTCTCCCGATACCAACCCGCACGCAACCTACGCTCCTCACAAGAACTCCTCCTCTCCTCCCCCCTCATCTCATCCTCCCACAACCGCATACAAGACTTCTCCCGTGCCTCCCCTAGACTCTGGAACTCTCTCCCCCAGCACGTCCGACACTCGCCTACCCTCAAGAGCTTCAAAAAGAACCTCAAAACTCATCTATTCCAACAAGCCTACAACCTATGATGAGACCCAGCGCCGCTCAACCAAACGCTCGGCGCTCCCCCACCCTATCGTGTTCCCCCACCCCTATAGACTGTGAGCCCTTGTGGACAGTATCTTCTCCCGTCGTGTATCAGCAAGCATTGACTGCTCATGTGTACTGTACCTGTCGTTGTTACCCCCACTTCTTATGTAAAGCGCCATGGAACCAATGGCGCTATATAAATAAATAATAATAATAATTCTAAGTGGTATATGTGGAAAAAACCAGGCACTGCTCATCACCTGCCCAATACAATCCCAACAGTGAATCGTGGTGGCAGCATGCTATGGGGGTGTTTTTTCAGCTGCAGGGACAAGACAACTGGTTGCAATTGAAGGAAACATGAATGCAGCCAATTACAGAGATATCTTGGATAAAATCCTCTTCCAGAGTGCTCTGGACCTCAGACTTGGCTGAAGGTTCACCTTCCAAAAATACAATGACCCTAAGCACACAGTTAAAATAACAATGGAGTGGCTTCAGAACAACTCTGTAGCATTCTTGACTGGCCCAGCCAAAGCCCTGACCTAAACCCAAATGTGTATCTCTGGAGAGACCTGAAAATGGCTGTCCACCAACGTTCACCATCCAACCTGACGGAACTGGAGAGGATCTGCAAGGAAGAATGGTAGAGGATCCCCAAACCCAGGTGTGAAAAACTTGTTTGATTATTCCCAAGAAGACTCATGGCAGTACTAGCTCAAAAGGGCACTTCTACTCAATACTGAGCAAAGGGTCTGAATACTTATGACCATGTGATATTTTAGTTTTTCTTTTTTAATAAATTGGCAAAAATTTCTACATTTCTGTTTTTTCAGTCAAGATGGGGTGCACAGTGTACATTAATGAGAAAAAAAATTAACTTTTTTGAATTCACCAAATGGCTACAATGAAACAAAAAGTGAAAAATTTAAAGGGGTCTGAATACTTTCTGTACCCACTGTAGGAATATAGAAAATTCTGAACAATGTAAACACTTTCAAGCACCATTTTATTATCTGGAGACACAGCTGTAGTCATAATTTACATAAGTGTTAAGAATTATAATTTTCCATCATAGCAGCAGAAAAGTGAAATTCATGCAGGTGATGGATCCATCTCATGGATGGATAAAAATGATGCTTAAAGCACCACTCCAGCATTTAAGAAAAAAAAAAAATTAGCACTGGAGTGGTGCTTCTAATCTAAAGTCCCCATATTTAGCAATATACTTACCCGCCGATGTCTTAACTTTTTATAAGGTAAAAAACTGTTTATACCATGTTAGCCAGTAGATAGAAAAAAATTAGAATCTGAGAGTCCTCAGTGGTTGATACCTTTTAATGGCTAACTGAAAAGATGGTAAATAGTCTGATGAAGAAACTTTAGAGTCTCGAAAGCTTGTGACTATTTACCAGTTAGGTAAAAGGTCACCGAATCTTAGTTTAAAGTTATCCACCTTATATTCAATATTAAACAACAGGATATACTCTTTTGCCGATAAGCTTTAATTGTTGAGTTTAAAATTCAGTGAGGATAAGTGATTAAAGTGACAGTGATAAATCACACAAAGTACCCACACCCCAAATACATATAGTACAACACATACAAACACAGTTCCACTGATTCAGATTCTAGAAGATGGGTTCAGATGGTATGTTTGTCACGGTGTAGTGAGAATATTGATAAGGGAATGGCAGTTATGGGCAGGGTGACCAGTGAAGACTAGTCTGACCCTAATCTAGGAACCCTGAAGGGCCCTGATCCCGAAGGTATCTCTGAAGGTGAGAAGGTTCGGGCCTCCAGCCTCTTCCTAAAACTCCTCCACCAGCCCTGCACTATTCCCCCTTCACCTCCCTCCACAGAACTGGGATACAGCAACTCCAAAAGAAAGGACTTCAGCAACACAAACACACAGGTCAGTACAGCACGGCTTTCAAGCACAGAGTGAGACTCTGTGAGAATCAGTATCACCACCTGGTGGAAGGAGAGACTACTTAAAGGCCAGGGGGAGGGGAGCCCAGGTGAGTCACACATTAACCTCTCAAGCAGCAGCCGAGCCTCATAGTGAATGCAGTTATGGAGCACAACACAGGAGACCCAGGACCTTCACAACCATCTTAAAGACAAACACATACACAGCAGCATCCAGCAAGGTCAGCGCCAATTAGTGCATGACAGTGCCCCCTCTTTTAAGAGAGGCCTCCGTACTCGACTATGCCATATCCAAAAGAAGTCCACATCCCCTGAGGGATGAGATATGAAAGACATTACGGGTCGCCAAACCTGGGGGTAGGTCAAGGCAGTACAGCACAGGATGACAAACGGCCGATATCCGGAACGGTCCTATAATCCCAGAACCAGGAGCCCCAGCAGCACACCTCCACCTGACATGTTTGGACAACACCCACACATACTCATTAACTCTCAGGTCTGGACCTGCATGTTTATTTCCAAATTTGCAGTCACAGTTAGAGGGCACACATTCAGGACGGTAAACTGCAGCAGCGTCCCCCCGGGGCTCAGAGCTCCCTTCCCTGGAGTGCACAGCAGGAACCACCATCTCTCCCTGGCCCCTCCTCCTGGAACAACGCCTAGACCCATCATTAATCTGAGGAATAGTCTGGACACCACCCCCTCTTCCAGGCTCACTCCCATTCACTTCTGGATATGGGGCAGGAGGCGGTGCAACCAGTACGGTAGAAATAGTTGTAGCAAGGCAATTACTCACACAGAAAGCCCCCCAATTTATAACCTTTCTGGCCTGCCAGTCAATTACCGGGTTGTGTTTCTCCAGCCAGGGAAGGTCCAATACAATGGGAGTGGGCAGGTTCTCCAAGAGGTGACAGGACAGAACCTCCTGGTGGAGAGGTCCTATGCTCAAGTTCACATTACGCACCACTTGGGAGAGAACCTTCTGGCTGAGTGGAACTGAGTAGATCGAGGCGATGGGAATGGGTCTCACTAAAGCACTACTGGTGAGACCATGAGCCCGAGCAAAGTGAGAATCCATCAAATTGACCCCCGCTCTGTTATCGACCAGAACAGGCACAGTCTCGGTTTTACCATCCACCATCACTTTGGCAGACAGTGTGAATGGAGACTTAGTGAAGAAGAAAAGATAAACTCTCAGGTCGTCTCCTTCAAAACGGCCCGACGTAGGCTGCTTCTGAGACTGCGTGGTCTTAGAGCGAAGTGGACAAACCTTAATAAAATGGTCAGATTTTCCACAGAAAACAGAGATAATCCGGATTGTCAAGGATAGACAGGGTGCAGGGAGGTGACCACGGAGGGCCGGTGGACAACGACGCCGTTTCGCAAACGATGTTGCTTCTATGGGTCCAGGTAACCGTAGTCAAGGTCAGGTGGACCCGTAGAAGCAACATCGTTTGCGAAACGGCGTCGTTGTCCACCGGCCCTCCGTGGTCACCTCCCTGCACCCTGTCTATCCTTGACAATCCGGATTAAAATACCACCCTGCACATACCGGTGAGTGCTGCCTTGTTCTTTAAATCGCTGTATTACGTTCTGGTGCTTTGGACGTGCACCGCCGGAGGGGTACCCGCCAGGGATGATTTCCCGGAACATGACTGTTGATACCGTTTAGTGCCCTGAACCCTTTTCTCTTTTTGGATTGATTTTCCACAGAAAAAACATGCTCACCAACTTGATGAACAGTAGCCACAGGAGATTTAACACGAGAACCTACTGCCCCCAACTGCATGGGTTCATCGGGTATAGTCTCCTCAGCAGAGTTAGGTACAGGAGACATAGTAGGTTTCGGTCTCTCCCTCAGATTTCTGTGTTGAGCCCAGGCTTTGCGGTACTCGGGTGTCAGGCGGCATAAGGGTCAACTGTGTCACGGGGAATAGCGGCCACTCCTGATCCCGTGTTCTGGGATATCTTTCAAAAAGGGGGTGATATTTACATGGGATTATTTACAGTTTGTTGTCGTGACGCCACGTGTAGTTTCTGGTGATTTACACCAGCGCCGCCACAGTCCGCCAGAGGTAGATGGTATCGCGGCTAGGATGGTGAAGTCCTCCACAGGTAGGACTGGGACCTCCGGGCAGCGTAGTGTAAGGGGCAGCTTGTAGTGGAGCTGGGATGGTATATGCAGTGCTCGAGCAGTCTATGAGAGGGGCCGGTAACAGGGAGGAATGACTCACACACACTGCAAAGTCTCTTTTAACTTTTATTGATGTTTGGCAGGTAAAGACGTCCAGGGCACTGACGGGTGGACAGGTTGCACAGTGGGTCCCCACAGCAAGAGGGTATACAGCCTCCTCTGCTCTGTAGTGATGATTGAAGCACAGCCTATTTGCAATCAGACTTGCCTCCTCTCTCTTCCTGACTCTGGTGTCTGCCTCTCCTCCTGTGCAGTCTCCGGGTTACCTTCTCTGATCACTGCGGTGATGTCCTGCTGTGTCTGGCTCCCTCTCTTGGCCCACAGAGGAAATCGGGTAGCCGAAGCCTCCATGGTTCGACGGGGTTTTCTGTGGTCCTATAGTATCCCACAGGTGCAGATCCCCAATATCCGGTGGTTCTTTTGGGTGAACTTCCTCAAGTTCCTCACTCTCTCTTGGCTATCTGCTCCTCAACTTCTGTCCCCACTTAAGCTTGCGGGACGTAGAAAGGCCTCTCCGTGTCACTGGTTCGGGCCTAACCGTGGCACCGATCACCAGGACGTCTTCGCAGCTCTCCTAGCGTCTGCACACTCTGACTAACTCCTCCCCCAGCAGCAGCATAGGGGATCTTGCTTAAGGGAAGCAAGTTGAGCTCCCCCTACTGTGTCGGGGTGGAAGATGTTGCATGTAGTAGGTACCTGCTGTGGAAACCCAACTGTGAATTAGAGAAGTCTGTGGCTACCTGTGTGAGCAGGGTGCCACATACCCCCCTAGGTAACATCAGTACTCCTGGACTGAGCATTTTTTTTTTTTTTTTTAACAAAAGGAATAACAGTTCAACAATATAACAGGTAACATATTTACAAAGTCTTAAAATATAAAAATTTACAAAAAGCACTGAAAAATATTTGAAAAATAGAAAAACAGGTAAGTCTGTACGGTACTAGTACATTAGTCCAATAACTGTAGTCCTTTTTAATTGTAAAAGTTCAAAGGGAAAAGTTCAAAAGGGGAAAGTTCAATAAGTCCTTACAGGTAAAGTCTCTGTAGGCTCAACAGTTCAAAATACACAACAACGGGTGTTTTCGGCGTAGGAGTCTTAGGTACTATGGGGCCTTTATGGTCATAAGTGCTGTAGGCCTCCTGGCCCTGGGGTCACCTTTTGGCCAAGTTTTTACTCTCCATAATCAGCTCCTTATGCCAACTCCCTTCTTTGGTGTTGTGTACCTGGCTTTTGCCTCCTCTTCACCTTTTGAACACTATTTACATTTCTTACTTTTAATGACTATTTACATGGTTACTTCTAGTGTGTTCTACCTCTAACTTTACTATACCCACTCTCCAAACCTAGATGGGGGTTGACCTTGTGTGCATCTCTTCGACCTACGCACTACAGGTGTCACTGTCTCAGGTGAGGTGTCTAGTGAAGGGCTTGGTGCAGGCATGTCAGGTAAGCTTCTGCGTTGCCTTAGTCTCACTACAGGGCTAGCAGGTGTACCGATTGCAGCATCCTCAGATTCTCTAGCAATGGGTATTTCTTCCTGATTCCTTTGTACCTCTTCATTGGGCTTGTAGAAATTCAGTATTGGCACTATGATGGCTCCATCTTGTTGAGGCCAATCTTCTGGAAATTCTCCTAAGATGGTAGGGATGACCTTCTATTTTGGTTGTTGATATGGACTTTCTTCTTGTACAGGTTCTGTTTCTGGAATGGGTTGATGGGAGAAACAATGATTTTTCCAATCTGTTGGGCACTTTATAATGTGGTCTCTGGATACAGTCTGTGTGGTTTTCCACCATCCTTGCTGATGAGGCAGACTTTATTGTTGTCATTTCCAGATTCCAATAGGACGTAGGGTTCTTGTTCCCACCGATCATCTAAATTATGTCGCATTCTTTTTCTTTTAAGGACAATACTTCCAGGTGTTATTGGTTCTACTGGAGCATGTTTGTTGTAGGCCCTTTCTTGTTTCTCGCGTGATTTCTCCAGGTTATCTTCCACGCTGGCTTGAACCTTTTTGTATTGTTCTAGGCGATGTGTTTTCCAGTTTGAAATGGCATGATCTGCTTCAGGATCTATTACTCAGAGTTCCAAGTGTGCGGGTAACTTTCCTGTACGGGCTCTCATCAGGTATGCTGGTGTACAGTTTGTAGAGCTTACTGGAATGTGGTTGTACATATCAACCAAATCAGATAGTTTCTCTGGCCATTGGTTTCTTTCTTCTACTGGTAGGATCTTCAGCATGTCAATGATGATATGGTTCATTTTCTCGCACAGTCCGTTGATTTGGGGATGATACGGGGTTGTTCTTATCTTTTTGCACCCATACATCTGTCAGAACTCTTGGAAGATCTCCACTTCGATGGCTGATCCTTGATCTGTTAGGACCTGTTCAGGATATCCCAATAGTCTGCAGAATACATTTTGGAAGGTCTTAGCAGCTGTTGCAGCTTTCAGGTCTTTTATGGGGGCAACCATTAAGAATCTCGAGTAATGGTCTACCATGGTCAACGCGTAGGTATAGCCGGATCTACTTGGAGTCAATTTTACATAGTCCAAGGCTACCATTTCTAGAGGCTCTTTAGTTACGATGGGATGAAGCTGGGCTTTCTGGCTCTGTAAGTTCTTTCTTCTCAGGCTGCAGGATTTACAATTCTTACACCATTTTTCAATAGATGTCCGCATGCCGACCCAAAAGAATCTATCCTTCAGTAGCATCTCTAGCTTCTTCCATCCGACATGACCATTCTGGTTGTGATAGGCTTTCAGGACTACGGGGATTTCTGATTTTGGCACGATGATTTGCCAAGCCATCTCGTTGTTGGATTGATGTACGGCCGGCATAGCTTATCCTGGTATTGGAACAGTTTACTCCACTTGTTCCACAGATGTTTGGCTTCAGAAGGGGGATTTTCAGGCAGCTTTGCTGACTCCTGGGTTATCAGTTGCTTGAGTAGACTGACAGCCGGGTCATTGTCTTGCGCCTCCCTCCAGCTAAAGTGGGGCAACGGATTTACTGTCCTTGTAGAGGCATCTTGATGGGTCTGCTGGCATTGGGTTACTCTTACATGACGGAAGGCAGGTAACTCTACTTTTTCCAGCTCGTCTTCATCTACACCCTCTTCTGATAAGTGAGGCATCCTGGATAAAGCATCCGCGTTTCCATTCTGGTGCGTACTTGATGGTGAATTGGTAGTTGGACAATCTGGCCATTCATCTAAGTTCCATGGCTCCCAACTTCGCAGTTTCCAGGTGAATTAGCAGATTGTTATCCGTGTATGCTGTAAATTTGCTAGAGGCTAGATAATGTTTGAACCTCTCTGTAATGGCCCAGACCAAGGCCAGGAATTCCAACTTGAAGCAACTGTAGTTTTCTGGGTTCCTCTCTGTGGGGCGCAGCTTCCGGCTGGCATAGGCGATCACCCTATCCTTGCGTCTTGTTTTTCGGAAAGGACGGCTCCGAGTCCCACATTGCTGGCGTCTGTGTACAGCAGGAATGGCAGGTTGTAGTCCAGGTAAGCAAGGATTTCTCTCCTGTCAGGGCTTCTTTCATCGTCTGGAACGCTTCCTCTTGTTCCTTACACCATTTCCACGGAGAATCCTTAGACTTGCCCTTCGTGGGTTGGCCTACTAGGAGGTCTTGCAGGGGAGCAGCCTTCTTGGTGTATTCCTTGATGAACCTCCTATAGTAGCCCACCAATCCCAGGAATTGACGTACTTCCTTTAAGGTCTTGGGTTCTGGCCACTCTTTGATTGCTGTCGACCTTGTCTGGATCAGGGGCCACTCCTTCATCACTGATTATGTTTCCCAGGTACTGTACTCTTGGCTTTAACAGGTGGCATTTTGATGGTTTTAGCTTCATCCCGTATTTGGTCAGAGCTTCAAACACCTCTCCTAGATGAGTGACATGTTCCTCGTAGGTCTTGGAGTACACAATCATGTCATCCAGGTAGAGCAGCACAGTCTCAAAGTTCTTATGTCCCAGGCAACTTTCCATTAATCGCTGGATGGTTCCGGGTGCATTACATAGTCCGAAGGGCATGCTGTTGAATTCACATAGGCCCATAGGTATTGCAAATGCCGTCTTCTCTCTGTCTTCCTCGGCTATGGACTCCTGCCAATACCCACTAGTGAGATCTAAGGTGGAGAAGTAGTTGGCAGACTTCAACGCAGCTACGGATTCCTCTATACGAGGTAACGGGTAAGCATATTTGTGTGTTATGTGGTTGATTTGCCTATAGTCTACACACATTCTTATATGCCATCCTTTTTCCTGACTAGGACTAATGCAGCTGCCCAGGGACTACAGCTATCTCGTATAACCCCTGCGTCCTTTATGTCCTGTAACATTTCTTTGGCTTTTTGATAATGTGCAAGTGGAATAGGCCTTTACTGCTCCTTGATTTGTGGATGTATACCTGTGGGGATGTGATGTTGCACCCCTTCTATCCTACCAAAGTCAAGTGGATGCTTACTAAAGACTTGTTCGAATTCTTGGACTACCCAGTACACACCTTGCTTTTCATATACATGAGTGGTGTCAGTTCTGAGATAGAACTGCTGGCACCAGTCCTCCAGTGGCCCAATGGTTGGATCAGGTTTTACCCCTTTTTTATGGGGTTCGGGCTGCACTGTTTGGATCTCATTGTTACTGACTGTGTACAATTTAGCAACAGTTGTACACCTGGGTAATTTAACCTCCTCACTGCCACAATTTAAGATGTGAACAGATACTCTCCTATTGTGTACGTCCAACACCCCCCTGGCTGTCAACAGTGTAGATCTGTGCTCAGTGCTGACGGGCTCCACTAATGCCTGATAGTCCTGCCCTCTCAGACCTATAGCTGCTCGACACCAAATCATCATTTCACTCATTGGGGGAATCACAATAGGTAAAGCATCTGTCACCCGTGCAGTACCAATCTCGCCACCTGTAATTGTTACCTGTTGCTGATGATGGCTCTGATGTCACGCTGGAGGACATTCCTTTGACCTGGTCTGGCAGTGTTTGCAATCTGTTGAAGCAAAGACAAAACTTCCTCCATTCAATTGCTAACATCATTTGTACCTAGTATGATATAGGGATCATTGGCGTTACTAGCTTCTGCTACTACACGCAATTACACCCTCCCCACCTTTATGGGCACTTCTCTGACCCCCATAACGGTAAGTGGTTCATCATTTGATGCATTAAGGGTAAGGTCTATTTCAGGCTATTTTAGTTCTGCATCAGCCCAATACTTCTTATAAAGAATATAGGGGATGGTGGTCACCTGCAACCCGGTGTCCAGCAGAGCAGGTGTCAGCATGCCATCCAGTACAATGGACAGAAACGGCTGCTGTCCGATGAAGGTCTTGTACCAGGTGGCTAGGCCCTGTTGATCTAATCCTAAGGTTTGGCCCCGGCCCCCAGGGACTGCCCGTTTAAAGGACAGCTCCTGGCGAGGTGATCGATGCGGTTACTGCAGTGGCAGATGGGCTCCCCAGTGGAGCTGTAGCAGTCGGTGGTCCTCCCTCGATATGCTGTGGCTTGCTTCCCTCGCATCTAGGGTACATCCTCCGGACTGTCAACAAGTTGAATCAGCGGCTGAGGTTTTGGTTGAGGTTTTGGTGCTGGCTGTTGGCTTTGCTGTAACTGCAGAGCATCCAATAGTTTAGCGATGTTTTTATTAATTTGGCGCATCTCAGAACGCAGCTCAGCTCTCAGAGAATCATATTTGTCAGGCTGAGCAGATTGAACATTGTGCGGGGCTGCAGACAGGGGTAATGATTTTGGGGTAGCCTGCACTTCACCACTGCACCACCATTTACTAGCAGCTTCATGGGTCTCTACCGGCTTTAACCCTTTGATGGCCATCTCCTTCAGGGTGTTATCAAGTCAGCTTCTGGATTGCTTAATGACCACCAATATACAGTCTTACTGTCCTCGGGGGATAGCAGTCCCCAAGTAAATTATTCAATCAGGAGCTTATTTTCATCGGGTGTACTGGTGGGGCTGACATGTATAAGGGCGTGCTGTGCTTCTTCCAGATGCCAGGCATAAGCTCTTATGTCATCCCCCGGCCTATGGTAGCAGTGATGGAATCGCATGCGTATATCAGCGTCATGACACTCCTCAAAAGTAGCTCTCCGTTTATTGAATATAGCAGAGGCGTATTTGAGTTCAGCAGCAGACCACGACGCATTTTCTCTCTCTGCTGCGCCGGTTAACTGTCCGAGTGTCACATCAGTGCGTTGTTGGCCGGTCATCGCATACATGTCTAGGACGCTATTGATTTTTCATTTAAACTCGTCCAATGTATCCGAGCATCCGTCATACTGGGGCAACCACTTGGCCCCCGGGATGTATGGGAGTGACATCGGCATTATCGGGGCGAGGGCACCCGGTGCGCCGGTGGTGCTGGCCGTGCTGCTGGAGGCAGCCATAGGCCTTTCGGCGAAATTCCCGGGATCAGTGTACGCACAATCGTCGCCGCTGGAGGAGACCTACATGTTGGCGGCCCCCTTAGTGAATTACAGCCAGTCCTTGAAGAGTTAAACAGTTCGAAAGTTTCCGGACTAGGCCGCGGGAATGCTCGACTGAGCGATGGGCGGGTTTCAGTTTCGCGTTCCACAGGTTGGCAAGCCCCCTTTCTTCCCGCTCTTTGGCGCAGTAATGGCGGCGCAGTTTAAACAGTCACTCAATACAGTCAATAACATGGCACATAGTACCCGGTGATACCGGGCACGGGATCCTGTTCGTGACGCCAGAAAAAAGATATACTGTTGAGCCCAGGCTTTGGGGTACTCGGGTGTC
This sequence comes from Allobates femoralis, assembly GCA_033576535.1. NCBI lineage: Eukaryota > Metazoa > Chordata > Amphibia > Anura > Aromobatidae > Allobates > Allobates femoralis. The sequence goes on from JARQOC010000006.1 coordinate 158,517,731, forward strand.
AGACGGCATAAGGGTCAACAGTGTCACGGGGAATGGCGGCCGCGCCTGATCCCGTGTCCTGGGATATCTTTCAAAAGGGGGTGATATTTGCAGGGGATTATTTACAGTTTGTTTTCGTGATGCCACGTGTAGTTTCCGGTGATTTGCACCAGCGCTGCCACAGTCCGCCGGAGGTAGATGGTATTGCGGCTAGGATGGTGAAGTCCTCCACAGGTAGGACTGGGACCTCCGGGGCAGCGTAGTGTAAGGGGCAGCTTGTAGTGGAGCTGGGATGGCATAGGGAGTGCTGGAGCAGTCTATGAGAGGGGCCGGTAACAGGGAGGAATGACACACGCACACTGCAAAGTCTCTTTTACCTTTTACTGATGTTTGGCAGGTAAAGACGTCATGGGCACTGACGGGTGGACAGGTTGCACAGTGGGTCCACACAGCAAGTGGGTATATGGCCTCCTCTGCTCTGTAGTGATGATTTTGGGCACAGCCTGCTTGCAGCCAGACTTTCCTCCTCTCTCCTGTCTGCCTCTGGTGTCTGCCTCTCCTCCTGTGCGGTCTCCGGGTTACCTTCTCTGATCACTGCTGTGATGTTCTGCTGTGTCTGGCTCCCTCTCTTGACCCACAAAGGAAACCGGGTAGCCGAAGCCTCCACGGTTCAACGGGGTTTTCTGTGGTCCTATAGTATCCCACAGGTGCAGAGAAGTCTGTGGCTACCTGTGTGAGCAGGACGCATCATCTGTCAACCCTTAGGGTACCTTTAGACGCCGCTACGACAGGATGGATACAACCCGCTACAGGCTACAAATGTAGCTTGTAGCGTCAATATAGCCCGTAGTAGCGGCGTGTGAAGACGGGACGTGACAGCCGGCAACAGATACATCTGTTTCCGAGCACTGCTCGAAAACAGATGGCTACAAAGCCGATTGTAGCGAGCTGTATCGGCGTGTAAAGAGGCTACAGAAGGGATGTCTATACACCAGGCGATGTACCTGGTATGTAGCTGGGGCGTGACACAGCCTCCGGGATACCGCGCCCCTTTAGCGATCATTGGTGGAAGCTCCTGCATTACGATTGGTAGTCGCTGCATAGGGAGGCATATTTAAGGAGCTGACCAGTCACACTACACAATCGCTCGAGCGTGCTGTATTAATCAGCCTCCTGCGATGCCTGCCCAATCAGGATGTTCTTGCGTTGTCCTATCAGCATACGGACGTCTCGTAATCCACAATTGTGGCATGCCTATGTGCTGTCCCTGCTGCACCAGGTCCGCCCATATTAGCTTGTTGTAGCGGTGTGTAAATGAGGTACGATGAGCTACAGATGGCTACTTGAGACACCCGGCGATGTATCTAGCTATAGATGTAACGTAGCATAGCGCACCTTGTGGCGGCGTGTAAAGGTGGTGCGTTTCCCGTTTGTAACCGTTTGGCCGTGCTCGTGCACGTGAAGTAGCGGGTTGTATCCATCCTGTCGTAGCGGCGTGTAAAGGTACCCTTATAGCTAGGAACTTCGCAGCCTCCAATGACTCAGGTGCGGCGTACTGAACCAGGGTGTCTTGCAGTCTAGCTGAAAAACCCAAGCAGAACTGACTCTGGAGGGCTGGGTCGTTCCACTGGGTGTCAGTCGCCCATCTCTGAAACGCCGAGCAGTACTCCTCCACTGCTCATGTGCCCTGCTTGAGTTTTCGGAGATTAGACTCAGCAAACGTCACCCTATCTGGTTCCCCGTACACCTAAGCCAGAGCAGCAAAAAACCCGTCCACCAACCACAACGATGGTGAGTCGGCCGGGAGGGAAAAGGCTCAGGTCTGGGGGTCCCCTTTAACAAGGGAGACTATAATCCCCACCCGCTGTTCCTCACTTCCCAATGAACGGGGTCAGAGCCTGAAATACAGTTTACAGGCTTCATGGAAAACAAAAAATGTGTCTCTTCCCCCAGAAAACTCTGGAAGAGAAACCTTGGGTTCTGGCATGGCCTGAGCATGAGCCGACGCCAGAAATCCCATGACTTGCTGCAGCTGTTGCACTACCTGAGTCCGCAGACCAGTTACCTCTTCAGAGATGGCCTGCATCAGGCAAGAAAATGCATCAGCTGAGGCAGTCTGAGACATAGTGTCTCAAGGAAAAAGGTATGGGCTGCTGATAATGTCACGGTGTAGTGAGAATATTGATAAGGGAATGGCAGTTGTGGGCAGGATGACCAGGGAAGACTAGTCTGACCCTAGTCTAGGAACCCTGAATGGCCCTGATCCCGAAGGTATCTCTGAAGGTGAGAAGGTTCGGGCCTCCAGCCTCTTCCTAAAACTCCTCCACCAGAACTGCGCTATTCCCCCCTCACCTCCTTCCACAGAACTGGGATACAGCAACTCCAAAGGAAAAGACTTCAGCAACACAAACACACAAGTCAGCACAGCACGGCTTCCAGGCATAGAGTGAAACTCTATCAGCAGCACCACCTCGTGGAAGGAGAGGCTACTTAAAGTCCAAGGGGAGGAGAGCCCAGGTGAGTCACACATTAACTCCTCAACCAGCAGTTGAACCTAATAGTGAATGCAGTTCTGGAGCACAACTCAGGAGGCCCAGGACCTTCACAACCATCAACCATGCAGCTCTTAAAGACAAACACATACACAGCAGCATCCAGCAAGGTCTGCGCCAAGTAAGCGCGTGACAAAGTTATAGCACAAGTATGACAGGGTCTAATCAGAGGTAACCCTGGACACAATTCACCTCCTAGTTAATTACCCAGTGGTAGGTCCCTTTTTTCCTTTTGTATTATCATGTATGTGTATCCTCTCCGCACCTTAGTCGTCCGGTCAGTACCCAATCCACCATCATAGGTCCTAAACTTCGAATGTAAAAGATGAACTCAATGTATGACCCAGCAATTTGGTTTTATCACTGTCACTATAATCACTTATCCTCAATGGATTTTAAACTCAAAAATTAAAGCTCATCAGCAAAACAGTATATATCCTGTTGTTTAATATTTACCAGTTAGCCATTAAAAATGATCAACCACTGAAGACGCTCAGATTCTAATATTTTTCACTTTTTATAGATCCCACTCTGGACCTGTGCTGCCATCTTGTGCCTGCAACTTCTAACTGCCGGAAGTTAGAGGTAATGATCACAAGCTCTCATCGCAAGTCTATGAAAGCCAGAAAAAGGTACTCAAAGAGTTACATTGAAAAGTGACCTGCAGCTCTCTTCGGCAAACATTGCAGACATTCATCAAGAGGACATAAACTGTTGGAGACCAACGGGACAGGCGGCAATATAAGGTGAAGATAGGGGTGGATCAGTGTAAGACTAAGTGCATGGAACTTAGATTAGAAGTACCATTTCAGAGGTAACATAATAATAATAATAATAATAATAATAATAATAATAATAATAAAAATGCCAGTGTTGTTTGAAATAAGCCTATTGAATATAATGGTGCACCAGAAAAAAATAGCCCATTTTTCTTTTCAAATAAAGCACAACAAAGCGTATGCAAATAGAAGTTTAAGTGTCAAGGCCATGTCTCACATGACTATATCGTTAGAGAGATCGTTGTAACTGTGACGTTACAACGATCTCTCCAGCGATGTCGTTATGTGTGACACTTTGCAGTGATCAGGCCCCTGCTGTTAGATCGTTGATCGCTGCAAAGTGCTGCGGGTCATTTTTTGATCGTTGGTTTCTTGCTGGTCAACACACATCGCTGTGTGTGACCGCGAGAAACCAGCGATCAGTGACCTCACTGGCTGGTAACCATGGTAAACAACGGGTATCTAGGCAGCGCGCGCTGCCTAGGTACTTGGTGTTTACCATGGTTACCAGCGTCCTCCCTGCTTAGCGCTGCCTGTAAGCAGGGAGGACGCTGGCAACTATGATAAACAGCGGGTATCCAGGCAGCGCGCGCTGCCTGGATACCCGCTGTTTATCATAGTTACCAGCGTTCTCCCTTCTTAGCGCTGCCTTACAGGCAGTGCTAAGCAGGGAGGACGCTGACATTACCTTCAGCGATGTGGCTCCCATGGTCCTGATCGCTGGGGAAATCTGCCTGTTTGACAGCTCCCCAGCGATCAGGTAACGACGCTCCAGCGATCCCGGCAGGTCGTTATCGCTATCGGGATCGCTGGAGCCAGGGCCGGCGTCAGCAACCGGCGTACCCGGGCAAATGCCGGGGCCCAGGTGTCACTGAGGGGCCCATCGCCTGCCCGCGTCGCACCGTTATTATCTATTCTTACCGGCACGGACTGCGGTACAGTGCTTTGATGCTGTACAGAAGCCGGCCGCCAGCCCCCGCTCCGCCGTCGCATCCGGGCCGTCACTTCCGCTGCTGCCTATGCATTCCACACTGTGGAACGCATAGATGAGGCGCCCCCACTCCGCCCCCTCACTTCCTCTTCCTTCCTTTGCGTTCCACAGTGTGGAACGCATAGAAGAGGTGACCCACGGCACTCAGCCTCCGTCTCTTCCTTTTCTTTTGCAGTCCACAGTTGCGTCCACACCGCTCCATCTCAGAAGTTTATGTACGGAGACAATGCAGGCTGCAGCCAGGGCCAGGCAGAGCGAGCTGGAGCAGAGCTCACTCTGAATACAGCACACAGATGGGTGCTGGTGTCGGGTGGGTAATTATATATAATTGTATATATCCTATGGAGGCTATGGTGGGCTCTATTGAGCCTGGGCTGGGCTATTTAGAGGCTGTGCAGGGCTATATAAAATTTGGAGGCTGTGCTGGGCTCTATAGAGGCTATGCTGGGCTATTTAGAGGCTGTGCTGGGGTATTTAGAGGCTGTGCAGGGCTATATATAATTTGAAGGCTGTGCTGGGCTCTATAGAGGCTATACTGGGCTATTTAGAGGCTATGCTGGGCTATATATAATTTAGAGGCTGTGCTGGGCTATTTAGAGGCTGTGCAGGGCTATGCATAATTTGGAGGCTGTGCTGAGCTCTATAGAGGCTATGCTGGGCTATTTAGAGGCTGCCCTGGGATATTTAGAGGCTGTGCAGGGCTATATATAATTTGGGGGCTGTGCTGGGCTATTTAGAGGCTGTGCTGGGCTACATATAATTTGGAGGCTGTGCTCGGCTATAAATAATTTGGAGGCTGTTCAGGGCTGTACGTATTATTTGGAAGCTGTGCTGGGTTATATATATTATCTGGAGGTTGCTGCTAGGCTGTATGTAGTTGGAGGCTGTGCTGGGCTGGCAATGCCTCCAGATAATATATATAACCCAGCAGCAGCCTCCAGATAATATATTCATCCCTGAACAGCGTCAATATTATATATACAGCCCACCCAGGAGACTGTATTTTATATAAACAGCCCGCAGCTTCTATATTAGATTCATGAATCGTGGTATTTGTTAAAGGGGCCCATTGAGACTGTTTTGCCCGGGGCCCACAAAAACCTGGAGCCGGACCTGGCTGGAGCAGTCAATATGCGTGACGGGGCCTTCACTCTCAAAAGATTAATTGTTCTAATCATTGCTCTAATCATTATTGTTCTAAATTATTATATTCTTTTATATACATGCAAGCCAAAAAGAAAACATTCTAGGAACAGTTATGATGTGATGTGGACGTCTGCATTCACTGGAGCACCACATACTCTCATAGATATATTGGTTATAAATGTCTGTAATTCTTGTGCAACTGGTTCTCATTTCACAACATGTGCCGACAGGAGGGAAAATATTTGTAGTAAAGAGGACTATGGACATATGGAAACATGTTATGTGCTGTACATCTGGTAAAAATTAAAAATGATTATCACTGTATAAACATAACTACAAAACCTAGGTTATTAGAAAGGTAAGAACACTTCAAGAGACATATGGAAAATATTTTTATCAAACAGTAAATACAGTGGGGTGAAAGTGTTTGCCCCTTCATGATTTCTTATTCTTTTTCATGTTTTTCACACTTAAGTGTTTCAGATCACCAAACAAATGTAAATTTTACACAAAGATAACAGAAATAAACACAACATGCAGTTTATAAATGAAGGTCTTTATTATTAAGGGGAAAAGAAATCCAAACCTACAGGGCCCTGTTGCTCCCTAAACCTGATAACTGTTTTGGCCACTCCCTAGCACAACAACTGCAATCAAGTGTTTGCGATAACTGACAATAAGGGCCCCGTGACACTGAGCGACACTCCAGCGATCCCGACAGTGATAACGACCTGGCCGGGATCGCTGGAGCGTCACTACGTGGTCGCTGGGGAGCTGTCAAATAGGCAGATCTCCTCAGTGATCAGGTAGCCACTTCCATATCGCTGAAAGCAGGAGGATGCTGGTAACTACAACACCGGGTAACTAAGTAGCACGCGCTGCCTAGATACCCGGTGTTTATCATAATAACCAGCATCCACCCTGCTTAACGCTTATTGTAAGCAGGGAGGAAGCTGGTAACTATGATAAACACTGGGTATCTAGGCAGTGCGTGCTGCTTAGTTACCTGGTGTTTATCATAGTTACCAGCGTCCTCCCGCTTAGCGCTGATAACCATGATAAACACCGGGTATCTAGGCAGCGCGTGCTGCTTAGTTACCCGGTGTTTATCATGGTTACCAGCCAGTGAAGTCACTGATCGCTGGTCCCTCGCTGTCACACGCAGCGATGCGTGCTGACCAGCAGGAGAACAAGGACCAAAACAACAGTGAATTACTAGGAGGAAGAAATCCAGCACCGGACTATATCTTCTTTTTCAATGCTTTATTGATGCATTACAGGCATAAAAACATTATGTAGAGGGAACGCAGACGCATTTCGGACAACATCCTTAGTCTACAGCTTACACCAGTAAATTTCCCCCTCCCCACATTAAAACTAATTAAAAATAATGCGCTTCAATGCACCCAGGCGGTAAATAATTACTGATTATGATAGAGGCTGAAGATAGGCCTAATTTGAACAATGTATGTACATATGGCTATCAACCTTTTAATGGTAACATTAGGTGTCAAACTATTTAAAATGATTAAAAAACCGCTGGATCAATAAATGACTATTACATGCAAGATTAAGCTACATATGCATAATACAATAAATGAGGATGAACAGCAAATCCTACACAACAAATCATACATGTGAAAAGCTACAAAAATTAATAATGGTTCAGTAGAAATAAGACAAATCAGAGCGCAAATTCAGTCCATCTGATTGTCTGGCATTGAGGGTCAATATCCAGTGGCCTTCTTGACATAGGACTACTTGCTCCCTGTCTCCCTGATATTCAACCCCAAAACATGTTCAATTCCCTTGACAGATAGACTACGCATATTACCTCTATGAGTTTCCAAAAAATGCCATGATAGACTAGACAAGTGTCTATGGCTGGTGTTAGAGTCTGGAATTGCTGCTGAAATATGCTCAATGAGCCATTTCTTTAAGGTCCTAGAAGTGCACCCCATATAATCTTTAGCACATTCCACACATGATGCTAGATACACAACATGTGTGTTATTGCAATTTATGTAAGTATGGATGTCATCCATATATCAACACAGATTGCACCTCATTCCCCTGCATCGCTAATTCTCCTTTACACTCAACCATGTTGGATTATGCTTGTCTTTTTGAACTGCGAGGGTGACAATATGGTACCCAAATTAACAGACTTTTTGGGGACACATTGGTAACCCTGTGTTAATATTTTGGATAAAATTGGGTCTTGATGTAAAATGGGAATAAACCTATGTATCACCCTGACAATGTTGTTATAATCCACACTATAGCTGGTTGAGAAAGTGGAAAGATTTTGTCCTGATTTTTTCTTATGTCCAGTAGTTACCATCATATAGCTCAAAGGGGGATGAACCCCTGATGTGTGAGAACAATCCACACTGGCATTCATTCGTTTTTTCAATAAAAGAGAATGCCAAGGTATAGATTGTACTTTAGATACTGTCCTGTTCAAACACTGCTGTTTGTATCCCCGTTTTGTTAAGCACTTGCAAATGCAGGTTGTTTCTTCCCTAAAAGTGTCATCACCAGAGCAAGTTCTTTTTGCCCTAGTGAGTTCACCTATGGGAAGATTATTCACTTCATGCAGAGGATGACAACTCTCAGCATGCAGTATAGCATACCGCTGATGGGTTTGTGGTATGGCTTTGAATGAATTGCTCCGGTTTCCAGGACACCATGTAGTTCAATGTCTATGTATGCAACTGTATGATCGTGCACTACATGAGTAAGGGTGATATTGTAGGGATTCTCATTAATATACCTGATAAAGTTTTGAAAAGTAATCGAGGCAGGGGGAGGTACTTTGTTGTCAATAGCCAAGATGATAATGACGTCATCAATGTACCTCTCCAACCATTTCAACTGGTTCATGAATGGATTATCATTACAGTGAATGTATTGGTGTTCCCAATACATCATGTGCAGGTTGGCCAATGAGGGCGAGAAGCCCACCTCATCGGGCAACCGCACAACTTGATGAAATATTGTACATCGAACTTAAAAACATTTGTAGTCAGAAGGTGTTGCACACACATTATAGTGAAGTGGCACATATCTGGTGAATAAACTGTTGATATCTGCAGAAAATATTCAAGTGCTTCCAAAGCGAGTTCATGAGGTATGCAGGAGTGTAGTGAAATAACAACGCAGGTGACCCAAGTGTAGCCCACCCTCCATCTCATCTCGCCCAAGCTGCTAAGAAAGTATTTGTAATCCTATATAAAGCCTATCGATTTCCTTAATAGGCATTGCAAACTTTTTTGTCTACCCACTCTGACAACCTTTCATTTACCCCCCCCAATGCCCGCTACAATGGGGCGTAAAGGAGTTGGAAATGTTGACTTGTGGGTCTTGAGAAAGGCGTGAAAGAGTGGACATATTGGCTTTCCACGTATAGATATTCAGCCATATCCTTAGTAATGGCACCCAATGCAGTACCCTCATCATGCAGACATTTGAGGTCCCCCAAAACCTCACAGGTAGGAATATTAGACAGCGGGCGGTATGTTGTAGTGTCAGACAGCATATTAACAACTTCTCTATAGTAAAGGTCACTGTCTAACAGAACCCCCCCCTCCTTGTTAGCAGGGCGTATTATCTGATTTGTCTTATTTCTACTGAACCATTATTAATTTTTGTAGCTTTTGACATGTATGATTTTGTTATGTGTAAGATTTGCTGTTCATCTTCATTTATTGTATTATGCATATGTAGCTTAATCTTGCATATAATATTCATTTAATGATCCAGTGGTTTTTTAGTTATTTTAAATAGTTTGAAACCTAATTTTACCATTAAAGGGTTGATAGCCATATGTACATACATTGTTAAGATTAGATCTATCTTTAGCCTCTATCATAATCAGTAATTATATACCAACTGGGTGCATTGAAGCACATTAACTTTAATTAGTATAAATGTGAGGAGGGGGGAATTTACTGGTGTATGCTGTAGACTAAGGACATTGTCTAAAACGCCTCCAGCTGTGTAGGACTGCGTTCCCTCTACATAACGTTATTGCCTGTAATGCACCAATAAAGCATTAAAAATGAAGACATAGTCAGGTGCTGGATTTTTCCTACAACCTTTTTTGAAATACCAGATGTAACGGGACATACACCGTCCAGTTCATCTTTTGTTCTGTCAGTCCACAGAGTATTCTCCCAAACGTCTTGAGTATCAACAGGATGTTTTCTGGCAAAACTGAGACAAAACCTTATGTTCTTTTTGCTCAGCAGTGGTTTTTGTCTTGGACATCTGTCATGCAGGCCATTTTTGCCTAGTCTCTTTCTTATGGTGGATATAACTCCACCTCCACCAGTGATTGGCACCTTTAAGCGTGCCAAAGCTGCCAATTACTGGTGTGGGCAAGATTATATAGAGCTCAGCATTCAGAGAACTGATTAATCAGCAGCAAAGAAAACTGATTTTCTCAAAATGACAGCAGGTGTCCCATTAATTGGCATATCACTGGTATTGTGGCGCCCCTATGGCAAGGCGCCACAGGCAGGTATTACATCCTAAATAGAGATGTGATGCCTCTGTAACCGTGGATGTGGAGAATCTTCAGAGTCTGCACCCCAACACCCATAGACAGGCCACTTTATTACAGGGGACTGATATTCAGTAGGTCCCAGGGGGTGGAGCCTAGAGCACGGGAGAAGGGGAGTGACAGAATAGTCAGATAGTTGGTGTGTGGAAAGCAAGCAAGGCAGATGCAGGGGACCCTGCAGCTGCATCAGGAGGGCACCTCTTAAGGGACGAAAAGTGACCCAGACTTTGGAAAGGGGTTTGCCCGGGCCTGGTTGGAGCCAGCCGGGGAACCAGGTCGACACCGGCATACCGGAGCCGAGGTAGTTAGAAGCAAGTTCCATCCGTAACTACAAACCGGCAAGCTGAAGGCCCATTATGAGGCGGTCGACAGGATATGGGGTACTCGGGTACCGGGGCTGATGACGGCTTTGATGGGGGGACCACGGCTGGTCGATCCCCGGTCCCGTGTCCTGGACCCTCAATGGCGGGGAACGGTGGGGGATAAGGGGATTATTAACGTGACACCACCTATGGCACCTGATAACAGTTTACCAGCGCTGCAGCCGGCCGCTGAGGTGATGGTGGGTGCAACAGAGTGTGAAACAGCTCCCCACAGGTGGAGCTTTACCTCAGAGCAGCAGGGATGGATGGGGGGAGTAGTAGTCAAGTCCTCTCTGGCACAGTGGTGAATTGCGACGGTTAGACAGGCACACAGACAGGGCCGGCCCTACCGCTGTGCGAGTTGTGCGGTCACACAGGGCGCCGCCTGCCATGCTTCAAAGGGGGCGCCAGAGAGACGGATATTTATGGTCTCTCTGCGGCTCCGCCGATTAAAGGGTTAATACTATTATTTCCTGCAGTGCCCCCGCCCTCCTGTAAGTGCCCGTACCGCCCCCCCGCCGTCCGCACGTTTGAGTTACCTGTCCCGTCCTCCTTGTTGCTTGTACCGCCCTCCTCCTGTTGCCGGCGCCATGGCAACACAAGCAGTTTGATTGGAGCAGAGAGAGCAAGTTAAGTTACACCTGCTGCCCCTGCTCCAATCATTGTACGGCGGTCTATCACCCTGGTTCCCGCCTTGTATTGCAGCTGTAAGGAGTCACTGAAATGACTATTTTCTGTCGCACACGGCAAGACCTCGATACCAGTAAGATGATTGGGCCCTCTCTCTCTGTGACCACAGTCAGTGAACAGGTGTGTAGTTTCTAACACCTAATCCTAACTATTGACCCTAATCCTAATCACTGACCCTAACATCTAATCCTAACCACTGACCCTAACAACTAACCCCTGACCCTAATCCTAATCCCTGACCCTAACACCTAATCCTAACCCCCTGACCCTAACACCTAATCCCTAACAACTAATCCTAACCCTAAACCATGACCCTAACACCTAATCCTACCCCTGAGCCTAACACATAATCCTATCCCCTGACCCTAATCCTAATCCCTCACCCTAACACTTAATCCTAACCCCGGGCTCTAATCCTAATCCCTGACCCAAACACCTAATCCTATCCCCTGACCCTAATCCCTGACCCTAACACCGAATCCTATCCCCTGACCCTAATCCCTGACCCTAACACCTAAACCTATCCCCTGACCCTAATCCCTGACCCTAACACCTAATCCTATCCCCTGACCCTAACACCTAATCATAACCCCTGACCTTAAAACCTAATCCTAACCCTGACCCCTAAGTATGAATTACGTAGTGTTTTGGATGTAGCAAAAATATGCTACATCCAAAACGCTGCTAACACTGATTGTGGGTACAGGCCCTAACGGTTCATGCCCACAATTAGGATTAGTAGCGTTTTGGATATCCAAAATGCTGTATTGTACAGTAGCAGCACAGTGGATGGATTAATTAATCCTGTTTCCACTGTGATTCTTCATTACGCAGCATATCCTGACCTGTGGTGTGGTTTCCAGAGCTGCAGCCTGTTAATCTATTTCTGCAGAGATGCTAGTCCTCTGAGTGGGAGAACGTAGCGTCCGTGTCATGATTAGGGTTCTTGGTGCAGCATCTTCTTGCTGTATGCTCCCGCTCAGAACACTACCTTCTCTGCAAGCATAAATTGACATGTTGCGGCTCAGGAAGCTGCCACCACTGCCACATGTCAGTTTACACTGAGTAAAATAGAAGCACAGTGGAAACGGCATTCATTAATCCATCCACTGCGCTGGCACTGTACAATGCAGCATTTTGGACGCAACAGAAAATATGCAGTGCTAGAATGCTGCTAATCCTGTTCAAGGGCACAGATCCTAAAGGTCAATTTTTTTAAATAAACATATATGTGCTATTGTTACCATCAAGGGTGTATGATTATGTTCATGGAGCTGAGGAGCTGAGGAGCATCATTTTAATGCAAAGTGTGTTGTGTGTATAAACACATGCATAGTAGTATATTCACATGAACCCATTATTGTTAAATGGTTCCTTGAAGCGTAATCTCTTATGGTACCGGCACACACCGCAATCTCGCCTGGCGATATGTGGCGATCTGACATGCGCGGTCACGTTTTTCGTGCCCGCCTCAGATCGCCGATGGCGACTTCAGAATAAATGAGAGCTGCTGTTGTTCCCTGATTTCCTCGGGATGTCAGTTTTATGTGAGGAAAGAGTGAAGCTGCCACTGATTGGCTGCATGTCTCATGTGACATGGTCTGGGGGCACCAAAGGGGAATTTTGCATAGGGCGCATTTTAGCCTGAGGCCGGCCCTGCACACAGACACACAGGGATTGTTGTCTCGGTACCTTTTACTTGTGATAACGTAACAGGTACAGTCCAGAGTAGTAACCAGGTCCCCGGTGCAATTTGGGACTTCCACCTTAGAAGGTTATGAGGTCTCATTTGTGTCTGTGCTCTGCAGTGTGAGATGAGTCCTGCCTGAGCCTGAACCCACCACTTCTTCTTCTCTGATCTTAGTCCTAAGCTGACAATGAGGTCCTTCTGCGGGGTACCTGTTTCTCTTGTGGCACCTGGTCCTATGCTTGGTCAGTTTAGTGTCTCTTACTTTATCTCCTCCTGAGTCTTCTGGGCTTTGAGTAAGCTCTGCAGGCTGGCAGCGTCTGACTCCAGTGTCCGTGTGTACTAAAGGACTAAGTAACGGGTTCCCTTTCTCAGTTCCCTGTCTTCTCCACTTGCCTCCGGCCCCTTCCCTGGGGTGTGCACAGCGGTCAGTCGTCCCTGGTCCTGGGCCTGAATCTCTCCCCAGCGACCAGCAGCTCAGTTTCCTCTGTCTTCCTTCTCCTCACACGAACTAAACTGAACTGAAACTACAGGGACTAACCAACTCCTCCCTCCAGCCTGAGTGTTCTTAAAGGGGAACTGAGTTAATGCAGCCAGTAGAGCTCCCCCTTCAGGTCTGCGGTGGAAGGTGGTGTGTGCTGTGTTAACCAAGATGTAAGTCTTTCCTTGCACCGGTGGACCCTGTGGCAATCCCCGCAGGGGTGCCATAGTTACATGCAGGGCACCGAAGCACCCCTAAAGCAGCCCAACATCAGTCCCATAGCTGGTTCAGGATGCGGAGAGTTAACCGAGCACTCAAAGCAGCAGACTCTGAGGACTAGAGACTTGGTTCAAGTGAGGTAAGAGAGAGAGATAGCACAGCAAGACCACGAGCGCCATATTGAGGACATCACTGTCAGACTCTGAGGAAACCTTCACATCCAACGGTTACAATACCCGCTAACCCAGTCTCTACCAGGCCCGTATGACCGTCCGTACCCAATCACCCGCAGCCCCTTGATCAGCATAAGAAAGGGGTTGTAACCACCTTTAACTTGAGTACTGGGTACGTTTTTTCCTGGGAAGAAGGCCTCTACTTGGAGGTTTTTGTTTCCAGGAGAGATGTGGAATGGAATCTCCCTCAAGGACACCCGAGTCGGGACCTATATTGCGGTGACAAGATCACCTATGACCGCTATGCAGGACCCCAAGGGTGGTACGCGATCCGGGTCAGCAGAAGTGATGACTGGCCAGTTTAACCCGGTATGCCGTACCACTATATGTAGTTGAATATTATGCCTTTTCTTGCAGCGTTTGCAGATTATGCCTTTAACTTGCGGCATTAGCAGATTGTGTTTTTTTTTCTGTACAGCCTTTGGACAATAACCACATGAACATAATGTGAACTGTCGTTTTAAAAATCCTGATTGAACTTTAAAATCAGAGACTTGAATCCGTTCCCGTTGGGCAAATGTGTATAAAAGTAAAATGTTTATATGCAACATTTGAAGCACAGAGCCTCCCGCAAGGGAAGACTATAAAGTAACCGTATTGTTTTTGTGTTTGAAAGTTACCCGGGTAAATGTTAATAGAAATAAAATAAAAAGTCAGTTCAAACACGGTTGGGTTGGGACACTCGCTGACGAGCGTATTTAACCAGGGGTGTGTGGCGCCCCTATGGCGAGGCACCACAGGGAGGTATTACATCCTAAATAGAGATGTGATGCCTCTGTAACCGTGGATGTGGGGAATCTTCAGAGTCTGCACCACAGCACCTATAAACAGGCCACATTATTACAGGGGACTGATATTCAGAAGGTCCCAGGGGGTGGAGTCTAGAGAGCGGGAGAAGGGGAGTGACAGAATAGTCATATAGTTGGTGTGTGGAAAGCAAGCAAGGCAGATGCAGGGGACCCTGCAGCTGCATCAGGAGGGCACCACTTAAGGGGCAAGAGGTAACCCAGACTTTGGAAGGGTGTTTACCAAGGCCTGGTTGGAGCCAGCCGGGGATCCAGGTCGACACCAGCATACCGGAGCCGAGGTAGTTGGAAGCAAGGTCCATCCCTAAGTACAAACCGGCAAGCTGAAGGCCTGTTACATACTGGGCACCAAAGCACCCTTAAAGCAGCCCAACATCAGTCCCATAGCTGGTTCAGGATGCAGAGTGTTAACCGAGCACTCAAAGCAACAGACCCTGAGGACTAGAGACTTAGCTCAAGTGGGGTAAGAGAGAGAGAGTGAGCACAGCAAGACCACGAGCGCCATATTGAGGGTATCACTGTTAGACTCTGAGGAAACCTTCACATCTAACGGTTACAATACCCGCTAACCCAGTCTGTACCGTATACCTGTTTACATCTGGTGAAGTAAAAGAACAGTTTGAGCTGAAGTGGTGTCTGTGATGCTTTCTCTCATTGCCTGGTGGGCTACAGCATCATCATCAGAGGTGAGGACAACAACTCCTCTCATCTCCTCCACCTGTGGGGAGCTGTACTACTCTGAGCTGCACCTCCATCACCTCAGCGGCCGGCTGCAGCGCTGGTATCCACGTTACCAGGAACCACAGGTGGCGTCACGTTACCATTTCCCCATCCATCATCTTCATCCCCCACCATCCCCGCCATTGAGGGTCCAGGACACGGAACCGGGAACCGACCAGCTGTGATTCCCCCATCAAAGTGACCATCTGTCCCGGTATCCGAGTACCCCTTACCCTGTCGACCAACTCAGTATCACTATCTCTGCCCTCAGGGTATGGTCATCTCAGACATAATAGAAAAATTCCTTGTGAGAGATTCCCTTTAACAGATTATATTCCTGTAATATACAGAATATTTGGAGTAGAATCAGTAGTTGAAGGACAGTTATCACAAGACCATAAACCAAACATTTATCTATTTATTACACAATCCTGACCCATTGAATATTTGAGAATGTGTACATTCGGTTACCTTAGCTGACCTAGAGATAATGTCACAGGTGGTGAAGTCACACGTATTTAGGTCACTGCATCAAACATCACAGTTTGCTAAATATACTGACATGTCCCTTTACTGCAGCATTTATATTGGATGACCCCAAGAGATTTCACAATTTTTTTTACTAGTAACTGAATAAATGTAGGTTGGTTTTGCATAGTTGTTGCAGCTGTATTGGGTTCAGCAGACTTGCAAAAAAGACTGATCTAAAAAAAAAATCTTATTTAAGTGAAAAATAGGGATGAGCGAGTACTGAAATATTCGTAATCATTACATTCGTAACGAGTAATTTGTAATAATCCCATATTACTTATGAATAGCAAGTACAGTGTAATTAAATGGGAAACGCGAATAATTTTCTGCTGGACCTGAGGATGAGGTCTGGGAGAGCTGTAAAAAGGCAGAGATAGACGAGGACGTGCTCAAACTGCATGGAAACAGTATACAGACGTAATGTAGACTGTCTGCATAATGTTCTGCCATACAGCTGTCAGCTCTTAATGACACGACCTAATGAAGATAGATAGATGGTAGAACAGGTAGATCGAGCTTATCAGATTCCTGTTGCTGCTTCCAGGTCAGCTCAGTGTCCCCTGCTCCCACTGAATCTTTTCAAAGGCAGCCCAGCAAGATAATTGCATATTCACTGAACTGACCAGCAAACAGCTAATCACATATGCTCACACTCTGTGAAAACCTCTGTGATTGGCTGATGCAGTCTGAGTGCATTTCCACAATCTGGACTATGACTGGTGATGTGACGGTTCCTTTATTCCACTTCCACCAACGCGTTTCGGCGCCCCTCTTGGCACCTTCCTCAGGGTATTGAATACCTGTCTTTTTTGGGGGACCAACTGAAGTATCCAGGGATAATCACCCGGTGATAGCAGCGCGGACCGTGGACACCTATATCCTGATACCTGAACCTGCCATCATAGGGTGTTCAATAATTTTATATATATAAATAGAACGATTTTGGAGAGTTTATGCCCAGAGATAATGTTTGTACTCGGATAGCCAAGTGAAAAGTTTTATTGAACACAAAACATTACAAGGGCTCCGACATGACACAATATCACAGACTTGTTAAAATAATAGAAACGGTACTCAGGGGTACCACAGGTGGTAAAACATCAAACACAGAGTATCATACCTATGCAAAAGGGTCTTTTTTATGGAGGAGTAACATTATGCTGCACTACTGTCAGGCAGCCCCCTGAGGAAACCCTAAGGGAGAAACGCGTTGGGGCGTCCCCCACACATCAACCAGGTAAACTGACCAAGCATGGATGAATGTAATTAATAATGGGGGGGGGGATCTTTAAAAAGCTGCATCACCAGTCCTTTCTCCCCTTATGGTTGGCATAGACCACCTTTGGATAACATAGGAGATACAAATCAGGACAGTAGTGCAGCATAATGTTACTCCTCCATAAAAAAGACCCTTTTGCATAGATTTTTCTCCACCTCACAAGCAAGATTACAGAATCAATAGATTTCACAGTGACAATCAGTGTACACCATGTTCCAAATTATTATGCAAATGTTCTTTTTCTCTGATTTTCCTAAATGGTCGGTGCAAATGACAGTCAGTGTAATGAAAGTCATCACCCGTTAGAGCATATATCGAATTTTATTGAAGAAACCTCCCAATGATAACAGTATAATAATCTTCAAAATTAAAAAACTCTAAATGCACTGTTCCAAAATAATAGGCACAGTAGAGTTTCTAAACATTTGATAGGTCTGAAAGAACTGAAAATGCTCATTTGTTGAATTTGCAGCACTAGGAGGTCACATTCATTGAAATAAAAAGCTATTTAACTCCAAAACATCCTAACAGACCAAGTTACATGTTAACATAGGAACCCTTCCTTGATATCACCTTCACAATTCTTGCATCCATTGAACTTGTGAGTTTCTGGAGAATTTCTGCTTGTATTTCTTTGCATGATGTCAGAATAGCCTCCCAGAGCTGCTGTTTTGATGCGAACTGTCTCCCACCCTCAGATCTTTTGCTTGATTATACTCCAAAGGTTCTCTATAAGGTTGAGGTCACAGGAAGATGGTGGCCACACCATGAGTTTATCTACTTTTATGCCCATAGCAGCCAATGACACAGAGGTATTCTTTGCAGCATGAGATGGTGCATTGTCTTGTATGAAGATGATTTTGCTCCTGAAGGCATGTTTTTGCTTTTTGTACCATGGAAGAAAGTTCTCAGTCAGAAACTATATTATACTTTTCAGAGGTCATTTTCACACCTTCAGGAACCTAAAATGGGGCCTACCAGCTGTTTCCCAATGATTCCAGCCCAAAACATGACTCCTCTACCTCCTTGCTGACACGTAGCCTTGTTGGGACATTGCGGCCATCCACCAACTATCCACTACTCCATCCACCTGACCCATCCAGGGTTGCTCAGCACTCATCAGTCAACAAGACTGTTTCAAAATTAGTCTTCATGTATGGTTGGGGCAACTGCAACCGTTTCTGATTGTGAGCACTTTTTAGGGGTGGCCGAATAGTAGGTTTATGCACCACAGCAATCCTTTGAAGGATCCTACACCTTGAGGTTCGAGGGACTCCAGAGGCACCAGCAGCTTCAAATACCTGTTTGCTGGTTTTTAAGGCCTTTTTAGCAGCTGCTCTCTTAATCCGATGAACTTGCCTGGCAGAAACCTTCCTCATTCTGCCTTTATCTGCACAAACACGTCTGTGCTCAGAATCAGCCACAAATCTCTTCACAGTACGATGAATACGCTTAAGTTTTCGTGCAGTATCTAATGCTTTCATCCCTTGTCCAAGGCATTGCACTATTTGTTGCTTTTCGGCAGCAGAGAGGTCTATTTTCTTTCCAATGTTACTTGAAAACTGTGGCCTGCGTAATATTGTGGAACACACAGTTTTCCTTTTGTTGGGCTCACCTGCTAAACTATCACAGGTATATGAGATTGATTTCAGTGATCCAAAGAACCCTGAGATACAATACCATCAATGGGTTTCATTGACAAAAAAAACCCCATGACGCATAAAACCAATTTGTATAATAATTTGGAACATGGTGTATATACCAGGCTAAGGAATTCCAGGGTTACAGGTTTAAATGGAAACTGTTAGCTTGTTCTACCCACTAATGCTATCACTACCTGAGGCTGATCACGTGGCACGGCCCGGCTCCGGCACATGTGCAGTGCGCATATTGAAGCCAGGCCATACACGTCATAAGCACCCACAATGCGTCGGGCCGGATATGACGTTCCGGTCCAGCGTATCATAGCAGCAAAGAAGTCAGGAATTTCAAACAGAGGAAGCACAGCACAAGGAATGGCTATGCCCAGCGGGGCATGCTAGGAGTCAGTGAGGAGGCGAGAATGGAGCCTCGGAGCCCGCCTTTCCAGTCTACGGATGTAGACTGCTTGTTAGTTATAAATCATTTTTCTTAAACTTTATAGGGCACTTTTAGATCAGCCAGAGATGGTTAGGGATCAGCTAGCAAGGTGCAGGGACAAGTAATGATAGCATATAGGGGTAGAACGAGCTAACAGGTTCCCTTTAAAAGGAACCTGTCAGCTTGTTTTTGCCCCCTAAACTATCACTACCTGTCCCTGCACCTTCCTAGCATACCCATAATCATCCCTTTCTGAACTAAAACTGTCCTATAATGGCTGTAAAAATGGAGTTTGTTACTTACATGTTTGAATGCTAATGAGGCATCTTGACTACAGTATGTATTCAGCCTGGGCATTCTCCATGGCTCTATTCCAACTCCTCGCTGCTGGCATCACGCCCCAGTGGGTGTGATCATTCATTCTGAAGAGTGGTCCCAATTCAAAATTCAGGGCTCCTCCTTCTGGGTATGATGCGTCGGCTGCGCATCATTTGCGATGCCCACCAGGGCCAGGGGTACTTGGAAACCAGGATGGACAGTTCATTGGGAGGTCATGATGGGGGTGACCCGGCTCTATGGCCCTGGGCATGCAGAAAAGGGGAATTATTTACAAGAGGAAACTTTGCGATGCCACCTGTGGTTGTTCTGGTCAGGGTTACCAGGGCTGCTATCAGACCTCTGGGGCTGTTGGAAGGGCAGCTTTGATGGTATCGGTCCCCACAGGTAGAGCAGGACCCCATGGATGGTGTATACTGTCTGGGGTGGTGATGCCAGTGAGGAAGGCCACAGGATGATTAAGAAGGAGTCAAACACAAGTCGTGCAGCCCGTTACCTTTACTCGATGTTCAGTCAAGTTCACCAAGTCAGGTGCTGTGCTCCTCCAAAGCACTTCTCAGATGATTAGGGTCACTCTGCCAAGACATGGAAAAAAGGAGGGGAAGAGACCACAATCCAAACTTCCATTCATTTGAGGTGCATGTCCTGTCCAGAGAGTCCTTAACGGACTATAGTACATTCAAAATAGAAAAAAAGACAGCACCTCAGCAGTTGGTAATGCTTCAAACTACTTTAATCCATTGCCCCAGCATGGGGCAATGGATTAAAGTCGTTTGAACCATTCATAGCCTGTCCTGGTTGATATTCTCCTGTACTGTATACTCTCCCTCCTTCCAGCACCTTGGTGGACAGGGTCTCAGGCTGATGGCTGTGGGCCCTGTTGGACGACTGCGTTATCAAGTCCCCTAACCCTAGTTCTAGCTAGCGTCCGGTCGAATATCCATGGTTGGTAGCCACCACTCATGCAGAAATCATGGACTCTGTTTTTTCCTTGATGAGGTGTGCAGCACTCACACCAGATCGGGGCCGGTCCCCTCAGGCAACCTGTCTCTCTGCCCAAATCAAGTTGGGCCAGATTTGAAGCACACGAGTGGATTCCCCACTCCCGTGTCCCGTAGGACCTCTCCTTCGTGCGTCCACTCTCGACACTTTCTTTTCACGTTCTCCTCTTACTCCTACTCTGTTCTCACCTCCTTGCTAACCCCTCTTCCAGCCAGGAGATGGGGCCCTCCCTCAAAAGGGTCCGCCCAACCCCCCCAGCCTAGATTCAGGATGGTGTAGTGTGCAAATTTGTGTCTTGGGTTTGTGACCCCTTTCACCCAAGAACTGTGATACCACACCTGTGGAGTAGGTGTAGCATCACATTGGCGACCAGTCCGCAGGGGCGCCACATGAGGCGGTCGACAGGGTAGGGGGTTCTCGGGTACCGGGGCTGATGGCGACTTGGATGGGGGATCACGGCTGGTCAGTCCCCGGTCCCGTGCCCTGGACCCTCAATGGCGGGGAAGGTGGGGGATAATGGGATTGGTTACGTGGCGCCACCTATGGTACCTGGTAACGGGTATACCAGCGTTGCGGCCAGCCGCTGAGGTGATGGAAGAGCAGCTCAGTGTAGTACAGCTCTCCATAGGTGGAGCTTTACCTCAGGGCAGCGGTGATGGATGAGGGGAGTCGTAGTAGTGTCGCTGTAGTTAACGCTATGGATGGCAGCGGTTAAACAGGCACATGCACACACAGTAGTCTTTGTTTCGGTACCTTTTACTGGTGACAGGGTAACAGGTACAATCCAGAGCAGTAACCAGGTCCCCGGTGTAATTCGGGACCTTCACCTTGAAGAGTTGTGAGGCCTCCTCTGTCCATGTACTGTGGTTTGGGGTAAGTCCTGCCTGTGACTGAACTCGCTGCTTCTTCTCCCTCTCAGGGCTTTACTCTATCACTGACAATGAGGTCCTTCTGTGGGGTCCCTATTCTTCCCTTGGCCCCTGGTCCTGTGCTTGGTCAGTTCTTTCTACTTACCTCAGGGGGATTTGGTCCTCCTGGTCCTTCTGGGCTTTTACTGCTACAATGGATGCTGGCAGTGTCGGACTCCAGTGTCCGGATGTACTAAAGGGAAACCTGGTATGTTCCCTTCTTTAATTCTCCTACTTCTCCACTGGCATCCGACCCTCTCCCAAGGGTGCAGCACAGCTGGGTCAGTGTTCCCTGGTCCTGGGCCTGGATCGTTCCCAGCGGCCAGCTCCTCACTCCTGCTCTCTTCAGAGACTGGAACTAACTACAACTGAAACTAACTAACTGACTACTCCCCTTAGGTCTGGATCTTTTAAAATGGATCTGGCTTAAGGCAGCCAGTAGAGCTCCCCCTTCAGGTCTGGGGTGGAAGGTGTTGTGTGCTGTGTGTACCAAGGTGTAAATCCCTCCTTGCCACCGGTGGATCCTGTGGCAATCACTTGCAGGGGTGCCACACCACGCATTTCTGGTCTGGTTCATTGTGGAGGGATTATTGGGTGTACGGGCCGGCTTCAGAAAAAGGTTTTATAAATTTTGGTGGAAAACTTAGAAATTGCTGATGAAATTTGAACCCTTCTAACGACCTAACAAAAAAAATATTTCTCAACTTGTGCTGATGTAAAGTAGACATGTGGAAATGTTATTTATTATCTATTTTGTGTGACATAACTCTCGGATTTACCTGTATATAAATTCCAAGTTTGAAGATTTCGAAACGTAAAAAAGTTCTGCCAAATTTGCAACTTTTTCCCAAATTAACGCAAAAAATATTTGCCAAAATTTACCATTAACATGAAGTCTAATATGTCATGAAAAAAAGTCTAGGAATCACTGCAATCCATTGAAGAGTTATAACCACATGAATAGTCACTGGTCAGAATTGAGAAATGAATTGACTGGTCTCCCTGAGATCAGTGAGTGCTTTGTGATGTTGGTCTACCAGGCATTACTCCCACCTAGCCAGAATCCTACTCCACACTGATGAGGGGCAATACCCCGAAACAGCTGTCTGTGGATGGATACCTGGCTCTGTTAATTCCCTTGTCATATCCTTAACTCGTAACTGTGTGGGATATTGACTAAAAGGGACACTTAATATGGTGGTTATGGTGGTCTCCGCAAGGATTCCACCCCAGGGCTAGGTCCTTCCCTGGAGGGATAGCTGGCTAGTCCCGTGTTTGAGACTCTTAATCGAGGCTCCATGGACTCCATTTGCATATTAACCTACAAAGTGTCTCAGTCCTTAAGGACTAGGGGAGAATATAAGGACAGTCCTAAATTGGCTATTTTGCATTTGAAGTACTGAGCCATTTTTCTTTATAAAGCCATGTTTGTTTCTGCATATTATACAAAGACCAGCACACCATAGTACAGAAAGAGGACTACTGGTTCAGTCTAAATTGATTTATGGCACCACCTAGAGTCTCCTTTAAAGTACGCAGCTTATGCAAGCTTCAGCATACTCGGATCACAAATTCTATAAGGATCCCAAAAAAGGATTTCCACACTTGGTAATCCCCTTAAAGTATTCCTGCATTAAAAAAAAAAAAAAAAAAAAAGATTGACATTGACCATTAGAATTGTGGCCTAATGTCAATTGTGGGCCAAATATGCAAATTATCTTTTGGCAGGTAAAAGTATTTTACAAATTGTAAAAGTGTATATATCTGAAAACATAATCAACTAATTCAGCTCTCTGTGCTGTAGGTGTATAACTGATATTGCAAAAACATCAAAATTACTTGACATAATATGTTTTACTGAGTCATTAAAAAATTACAAGGAAAGGATACCAAGGTAAATGTTATGGTCGGTCGACACATTAATTAACATTGGTCATGTTCTTATTGCAGGACGCATGCACATAATACCCAAAAATGAGTAGCAGTTCCAAAATAGTCGAGTTGGACTCAAAACCTATTTAGAATAATAGAAATGAGAGCATACGTCCTTACAAGTTGTATTATCTATAATGATGATGTACCCGCTATAGATGAATCACAGGTCTGCAAAAAAAAATTTTTCGAGAGCTGCTTTGGTTATTCGACGTAATCTGTGTTTTTGAGTGCGCTGAATCTGAAAATTACCTCAGTCATAGGACATCACGTTTTCTGACAATTTAAGTAACTATGTTAAATAAGACAATACCTTAAAATAAATGAAAAGAGACTCATAAAATTAATTTTTTATTACAAATGTTTCATGAAAATCATTTTTTTAACTGTAATGAGCTCACTAACACACACTAAAATCGATTCTTCTTCCCTGTGAGGCTTCTCTTGGTACATTTACACTTGTGAGTAGCATCTGTAATGTCTCTCTGAAGCGTCCAACAGTAGTCTGCCATCATTGTAATGCTCTATCTTCCCTGGTATCTTCTTTCCATCTCTTTAATGTCCTGGTGGAATCGTTCACCTTGCTCTTCACTCACAGCTCCCAAATTTTCACGAAAGTTGTCAAGGTGGGAATGGAGGAAATGCACTTTCAAACTCATCAGGCAACCTAAAGCTTGAAATGCTTTCAGCATTCGTCCGACGATTTGTTTGTAGTCAGGGTCTTTGTTATTGCCTAAAAATTTCTCTACGGACTTCCGGGAGGCGGGCCTGGAGAATGGCCGCTTGTTAGAGAGCTCTCCCAAGGCCTAATGCTATCTACGGCCATCTGAACAGTGGCGGGCCACTAATCCCATAATTTGGGGAGCAGCTCATTGCGAAGACCCAGCAGGAGGCATCTGGGTGCCAAAATCCCTGGAAGACCGGGGCAATAAGCCCTAACAGAGGCCGAGGACGCCACGAGGCTGAGGACGCGGGAAGTGGAGAGGGGCCTCAGAAGTACTGACACTGCGTGCAGACAGTGGAAAAACCCACACAACAAGTCACCCACGCAGAGAGGCTGACAGCGAAGGAACAGAGAGAGGCACCGGAGACTGGAGTGAGCCGAGGCACCGAGGACTGCCGAGGCTTAGGAGCGCCAGATATCCAAGGAGGCAGAACGCGCAGTGAGAAGGGAAACCCGACAGACTCCAGTGGCAAGGAGGGGTGAGAGAGCGGCGGGCACATTCACAAAAAACAAGCTGGACACTGAACACTGCGCAACGGAGCTCTGGAGGTAAACCGCCACACACGGTGAGCAGCGGACAAAAGAGGAGGGATCGAGACACACTGCGCCCTCCTGTTACACAGGGACATTGTGGAGTGGGCGCCATTCCCAGTACACTACAGCATAGACTGCACTCTGGGTCTCTGAGCTTCACGGGGCGAGAGGAGCCGAGAGGAGCCTGACAGTCTCAGAGGGAGATAGTCGCCCCTGGAAAATCACGTTACTAAGTATCTGCGATACAGCCCCGAGGGAGAGTTGGTGATAGCGTGCCCAGGAGAACGCATGGGGGATGTAGATAGTAAATACACTTGCAGGACAATAGCAATTACATTCATCAAACAAGAAGGTGATACCAAGCCCGCAGAGACTCCTGATAGGAGGGAATTAACCCCTGTTATACTGCTTGTAATATAGATACTGAGGGACCTCAGGCTGTGGTATAGTGCAAACTTAATACAACTGCGCCACCTAATGGACTGAAACACTAGAATTGCTGCAAGGGTATCCAGAGGTGACAATTTCTTATAGAGCATGCTGATAATGTAGGATTTCACAAATAAGAACATCACCGACCAAATCGATAACCTCCTAGACATTGATATCATAGATAAGTTTATGGGCAAACAGCCGAAGGGCAATCGTGTGTGGCACCCTGGCACCTGTTGGGCACCACAGAAATCCTTAGGCACAATGGAGTAAGTAACAGCACAGCAAAACCCACAAACACAAACAACACTTAGAACACCTGGTTTCACCCCGAGCCTCTAGGGGGAGCTACACTGGTGACTTTGAGCCAGTTCCCCCTATAAATAGAGTCTTGGAGGGAGAAACTTCAGAGTGTGGTAGACGCTACAAGAGCTGCCTGCCTGTGTGAAACCTCCACCCTATGAGGAACACACTAGGCCCTGCTAGCCTGTTAGCGAGTGGGAGTCCCTGCAATTGGGACAAGAGGAAGAAGGAGATCACCTCTCAGGAACACAGAGTTAACCAGACTCTTTCCAAATCATCCGGTTACTGGAACCGAAGCAGTGAGAGCTACTCAGCCACCACAGAGAACCAGCACCATCAACAGGAGGTTTAGCCACCTGTTCCACCTGATGCACCCATCTACGAGAGCCCAGGGAAGAGTACTGATCCTGCTCAGACCCTTTTACAGTGCCCTCAGTGCTGCTAACAAGGTGAAGCAAGTTCCTTCATTGAACAAACTGCCCGGTCCGGCTGGATTCCACATCCACCCGACCTTAGCACCAGAAGTAGAGAAAGGAAGCCTAACACTGCTTGCTGTGAAACTCCATAAGTGCCAACTTCACTATCCCGGTCCGAGTGTACCTGACTATCATCCAGTAAAGGTACCTAAGAGAGACTGTGCGTGGTTGTGCATTATTCCTGGATTCAGCGCAGCGTCCCTCAGCTGCCTCACAACATCTTGCGCAGCTCCCGGCTCCGGGGATTCCCGCTCATCCTGTGGGGAGCGTTCCATCTCGCTGTGTACCATCCCCCGGAGACCCGAACAGCGCTGGTAAAGTTACCAGAACACCCGCAGGTGGCGTCACGAAGACAAATCACCCCCACTGTTCCGCCATTCCCCTATTGATCTGGACCACCGGGCCTACACTACCGCAGGCGCGGTTCCGTGACAGGAGGAGAAACAACGCCCGCTACGTGTACCCCCCAGCTACGGTGAGTCAGAATTTGGCGTCACGAACAGGATACGAGCAGGCCCGTTATCACGGGTATTGTGTGCTATTTATTGACTGTAAATATCGAACTGTACATTTGCTCCGCCATTGCTGCGCGAAAAGGCGGGAAAAGAAGGGGCGTGACTGTGCAGAGGGCACGAAGATTAGCCCCGCCCCCACGCTCTGACGACTTCCTCCGTACGCAGCAGGAACCGGAAACTCCCGTGGTGCCTCAATCCTCACCGCGAGGCCGACACTTCCGTTTGAAACCGAGGGAAAGGCTACGCTTAACTAAGGGGGAGCGACCATGAGTAACCTGGCTCCCGATCACGCGGCGCCCCCGCTAGACCAAGCGGTACCTCAAAACATACCTCTTGATGGACAGCAACAAGTCGGCGGTATGCTACCACAACCCGCTCCGATTATGTCGATGTCTCTACCCTACGTTCCTAGTGCGACCTGGTTACCCAAGTACAGCGGTGTACCCAGCACCTTGGAGAACTTCCAGAGGAAGATATGCCAAGCCCTGGACATGTACCCGATGACCGGTAAGCAAAGAGCTTCAGTTATTATGGGACAGTTAACCGGTGCAGCCGAACTGCAGAGCCGCAGCTGGCCTATAGAAGTTCAGGAATCTGTGGAGCAGATATTCGCTAGATTAACCCGGGTCTTTGAGTGCCATACCGAAGCTGGATTAAGACTGTCATTCTATCGTTGTAATCAAGGGGCACAAGAAACTGTCCTAGATTATTCACTGCGCTTGCAAGAAGCATACAGACTGTTAAAACAAGTCGATCCTGATAGTGCTCGAGATGAGAACAAAGCGTTAATTGGACAATTTATTGTGGGCCTTAAACTATCTGAGGATAGAAAGCAAGCAAGCTGGTGGTCCATACAGAATCCAGGCGCAGAGTTTGATACCTTGAGAGATTTAACAGTCTGGGGACAACGACTCGCTGAAGTACCCGATCCCGCTTCGCCACAGCAGCAGCAGTACACTGACACCCCTTCCGTGCCGGCAGCAGCATCTCCAATCCCTGCGATCCAGTCCAGCGCACAGACTGTAACACCTGACCGGTTTGACCAACTGTGTGCTAATGTCGAGCAGCTGATGAAAGACGTGGCTAAGCTACAAGCTGGGAGAAAACCCAAGACAGATGCAAGGCCATCGGACAAGATTCAACTCGCCGACAGCCCGGATGACGTCCCGTGGATGAGGAGAAAGACACCGCCGTCGCGAGGAAAACCTGCAGACCGCCGCAGTCCTGACAGACGCCGCAACAGTCAGCAGAACGACCTAGGAGGACGCAATCTACAATCCCGTCCTTTAAACGAGCGACCCCTGGGCGAGAAGGGCCAACCCCAGGAGTAGATCGTCCAGGCCCTACGTCCAGCTGGGAACACAAGTATGTGGGAGACTGTCCATACTTACCAATCGTCATCGATGGCATCGCTATCTCCGCCTTGATAGACACTGGATCCCAGGTGACATCCATCCCCAGTACCCTTTACAAGCAGTTCTGGCCAGATGTTAAGCTAGAACCCCCTAACCCTGAGATGAACCTTGAAGCCACTAATGGTATTCCGGTTACCATAGAGGGACAGTGGGAAGCTACAGTAAAGGTGGGGAGGGTGCAGTTGAAAAACCAGGGTATCTTAGTGGTCCAGGATAAGCCTAACCACAAGGATCCATATGTCATATTGGGTACCAATGTCATGATCAAATGCCTCGATGAAGTGTTGTTTTTACTCCAACAGAGTGCTGAAACCGGTAAACCCAGAGAAAAGAGGGCTATCCAAAAGCAGATCAGAGCTCTGGTGTATCAACAACAGGTAACCTTGTCAAATGGTGAGATTGGCAGAGTAAGAGTCACAGATCCCATTCCAATTGTGGTACCACCCAGAAGTGAAATGATGATCTGGTGTCGAGCAGCCATAGGCCTCAGAGGGCAGGACTACCAAGCTGTAGTAGAACCTGTAATGTCCGACAGTAGTCCTACGCTCTTGACAGCCAGAGGGTTAGTCGATGTAAGAAAGGGGAGAGTCCCCGTACGCATATTGAATTATGGTGATGACGAAGTCAGACTGCCAAGATATGCAACTGTTGCAAAATTGTACCAAGTAAAAGATGATGCTGTGATTGATGTAAAATCCTCAAACCAAATAGTCACTGATGAACCCCCTCACTCCAAAGATCAGTTAGAGAAATGGTGTCAATACCTCAGTGTAGGAACTGACAATACACCCTCTCACCAGAAAAATGGAGTATACCGGGTAGTTCGGGAGTATGAGCAAGTGTTCAGCAAACACCCACTTGACTTTGGGAGGGTTAAAGGGGTACAACATCATATCCCCACAAACAACCATGCACCTATCAAAGAAAGGTACAGGCCTATACCACCTACTCACTACCAGAAAGCAAAAGAGATGCTTCAGGACATGAAGAATGCAGGAGTCATTAGGGATAGCTGTAGTCCCTGGGCCGCACCACTGGTCCTAGTGAAAAAGAAAGATGGTAGTATGAGGATGTGTGTAGATTATAGGCAAATCAACAAAGTCACACACAAGGATGCATACCCGTTACCACGCATAGAGGAGTCACTAGCTGCACTCAAATCTGCCAACTACTTCTCCACATTAGATCTTACTAGTGGGTACTGGCAGGTTGCCGTTGCAGAGGAGGATCGTGAGAAGACAGCTTTCACTACTCCCATGGGCTTATGCGAGTTCAACAGTATGCCATTCGGTTTGTGCAATGCCCCAGGAACATTTCAGAGACTTATGGAGTGTTGTTTGGGCCACAAGAACTTTGAGACTGTCTTGTTATACCTTGATGATGTCATTGTCTACTCTCAGACCTATGAAGATCACCTCCAACACCTGAGTGAAGTGTTCGAGTCACTGTCCAAGTACGGGATGAAACTAAAACCGTCCAAGTGCCACCTGCTGAAACCCAAGGTCCAATACCTAGGACATGTGGTCAGCGCCGAAGGCGTAGCACCGGATCCGGATAAGGTCACCGTCATCAAGGACTGGCCAGCACCAATCAATCACAAAGAGGTACGTCAATTTCTAGGACTGGTCGGGTACTACCGACGATTCATCAAAGGCTATACCAAGATAGCCGCCCCCATGCAAGATCTCTTAGTGGGCCAATCCAAAAACGGCAAGATCAGGGGACCCCCGTTCCACTGGGGCCCAGAGCAGGACAAGTCCTTCCAAACGTTAAAAGATGCTTTAACTGGAGAAGAAATCCTGGCCTACCCTGACTACAATCTACCGTTTCTGTTGTACACTGACGCAAGTAATGAAGGTTTAGGAGCAGTCCTATCTCAACGTCAGCAGGGCAAGGAAAAGGTGATAGCCTACGCAAGCAGAAAGCTCCGTCCCACCGAAAGGAACCCGGAAAACTACAGCTCCTTCAAGCTGGAGTTCCTGGCCCTGGTCTGGGCGATCACAGAGCGTTTCAAGCATTACCTGGCATCCGCCCCGTTCACAGCTTTCACAGATAACAACCCTCTAACACACTTAGAGACTGCAAAGCTGGGAGCCCTAGAACAGCGTTGGGTAGCAAGACTCGCTAACTACGACTTCACTGTAAAGTACCGGGCAGGTCACAAGAACGGCAATGCTGATGCCCTGTCCCGAATGCCCCATCTTCCTGAAGAGGGAGAAGATATAGACGACCTGGAAGAGATTGAACTACCTGCTTTCCACCGTTCGGGTACAGCAACATGTCATCAGAGAAACCAGACACGTGTAGAGAGGACCGTGAACCCGTTACCTCACCATGACTGGAAGGAGGCTCAAGCCAACGACCCAGATGTCAGCCTGGTAAGGGATTTGATCACTCAAGAACACGCCAACATGGACTCTGATGCCTCACCAAATGCTAAACGCCTGTGGAAGGAGAAAGGAAGGTTGTTCGTCTACCAAGGTAAACTATGCAGAAGATACCTCAATCCAAGAACCCATGAACTCATCTGGCAGATCGTAGTTCCCAAAACTGAAGTCCAAATGATCCTTGAAGCATACCATGACGATGCCGGACACTTTGGATGGAAGAAGCTGGAGAGACTTCTAAAGGATCGGTTCTACTGGGTCGGGATGCGAGGCTCCATTGACAAATGGTGTAAAAATTGTGGACCATGTCACCTTCGAAGAAAAGACCATCTAACTCAGAAAGCTCCGTTGCAACCAATTGTTACCACCAAACCTCTTGAAATAGTTGCTCTCGACCATGTGAAGCTTACCCCAAGTCGAACCGGGTACACCTACGCTCTCACCATCGTTGATCACTACTCAAGGTTCCTGGTAGTCGTTCCAGTTAAGGACTTAACTGCTGAGGTAGCAGCCAAAGCGTTCCAGAGTTACTTCTGTCACCCCCATGGGTATCCAGACCAAGTCTTAACTGACCAAGGGCCAGCCTTCGAATCAGCTCTGTTCCAAGAATTCTTAGGGCTGTATGGGTGCAAGAAAATCCGCACAACACCTTATCATCCTCAAACGAACGGTTTATGTGAGAAGATGAACCACATAGTCATTGACATGCTCAAGACCTTACCAGTTGAAGAGAGAAATCAATGGCCAGAGAAGCTTCCAGATCTCGTGGACATCTACAACCACATACCTGTCAGTTCGACAAATTACACACCTGCTTACTTGATGAGAGCAAGACCAGGTAAACTGCCTATTGATTTGCAGATGGGAACCGTTGAACCCACAGAAGACTCTTCTGATGAAGACTGGGTCAGCCAACGCCAAGAAAAGTACAAGAAAGTACAGGAGAGTGTTGAGAGGAACCTGGAAATCAGTAGAACCAAGCAAGAGAAAGACTTTAACAAGCACGCCTCAGCTGAACCACTAGCTATAGGTGATGTAGTGCTGAAAAGAAAAAGAAAAACCAACAAATTGGATAACAGTTGGGAATCCATACCCTACACAGTTATGCCGTCACACTATGATAACTCAAAAACTTGTGTTATTAGCAAAGACAATGGGAATACTATTGCGACTGTCTCAAGGGATCATTTGAAGAAATGTCCGCCACAGTTAATCCCACAAGCAACCAGTTACCCTACTGTAACTAAAGATGAAGAAACAAAAGAAAATCTCGTCCTTACAGAAATTGGATACTTACCAGCTGATTGGCCACAAATAGGTGATGCATTCCTCATACCAGTTATGCACTTCTACCAGCCTACAGAAGGTCAGCCAAAGCCAAATCCAATTCCACAAGTCCAACAAGAAGAAGTCCAAGTGCAAGAATTGCAGCCTGTTATCATGGAACCTGAGATTCCTGTAATCGGTCAGCCTGCTAGTCCCACAGTAAGAGAAGCCATTCCTAATCAACTACCTACAGAGGTCAGTCCAGTTGATAGACTCCGCACTTACTATGGTCTTACACAAAGCAGACATAGAGAAGTACCAACCACTTCGTACACTACACAAACAGCTTTGGAAACACCCACACTACGCAGATCCACACGTAGTACATTAGGTCAACCCCCAACCAAACTTGGAGAATGGGTTTAAAATGTAGTGGAAAAACGTAACCTGTAAGTGTTGTAAATAATTAACCAGTTTTCAAAAACCTGTAAAAAGTAGTGTACAGAAGGGTGGAGGAACTGGGCTATGTCCCAAGTATACTAAGTTGGGGACAGAAAGCGCCTGGTAAGGTATAGAAGGTTAGTACCGGCCTCCCAAGCAGAGACACCCGTAGGGCATGTATAAAGTTTACCATGTATCCCTGGACTTTACCTTTTTCCTTTTCAAAAACTTTGGACAATTGTCACAGGACTTGTGTGACCACTAACTTTACCTTTTTCCAGCCTGCGGCAGATGGACTAGTGCCGTATGGACTGCTTTTCCCCTTTTTCCACATTTTTCACTCCTTTTCAGTGATTTTTGTGTTTTCTTTAAGACTTTGTAAATTGAATGTTATAAAATGCTTAGTGTTAAGTTGTAAAAATAACCTTTTTGCTCAGCCGGGAGAACTGAGGTTAACTAAGGGGGAATGTGGCACCCTGGCACCTGTTGGGCACCACAGAAATCCTTAGGCACAATGGAGTAAGTAACAGCACAGCAAAACCCACAAACACAAACAACACTTAGAACACCTGGTTTCACCCCGAGCCTCTAGGGGGAGCTACACTGGTGACTTTGAGCCAGTTCCCCCTATAAATAGAGTCTTGGAGGGAGAAACTTCAGAGTGTGGTAGACGCTACAAGAGCTGCCTGCCTGTGTGAAACCTCCACCCTATGAGGAACACACTAGGCCCTGCTAGCCTGTTAGCGAGTGGGAGTCCCTGCAATTGGGACAAGAGGAAGAAGGAGATCACCTCTCAGGAACACAGAGTTAACCAGACTCTTTCCAAATCATCCGGTTACTGGAACCGAAGCTGTGAGAGCTACTCAGCCACCACAGAGAACCAGCACCATCAACAGGAGGTTTAGCCACCTGTTCCATCTGATGCACCCATCTACGAGAGCCCAGGGAAGAGTACTGATCCTGCTCAGACCCTTTTACAGTGCCCTCAGTGCTGCTAACAAGGTGAAGCAAGTTCCTTCATTGAACAAACTGCCCGGTCCGGCTGGATTCCACATCCACCCGACCTTAGCACCAGAAGTAGAGAAAGGAAGCCTAACACTGCTTGCTGTGAAAACTCTATAAGTGCCAACTTCACTATCCCGGTCCGAGTGTACCTGACTATCATCCAGTAAAGGTACCTAAAAGAGACTGTGCGTGGTTGTGCATTATTCCTGGATTCAGCGCAGCGTCCCTCAGCTGCCTCACAACATCTTGCGCAGCTCCCGGCTCCGGGGATTCCCGCTCATCCTGTGGGGAGCGTTCCATCTCGCTGTGTACCATCCCCCGGAGACCCGAACAGCGCTGGTAAAGTTACCAGAACACCCGCAGGTGGCGTCACGAAGACAAATCACCCCCACTGTTCCGCCATTCCCCTATTGATCTGGACCACCGGGCCTACACTACCGCAGGCGCAGTTCCGTGACAGGAGGAGAAACAACGCCCGCTACGTGTACCCCCCAGCTACGGTGAGTCACGTGCATCTTCCAGGAGTCAGAAAGCTCCACCATCGCCCACCTCAGCTCCGACTCTAGATAATGACAAACTGCAATCTATAGCAGACATCATTATTGCATGTCTATTGCCTGAAATAGACACCCGACTTAATACATTCCAGGCGGCAATGGACCCCATATTATCACAGATAACAACCCAAAGCACTAGACTGTCAGAAGCTGAACAACGTATTTCTGACTTGGAGGATACAGTCAGTGTTATGAAGGAGAGCCTGGAGGGCAAAGACAAGACGATCACAGAGCTACATAATAAAATGGACGACCTTGAAAACCGGTCTCGTCGTAATAATCTAAAGCTAGTGGGCCTGCCGGAGTTGATTCACCTTGCAGAACTTTTACAACTAACATCTCAATGGCTACCGCAGGCCCTGGATATCCCGTTAGACTTGGTAAAGATTGCAGTCGAGAGAGCACAAAGACTGGGCCCACCAAAGACGGGAGAGAAAGAAGGACCAAGACCTGTTATATTCAAAGTCCTGGACTATGAGGATAAGTTACGTCTGCTCAATGTGATACGGCCAGAGCTAAGGGATGGGGTACTCGGACACCGGGGCTGCTGTGTGGGGAGTCACGGATGGTCGGGACTCCGGTGCCGTGCCCTGGTGATCAATTATACTAGATGTTGATGTTAAACGGTGGGGGTTGAAGGGGTTATTTACAGGAGAACGTGATGCCACCTGTAGTGTCCGGTAAGATGGTACCGGCGCTGCCAGCCGGCCGCTGAGATGATGGTTGAGGCAGCTAAGTGTGGTACAGCTCCCCACAGGTGGAGCTTTACCTCATGGACAGCTATTGTGGTGAGACGGTGAGGGAGGACAGTGATGGAAATGGTGGTACTACAGTTCTTACCCCTCTGCTGAACTGATGTTGATGATGATGTTGAGCCCTTCAGGCTGCGGCAGGAAGAATAACAGAAACCAGTTCAAGTTTAACTCTGCTTTACTCGGCACCGACTGATGGCATAACAAGACACGGTACAGTTTGGTTTTTAGGGTGTTGTTACCAACTCAGGGTTTCTCTTATGGAGTCTCTAGATGTCCTCTCTTTGTCTTTCAGGGTTTTCTACTCTCTTTCTCTGTCTTTCTATCTTTCCCACCTTTGTAGAGCTTACCCGCCAGTCCTACGGTCTGTGTCTGGAAGATAAGGTCTGTGCTTTACCGGTCCGGTATTTTTGGGCCCAAGGACTAAAGCCCCCATCTGCGGAATTCAGCCTGTCCCTCTTAATTTCTTCTAGTGTCCTGAACCAGTTTTCAGCCCTGAGGGATGAGGTGCCTTTGTGGGGCTGTCAGCAACCCGGTCCTGTTGGGCTTGCAGCTCGTCGGCTTTGCAGTCAGGGTTGAACTCCTGGCTGCCTCGGTTGTCCATGTCACCGGTGTCCCCTCAACATGACCAGCTGGCTCCTACCAGCCCTGGCCCGTTGCCTTCTGTCCTGGGTCCCCACCTAAAGATCGGGTACCCTCCACTCAGCTGGGCTGCCAGGCCTGACCACTCTGTCTGCCTTCCCAGCACCATCTGAGGTAAACTGTCAATTGTCACTCGTACTCAATCCTAAGCTCCGCCCCCACCTATCTGGGATCTACCATGTTCTGTTTCCCCCTACTCTAGGTGGTGTGGTCCTAAGTGAGTGTAAAAATAGACTCCATAAGATTTAAATCCTAAACTAGCAACTTACAATAATACTACATATAAATAATAAATGCAATACTACTCTGCCTACAAATGCCTACATTAAGAAGAAAACACTCCTTTATCAAATACACAGGATTCTAATGTTCCAGGTCTATTCGGCTGTGGTGACAGCCAAACATAGAGCATTTCAGCCGGCCTGTAAAATGTTGATAGATAATGATATCCGTTTTGACCTGAACTACCCGGCAACACTGAGGTTCTCTTTGGCAGGGAAAAACAGGGTATTCACTGAACCCCAAAAGGCCCTGAGCTGTCTGCAGAAGGCTATCAAGCCACCATGATCATACCGGCCACAGTGGCCAGAACATATTGTATACCTGGAAAGGTGATGTCCAGATGAGACTGGACGGTTTTTAAGGTTTATGCTGTTTTCAATGTTTTCATTGTTGATGTTCATACTGTTACTACTCCAAAAATTGCGGGAGGGGGGAAGTTCTCTGCAGTCAGCAAAGGTATCAACCAACCCTGGTGACCCATCGACCTACTCGCTGGGATGGGTGGAGGTCCCACTTAAACCTAATATATAGACTTGTCCTATCTAACTTACCTAAGATGGGGGTGGGTTAATGGCCATTGCACACATTAATGGGGTGGATGAGTTGACGTCTATCCGGTGATGCTCGTGGAATGTCAATGGGTTAAATTCTCCAATTTAAAGGAAAAAGGTCTTGAACTACCTACACCAAAATAATTTTCATATTGTCCTTCTCCAGGAGACTCACTGGATCAGGGGTAATCATCCGATACTTCGCAGCAAAAAATTTACGGTATGCGCAGAGGCCTTATACTCCAAAAAACAACGAGGGGTTGTTATCCTAATTAACAATAACATCAAGCATGTGGTGGTAGATGTGGTGTCAGACCCCGCAGGCCGATTTGTGTGCGCCAGTCTTGTAATTGAGGGGACAACATATAAAGTGGTTAACATTTATGCACCAAATATTCCAGATACCCGTTTCCGGGCTTCCACGCTGGAACAAATTGCAGATTGGGGCACACACTCACTGATTGTGGGAGGTGACTTTAATGAAATATATGACCATATGATGGACTCATTCAACCCTCAAATGCCAACTACACGAGTTTCGGTGAGACTGCTGCGATCCTTATCGAACAGTTTGGAACTGGTGGATGTCTGGAGGGCACAGCATCCATTGGAGAGAGACTTCTCACATTACTCCCACGCCCAGGACTCTCATGCGTGGATAGACTATTGGCTAGTGAATGCTGCTCTGGTGCCCACTGTTCAACAAACAAAAATATTGGATATATATATATCTCTGATCATGCACCAATCACTATGCATCTTAGGTTAAGACAACCCATTGATGTTAACAAGAGATGGAGATTCCCCTCACATCTGTATCGATCTGAAGATTTTAAAAATTATTTACATCTAGAGTGGAACACATTTAAAACAAACAGTAAGGAACACATAGAGACACCTAGGCTTTTTTGGGATACCTCCAAGGCGGTAATGAGAGGACATATCATATCATGTGTGAGCAATAAAAAGAAAAATTTGATGCGAAGAATTTTAGAGTCACAGTCAAGGCTCACGGAAGCATACAAACAATTTAAAACCAATAATACGCCACTCACGAAGAAACAATATTTAGAGGCAAAGGAGGCAGCAGTGGTCCTGGCTCATGAGAAAGCTGTCTACAACCTAGACTTTGAGAAACAAAAATATTTTAAATGGGGTAACAAGCCGGGTAAACTCCTAGCATCTCTCACAAAGCCATATCGCAAAGCGACTAGAATCCATAAAATTTTAGATAAACAGGGTATTGCCCAGACTAACGATGAGGGTATCAATGAGGAATTTAAGACATTCTTTGAAACTCTTTATAGGGCAGAGCCGGAAAAAGTAAATGCTATCTCTGATTTTTTATAAAAGAAAAAATAGGGTTGCGCCACACTGCTAATATTACAGGAGGGGATCGGTGATACGACCCCCGTGCTCACCTGGTTTAGTTGTGCCGACTGCACAACTAGTTGTTGGGCTGAGTTTTAACCCCGTGGGGTCTCCACACCGTCCGGAGCCTTGGAGAGGCAAGTTCGCGTGGTTCTCTAGGTGCACTGACTGCTAATCCACGTGATCCTCTGGGAGAGTGGTAATTGATGTGCGGCAGGTCCTGGAGGTCAAGCTGCTAGATATCGCGCTTCCCAGCGGGAGGATGAATGTCCAATTTAAACAAGAGTGATATTGTATTAGCGCTACAGACACAGCCAAGGAAACCGCTCTGTGTATAATTACCTTGAGGATTTATAATAAATCCTCAAGGTAATTATACACAGAGCGGTGTCCTTGGCTGTGTCTGTAGCGCTAATACAATATCACTCTTGTTTAAATTGGACATTCATCTCTGATTTTTTGACACCAGAGACAGTGCCCAAGCTGACGGACGAGCAAAGACGATTACTTAATTCCCGGGTGGCGGTTGCCGGGGTGACACAGACAATCAGTACATTAAAGATCTCTAAGGCCCCCGGCCCAGATGGGTATAGTAACGAGTACTACAGGCTCATGGGGGGACTGGTTAGCTCTCACCTGTGTGACATCTTTAACCAAATGGTGGAGGGAGGGCATGCTCCAGATGGATTTACAGATGCGGATATCATAGTACTCCCGAAACCAGGCAAAGACCCCTTAAAGGTGGAGGGATATAGACCGATCTCCCTATTGAACTCAGATTCTAAAATACTCAAAATTATTGGCAAATAGAGTTCAACAGATACTTCCCTCAATAATTTTACCCCAACAAATTAGATTAGTTCACGGGAAATCTCTAACTTACAACATACGTACAGCATTGGGAGTCATTTCACATGAGAGGGTGGGGGGGTGGGCGGGCGTTTGTGGCCAGCCTGGACGCTGATAAAGCATTAGATAGGGTCATGGGACTATTTATTTGAGATCCTGACCCTTAGAGAGTTTGGACCATGATTCTATAATGCTATTAAAAGTGTGTATCGCGGACCGGTGTCCAGGCTGGCCATAAATGGTACTTTCACGTCACCCTTTAGGATCCAAAGAGGTACAAGACAAGGGTGCCCGCTGTCGCCTCTCTTGTTCAATCTAGTCTTGGATCCACTGGTTAGAACCCTACAAAAGTCCGTACACTATAGAGGCATAGAGATAGGAGGTGTGGCTTACAAAATATCAGCCTTTGCGGACGACGTCCTGTTGTTCATCTCGAATCCTGAGATAGAAATACCCATAATAATGAAAATCATAGAGAATTACTGTAGATGCTCTGGTTTTAAAATAAACTACAATAAATCAGAAGCTTTGGCACTCTCAGAGAAGGGGAAATTAACTCAGTCCATTCCTTTCAAATGGTGCACCTCATATATAAAGTATTTAGGGGTTCTTATCCCGGCAGACTTAACTACTTTATGTTCAAAATATTTTTATTGAATAGATATAATCATACAAGTTAATGGATTTTACAATCAAGTTCAATAGGAAGAATATCAGAATCGTGTACAGTTCAGATTAATTTATTTTTTGTTATTAAGTCAAAATTGAGGTAGTAGTATACATAGAATCTAGTAACTTCGAGTTTTATAAAGTCTCCTATAGCTTCAGAGATTTGTAGTGTGTATTAGCATCAAATGGGTTACAATCAAACAATTAAATAACTATTTACAATTTTATAAATCATGTTAATCAATAAGGAAAGGCAGTAGAAACGGGAAATTGGGGGCGGGATAAACTGGAGTGTGAAGAGCCCATTGGTACCATTTAAACAAAACTGTGTAGCGTATTTCAGTATTATTATCTATCTACATAACACAAGGACTCACATCGGCGATGAGGGAGTCATAATGTCATTCCAGTCATACCATTTTCTATAGTACTTGTTTAGTAAGTTGTTCCTGAGAGCAAACGCATGTTCATAAGTGTTATGGCATGCAATTTTTTCAACTAAGTGATAAATCTTAGGGGGAAGAGGATCTATCCATTTAGCTGCAATAGTATTTTTTGCTGCGAGAAGGATATTTGCTATTATAGATCTATATTTGTTTGGTACATCTTCAAGGCCTAGCAGCAATACTGCTAGTCCTGGAGTGAGTTCCAGATTTAGGCCTGATAATTTATTTATTACAGATTCAACTCCGACCAGAAAGAATTAAGTACTGCACAATCCCAGAAAATATGAGTTAGATTACCATTATGCAAACAATTTCTCCAACAAAAGGGAGAGTTAATTTCTTGAATTTTGGAGAGCTTAACTGGTGTAAAGTACCACCGAGAATAGATCTTGTATTGTGTTTCTAATAGAGAAACACAAGGGATAAATCTGTATATAGTTTCAAAGTTTTTTTGAAGTACATCAGGAGAGATATTTATTTTAAAATCCTTTTCCCAAGCTGTGATGTTGCTAGCTTGTTGGAAGATAGAGTCCTGATTAAAATTCTGATAGATGTGGCCAGTTTTCCAGAATAGTTGGCTACTCTCACTTATCTATGGGACAAAACTAAACCACTCCCTGAATTACCCACAGTTAGATCCACAATTCTCGCCGGGAGATCAATACTAAAAATCTCAAATAAATGGCACCCTATGGTTACTCCTTCCGGGATAAAAATAGAAATTCTGGAATACATATCCTCAAGATTTAGATTGACCTCATGGAAAGAACGAGGCATCACCTTCATATCTGATATTTTAAACGACAAACAAAAACTAGAACCCTTCCTAATACTAAAAAACAAATACAAACTCAACCACGCAGAGGAAGCTACATGGAAAAAAATTGAAAATCTCATTAAAACTCATAAGTTGAACTTCTCTCTGCCACATAATCTAGTACAAATGCATAAATTCCCACAAGACTTAACTACTTTATACAAACTAAACATCAAGCTCCTTATAGCTTCAATACTTGACATCATGGAAACATTTCTCGCTGTCATTTTCAGGACGTTGTCACTTAATTAAAATGGTAATTTTCTCTAAATTAATGTACATCTTTCAAACACTGCCCTTATTACTCTGTAAAGCAGACATACATACACTAAACAAAGGTTTTAGAATATTTATATGGTGTACTGGGAAGAGATCACGAATCAGACTGACGAAACTGCAGGCTCGGAGAGAGGAGGAGGGAATAAACATCCCAGATATAGGATGGTATAATTTGGCAGCAAACTTAAGATACACTATTGATTGGATGAAAGGGACGTCCCACTATACCAATGTGGAACTAGACATAAAGGCATGGAGGAAATCTAGGAAAATATGCGGCGTGAGTGCTGGGGTGTCATCTTTCATGCCATTTCTGGATAATCCAGACTTTCTGGGAGGAAAGCCACCACAGACGTACGTAGATCTAGCAAAGCAAGGTTGTACAATGGCAGTAGACTTGATGGACAATAAATTCTCTATAATTACTTATGACACCGCAAAACAAAGGTTCCCTACTTTTATGAATAAACCCTTCATATTTCTACAGGCAAGAAGCTTGGCTCAAAAAGGTAAACCAGACAATCAGACGTGAGGACGGGGAAATAAATTGAACAACTTTCTCAGAAATGCTAGAACACAATATCAACCAGCTGTATCTATACAATATTGAGACGGGAGTGGTCGTGGGAGAGAGACACTATGGGCCCAGCAAAGTGGGTAATAGAATTGGGAGACATCACAGTCGATGATATAATGGGTGCCACTAACAAGCAAAGACAAATTATTGGGTCTAGCAGCTTCACGGACATGGCTATGTTGATCCTACATAGAGCCTACATTACGCCACTCATTAAATCTAAAATGTCCCCCTTAGAACAATTCAGTTGTGCAAAATGCAACACAGAGAATACAGATATATTACATCATATGTGGGGATATGAAAATATGAAAAAATTTATAGACTGTGGAAGACAGTGCATGATGAGATCCAGAGGAGGTGTGGGGTACAATTCCCACTGACACCGCAGTGGGCGATCTTTAATATATTAGATGATAATTCAGGCACATTCCCAAAAAATTTAAAAGCAATGTTAATAATGTGGGCATCGGCAGTTAGGAAAAGCATTTTACAACAGAACCCAGAACCACCGACCAAGGCCCTGATACAGTCTAAGCTAAAGTTCTTTTTCTGTATGGACTGGCTGAATACATTGACAGATAAAAATAAACTGATGGGGAGATCCCTGAATACTTGGTCAGTGTTTCTCCCAGTGCTAACTGAAGAGGTTAGAGGTCGGCTTAGAGGTCAATTCGAGACCACCCAATGGTATCTCCTTGAAAGGAGTTGGGGTAATACCCCAATACCATAATTATATGATACCACAAACTGCAAAGACTAGAAACCGAGGAGGTTCGGGGGATGGGGAAGGGATTTAAAGAAGGATACAGTTCAAATGTTTTGCAATGATGTTGTTATGAAAATTTCCCCATGGTGTTATGTCATTGTAATGTATGGAATCTCAACGTTGGGAATTGTCATTTCTCAATACTGTATGTTCTGAAAATTAATAAAATATGTTTTTTAAAAAAAAATTCTCTACGACCCCTTTAAATGCAATCCACCCTTCTTTTTGAGGATGCGTCATTTTATTGATAAACTCTTCATCAGCTATAAGCCTTCTAATGTCTGGTCCAATGAACACACCTTCCTTCAATTTTGCCTCCAAGAGGCCTGGAAACTTGGCGACCAAGTATTTGAAGCATTCTCCATCTTTTGGAAGTGATTTTACGAATTGATTCATCAATCCCAATTTGATGTGGAGAGGTAGTAGAAGAACTTTATGGGGAGGAACCAAAGTTTCTCGGAGGACATTTTTTTCACCAACTGTGAGCACCCTCGGCTGCCAATTCTTCTTGGTCCAGTGATTTTGTCGGTCTCGACTGTCCCATAGACACAGAAAACAAGGGTATTTGGTATACCCAGCTTGTTGCCCGAGCAGCATGCACAAGACTTTCAAATCGTCGTACACTTGCGAACCGTAGTCTTCATATTTAAGTTTACGAAGAACCAATTCCAAGTTTTCGTAGGTTTCCTTGAGGTGTATGGAATGACCTACAGGGATGGAAGCATAAAAACTGCCGTTGTGGAGTAAAACTGCTATGAGACTTCTTTTTGAAGAATCTATAAAAAGACGCCATTGCGCTGAATCATATTGGATTTTGAATTGACCCATCAAACCTTCGACATCGATGCAATAAACCAACTTATCTTCCTGGGCAAAGTAAGGAACAAACTTGACTTCACAATGTCTCAACCATGAAAAAGAAACTCCTGGCAACAATAAATTCTTGCTTTTGAGCCTTGAGCCGAGTAACTCAGCAGCATCTTTGGGAAGATTCAAGTCTCTTACCAAATCATTCATATCCTCCTGGGAAAACAATTTTGGTCTTCTATCATCTTCAAAGTCAGAACTTGATTTATCACCTGGTTCAGGTATGACTCCACCTTCATCGGAGCTAGTTATCTCTTCCAAGGTAGCAGGGGCCTTGGGTACTGGTATATCTGTGCCATGGGGGATGGGACGAATTGCTGAGTGAATATTAGGGTATGAAATGGAATGCTTCCATTTTGAATTATAACCTTTCACATCGCATGAACAATAGTAACAATCGTCACTATGGTTCTTTTGCTCTCGCCATACCATAGGAATCCCATAACGGAAAACTTTTTTCTTACCCTTGAACCAATTTCGGAGGTCCTCAACACACTGTTTGCACACTTTATGAGGCGCCCAAGCTTTATCTTGATCTCCAAGCTTTAATCCGAAATATGCGAAGTATACTTTTTCTCAAAGTCTGTAATATTTAGCTGTTGCTTCAACACTGTATATTCACCACAAATGTAACAGAAACTGTCAGGCGAATTAATACACTTCCGCTGAGCCATAATGCTACTTTTGGGAAACACGGTTGAATGTGACGAGCTAACATGAACTGAGATTAAAAAGTGTGAACAGGCGAGAACCAAGATAAAATTGAAAAAAGCCTGGGCATTTCAGAGCCCACTCGTTCAGCTTGCAACATGTTGATGCTGGTTTCATTAGCTCACTCTGAAAGTTCTTTTCTTTGAAAGTTATATTTTTTTGGCATTGTATATCTTCAATGCATTGATGTGAATTAATTAATAGTGATTTTGACTTTCAATTTTGATTTTGCATAAATGTGGCAAATCCTGACGTCCAGGATTTTTTTCAATATTTTTTTCGTTTTCAGCACACCAAAATACATGGAAATTAGATGAAAATAATCAAACAGCTTTTTAGTCGCAGACCTGTGAATTAGTGCCTAAAGAATTATTCCTAGTTATAATGCAGTTGGCATACCTCTATGGGGATACTGACTAACCCACATAATGTCTGTGCTATGATATCTTACAGATCATCTATTAAAGTCATAATATAGATATCAGGTTACCTGTATACAGATCCTGCCAGTAATGTTGTTAGGTGTCCCGTGTGGCTACGCACGTATCAAGTGTTTCTTCTTCAAGGCATATTAAAGTGTGTGACAGGGCTCCCAAATATACCATGTGGTGAAAGCACTAAAGATGCGGCCTTGAGACTTTATCAGCGCATGCACTTCCAGGTAGCAGATCTCAAAGCCTTGACGTCCCTCTTCCGGTCTGTGGAACACAGGCATCCGACATCATAGACGTCTGTGTGTTCCAGTGTAACCATGGTGACCGGACTAAGGAAGCACAGACTCCTGCTCCAGAGCGCATGCACTCATCTCCCCTCAAACTGTAATATAGAGGTGTGTGAAGATAAAAAATGTCTACTATCCTATACAGGCTATGATTTAAGGTCACTACGATTTAATTACCCATCTATGTGTTAGATAAAGAATAACATGCAGAGACCAGTCACTATACAAAAAATAAGATTTAAAGTGACAATGCCTATTAAGTGCATTTATACAATTTATAACATACAATATTTATACACATCTTAAATATAAATCTGAATGTGTGTATGTGGTATTAGCCCCACCCACTCCACATAACCACACCCACTCCGCATAGCCACTCCTACTCCAAAGGCATGTCATGGCCATTCCCTGCATAGCCATGCCCACTCCACATAACCACACTCCTTCATAGCTCCACCACCTTCATGGCCCCGCCCCTCACAGGGTATGTGTGTATGTCCACTAAAGGAATTCACACCATCGCACGTAAAATCACAAAATTTTGCACACGCACACCCCATTTGACTCAGGGCTTGTGGGGGGTTACAGATATGGGGGGGTAGATTTGGGGTTGAAGGGCGACATTTTTTGGGGGGGTGGGTTTGGGGAAGGTGAGAGGGGGAGGGAAAGTTTTGGGTGGAGGCGGGGGGTGAGGGGTACGTTTGGTTGGAGTGGGGGTGGGTGGAGCGGGTTGGGGGGCTGGTGTGAGGGGAAGGTTTGATGCGTATAAACAACATGAATTACAAAAGGTGCAATATATAATTGTATCAGAAAATAATTATTATAATTATTTTAACAATGTACTGAGCAGATTTACATATTAAACTAACATGTATAAATATATCACATAATATGAATATCATGGACTCAGTGTATTAAAAAGGTGCAAACATGAATTAATATCCCACATTAACATTCATTAGCATATCCCATTATTAAATAGTGCAGAA
The DNA here is from genome assembly GCA_033576535.1 of Allobates femoralis. NCBI lineage: Eukaryota > Metazoa > Chordata > Amphibia > Anura > Aromobatidae > Allobates > Allobates femoralis. The sequence goes on from JARQOC010000006.1 coordinate 158,562,360, forward strand.
AAATACTATAGATGAGTGCTATAATTATTAAAATTATGTAAAATCTTCATCTGTTTCTTTTCTTAACTATAGAAAAGAGTCAGGTGCAAAATAGGGTCTTATCTGGGCATAGATGGTGGAGTACTATGAAAGGGTACTCTCGTAGACTGTGAGCCCTCGTGGACAGGGTCCCCTCCCATCCTGTACCTGTATGTCCTGATTTTCTATAGTTATTGTACTGGTGCTTGTCTCCCTTATCCTCATGTAAAGCGCCATGGAACCTAATGGCGCTATATAAATAAATAATAATAATAATAACTTTTGTGGTCGTGTGAGACACAACCACTAAATCGCATGTAAGATGGAGGTTTGCAGCGAAACACCCACGAAGATACGAACAACGAGCCAGAGGAATGCTGACAAATGTGATTTTAAACTCCTGAGGAAGAGTACAGCAGTACATGAAACGCGTAGAGTTCAATAAAATATCTGGATCCTCACTCTTCTTTGGATTCTCCTATCCTGGAAATTCATGAGACAGCACGAAATCTATACCACCTGCCTCCATTCCTCCGGCTCTTTTTAATTAACACTGCCATACTCTCAACATATATAAAATATAAGGGGAGACAACAGAGGCGCAATAGTGCCCTATCACTCAGTAAGAATAGGGTCTTATAGGTGTAAACAGGTTGCACTAACCTGATCCAGTTGTGACTCCCACAACTGGAATAAAGGCGTTGGTTTTAGTATTTGTAGGCTGCCGCTGGACTTCCACTTCCACAAGATGATGAGTACTTCAAGAGTTTTGCGATCAATATACCAGTATATAGATATACCCTGAGGACGGTGCCAGGATTGGGCGCCGAAACTCGTCGGTTTTGAAGAATAAAGAAACTTTTACTTGGAACACTGTTTCCCGTGTGACTCCTTGGATGACCGGGCAGCGCGGACTGTAGCACACCTATTGATCCCAATACTCTCAACATAGGCCTTCATTATTCAAAGATAAAGAGAAGCATACCCAGTAAGTACTAAAAGGTAAGAATCATATAATTAAAATTAGACATATAAAAAACAAAAAAAAATAGCAACACCCCATTAGACACAATGGAAAATTAAATACAATTTAAATTGTCCAAAATAGATTAAAATATCAAGTATTCTTAATGTTAAATATTAATAAGGCTATTTTACAGAAATGCACTGAAGCCCAAGTTTTCATTGAGAGCCTGTGGAGCCAGGGTCCCCAATCAGTATATTAATTTGCTCTCAACTTGTTCTAATATTTTAGCCAAATTGCCATTTCTGACTCCCATGGAAACAATGTCAGTACTTTTTGACTTTTAGTAATTTAGCGTTGCTCAGATGATATAGTTTAAAGTGTCTAGGTATGATTCTTAATTGAGAGGAATCATCCTCTATGAGGGATTTCTTGATATCATTTACATGCAGGGCTGCAACTAGGAATTTCGGGGCCCCTGACTGCCAAACTTTTGGGGCCCCCTGAGGTTCCGCCCAGCCTCTACCCCCTGAGACTCCACCCAGCCTCCACCCAGGCTCCGCCTCCATCCAAACAAACATTTTATATATATATATATATATATATAGATAGATAGATATATATATATATATAGTGAAAAATTGGAACAGCACCAAAAATTACCTCAATTTATGTGCAAAGCTTTCTCAACCAGCAATACAGATGGTTCCTTACAATAGAGTAAAAAAAGGAAAAACAGCACAAAAAAACTGAAAAAGTAGTCTTTATTACCAAATGCATGGCCACATCATTGGGCTATAAGGTCAACTTTTTTTTTTATTTTTTTGTGCTGCCTTTCCTTTTTTTACTCTCTCTCATAATATACATGTATATATATATAATATATTGTACACACACACACTTTAGACTGCTGTGGGCTGATGACCTCTCATCTTCATCGTGCGCTGCTCTGTCCTTGGCTCCCAGGCTCTGCCTCAGCATTGACAGCTTTAGGCGGCTTCTCCTGCACTGGAGCCTCGGTGATCTTTGCTTTCTGATCTTCAGGATGATCGGCAGCGTCCTGTGGAGCGGGGTCAGATCCTCTGACCTCATCAGATTCTCCTAGCACTTCAAGGGAGGGTAACAGACTGTGATGTCATCATCAGGGGAGGGACCTGGACCACCCCCACACAAACATCTGCCATGCCCCTGAGCTGACAACACAAAGTCCCAGATGAGAGGTGAACAGATGGTAGAATGTTTAACAGAGAAATCTGGAGGACAGGAGGGAGACGGAGGAGAAAGAACAGAGGGTGACGGAGGAGAAAGAGGAAAGGAGGGAGATGGAGGAGACGAGGGCAGAGAGAGACGGAGGGGAAAGAGGACAGGAGGGGGAGGGAGATGGAGGGGAAAGAGGACAGGAGGAAGTCTGAGGGGAAAGAGAAAGAACAGAGGGAGATGGAGGGGGACGGAGAGGAAAGAGGACAGGAGGGGGACGGAGAGGAAAGAGGACAGGAGTAGGACAGAGAGGAAAGAGGACAGGAGTGAAACAGAGAGGAAAGAGGACAGGAAGGGGACGGAGAGGAAAGATGACAGAAGGGGGATGGAGGAGAAAGAGGACAGAGGGAGACGGTGAAGAAAGAGGACAGAGGGGGATGGAGGAGAAAGGGCAGTGGAAGACTGAGGGGAAAAAGAACAGGAGGGAAACAAAGGAGAAAGAGAACAAAGGGAGATGGTGAAGAAAGAGGGCAGAGTGGGACAGAGGAGAAAGAGGGCAGAGTGGGATGGAGGAGAAAGAGGGCAGAGTGGGACGGAGGAGGAAAGAGAGCAGAGGGAGATGGTGAAGAAAGAGGACAGAGGGGGATGGAATAGGGGCCCATCACCCTGTGTGCTGGGGGGCCCGGCTCCCTGTGTGCTGGGAGGCCCGGCTCCCTGTGTTCTGGGGGGCCCGGCTCCCTGTGTGCTGAGAGGCCCGGCTCCCTGTGTGCTGGGGGGCCCGGCTCCCTGTGTGCTAGGGGGCCCGGCTCCCTGTGTGCTGGGGGGCCTGGTTTCCTGTGTACTGGGCCCCCCTTCTCTCCCCTCTCCTAACCTGTGTATAGCTGTGTGGCAGAAGCGATCATGCCCATCTCTCTGCACTGAGCAGGATTCTATGATCTCTAAGGTGCTGGTGGACTGGAGGCCATAGACATCAGCTCCCAACGCGATTTCACATGCCCATCTGCACTGAGCCAGAATCTGATGTCTATGATCTCTAGTCCTCCAGCACCTCAGAGATCATGCCACATAGCTACACACAGGTTAGGAGTGAGAGGAGAGGTGGCCGCAACAGCACACAGGGGGGCTCCAAGTGGCTATCAGGGGCACATAAACAGCGCCCACTGTCCCACAGCCATCATAGGATGCAGGGCAGGGGACTCTGTCCTGCAGCAGATGGCTTGGGCCACCAGGCACCTCCGGGCCCCCCAAACACCTCCGGGCCCTGGTAATTGCCCGGGTGCGCCGGGTGCTGACGCCGGCCCTGGGTGTAGGGTTCCCTCAGGGCCCAAGAGCAGTGCTATGGGAGAGTGGGTGCTGCCTCCACATTATTTAAAGGGCCAGCGCTGGCAAGCGGGGATGCCAGATCCCCAGTGCGGGCCTGCCGCAGCCTACAGCCGCCGAAGAAGGGAGGGAGGCCCATACAACAGTGTTTCCCAACTCCAGTCCTCAAGGCACACCAACAGGTCATGTTTTCAGGATTTCCTTAGGATTGCATAGGTGATAATTTAATCACTTGCACAGGGAATAATTCCATCATCTGTCTAATGATAAGGAAATCCTGAAAACATGACCTGTTGGTGTGCCTTGAGGACTGGAGTTGGGAAACACTGCCATAGAAGATGTGAGGGGGTGGAGCCTGAAGATTGTAGCCCGCCCCCTCACCTCTCGTCCGGGCCCTGCTCTCTTTCCATCACCGCCGGGCCCCTGACAACTGTCAGAGTCGTGAGGCCCTGATGGCGGCCATGCTTACATGCTCCCTAGTTCTGACTCGCAGTTCGGGTGATGTGAGGCCAATGTATGGCTTCCCACATGGGCATTCTGCCTGATAAATTAAACCTTTTGATACACATGTAAGATGATGCCTGATGGTATATTTCCTTGAATTATAAAATTCCCAAAAAGTGTAGATTTGACCATATTCAAACATCCTTTGCATCGGCCACACTGATAAAATCCCTTAAGGTCTAGCCATGTTTGAGAAACCGTCTTCTTCTCCGGTTCAGAAGAGATCTTTCAAATTTTTTAATCTTCTGGCTGTTATACTTGCAGTTCATGGTAGACAGTTCTTTAAAGTGGGGTCGGTTATAAGAATTGCCCAATGTCTTGTATTTATGTCTCCTAGTTGTCGCCATTGTTTGTTATAGGTGGTGATAAAACAAACATTATTGATGTCATTTTTGATTGTGCCTACTTGGTTTTTATAGAGCAATTCATTCCTCAGGGTGGTTTTTACTCTTGTATATCCATGTTTAATTGATCGATTTCTGTAGCCCCTTTCTTTAAATCTTCGCTGCAAATCTTGTGCCTGTTCAAATGACTGCTCATCTGAGCACATCCTTTTCTTAAAAATTACCCAATTGGTATGCCACATATAGTGGATGGTGAATGAGATGAATTGGCATGTAACAGCGAGTTTATAGCTGTGGGTTTACGATACATACCAGACAGATCACTGTTGTGAATTCGTTGGAGCTCCCTCTGGTGGTTGTTGCTTGTGATGCAGCTGACTGTGTGGGCTTCACAGGTGATGGTGATGATTGGCAATCTGGTTCTTGGAGCATATACTGGTTTGAAGTGGATCAATCCTTGCCAGTTGTCTTTGGTTTCTGGAGGAGTTCACATCTCTCTGGTTTCCTCTGCTCTGTGGAATTCTTTGCAAGCTAAGTGGATGGTTTTTTGATACTTTGTGGCACACATTTGTGTGCTTAAGGTTCTGCTCATGTTTCGTCTTATTCTGAGTTGTGGGTTTGCAATTTAGTCTGTATATTTGTTTATCTGCTTTAGATTAGGAAGTTTTCTTCCTAGGAGTATTACCATTCACTATTATCTGTTATTTCCTATTCTGCTGGCATTTGATTTATAGAAGTCTGCAGATATAGAGGGCGCCGAGTCTTAGTGACTCAGGGTAATTTTTTGTACTATCTGCTGTTAGTGGCTTTTTGATAGTGTTTTATACTGACCGCAATAGTATTCTATTCTGTCTTTCCTATATAGCTAGTTTGGCCTCTTTTGCTAAACCTTTTACTCTGCTTGTGTTTGTTTTTCTTTCTCTTGTTTCCCAGTTAATATCTGTGGGGGCTTGCTATTCTTTTGGGGTTCTGCTCTGAGGCAAGATGCCTTTTCCTACATCCATCTTTAGGAGCAGTTCTTCGGCTGTGCAGAGGTGTCTAGGTCTGGTTAGTTTCATCCCACGGCTACTTCTAGTTGCGGTGTGTAGTCAGGGATTGCAGTCAGTACAGTTTCCAACGCCTTCTATGGAATCTGAATGTTACTCCTGAGTCATCATCGGTTCATAACAGTACAATTGGCCCCAAAAGAATTAAAATTTAGATACATGCATCTCAGAAGAAGGGAAGAGAAGTGTTGAGGCTGTTTCTTTTTTCTTTCTTCCCTCTTTTTCTTTGGGTGACTGTGGAGTCTTGTGCAAGTATGAGTGTTCAGGAACTAGCTTCTTGTTTAGACCAGCTCGCTGCAAGGGTATAGGGAATTTCTGAGTATATAGTTCAGACTCCAGTTTTGGAACCAAAAATTCCTACTCCAGATTTGTTTTATGGTGATAGGTCCAAATTTTTGAGTTTCAAAAATAATTGTAAACTGTTTTTTGCTCTGAGACCTCGGTCCTCTGGTGATTCAGTTCAGAAGGTTAAAATAGTTATCTCCCTGCTGCGGGGCGATCGGCAGGATTGGGCGTTTTCTCTCACCTCTGGGGATCCGGTTTTACTTAATGTGGACTCCTTTTTTCAGGCCTTGGGTTTAATTTATGATTAACCCGACTCTGTGGATCAATCTGAGAAGACCCTGTTAGCCCTGTCTCAGGGTCAGGAGGTGGCGGAATTGTATTGTCAGAAATTCAGGAAATGGTCTGTGCTGACTAAATGGAATGATGACACTTTGGCGGCGCTTTTCAGAAAGGATCTTTCTGACGCTGTTAAGGATGTTATGGTGGGGTTTCATACGCCTGCGGGTTTGAACGATTCTATGTCTCTGGCCATTCAAATTGATCGGCGTCTGGCGGAGTGCTGAGCGGCTCACTCGGGATTGTCATCTTCACAGCAGATTCCTGAGCCAATGCAGTGTGATAGGATTCTATCTCGCACTAACCAACAAGGACTTAGACGCTGTAATAAGTTGTGTTTTTTTCTGTGGTGATGCTTCTCATGTCATCTCTGTTTGTCCCAAGGGGGCACAGAGGATTGCTGGTTCCTTTACCGTCAGTACTATACAACCTAATCAAGCTAGGTTTAATTGCCACCTGTTCTGACCTAGTTGGTGGTCTAAATCCGGCTGGGCAAAAATGTTTAAATAGCAGGAATTAATGTGAGAAGTTAAAACTTAACTTTTACTAACTCAAAATTTAAAAAGACATATAATTGTCTAAACCATACAAACATATATAGAGCATAAGTGACAGTGCAAAAACCTGTGTAATGCTAAAATAGGACCTTTCTATCACTTAGGGTCCATACAGAAAAAACAAAAATCCCGTCCATATCACCTAAGGATACTGATTAGTACCTGTGATTCCTTTTGGTCTGAGCCCCTCCAAGGCAGGTAATTGTAATTAACTCATAGGGTATGTGCCCACAGGCAGGTTTTGCTGCGTTTGAGATCAGGTTTTGCCTTGGTTTTATGTAACTCTATGCCAATCTAATCCTGAGTTTTTGGTTTCCATCAAAACCTATGTGTGCAAGGAAAAGCTTTCACACACACATTTTTTTTTTCTCTACAGAAAATGGAAATACCACAGGTGTTTCCACTTTAGCAAAAGTTCAGCAAAGAATTGACATGCTCATTCTTTCTAAAACACAGCAAAACCTGAGGTGTTTCCACTTTCTTCACCAAACAAAAACCAATGTGTTGGGACAGCTAATCCTAGAATCATAGGTTTTGCTGGAAAACAAAAATGCAGCTAATCCTGTGGTGTTTACACTGTCTCCAGAGAACAAAAACCAATGTGTGTGAAAGCGTTTCCCTGCACACATAGGTTTTGCTGGAAACCAAAAACTCTGGATTAGATTAGCATAGATTTATATAAAACCAAGGCAAAACCTGATCTCAAGCGCAGCAAAACCTTCCTCTGGGCACATACCCATACAGTCACCTCCACAGTAGGTTAGACCTCATGTTTCAATGTTAACAGCAGATATATCCTTTTAAAAAGGAGCAATCTCACCCAACTGGCTTCACCATTTTACATGTCATAGAGTCCTCAGTGCTCATAGATGACCTTTTACCAGTGTCGTCCAGGCTGATTAGGGCCCAGAGTAGTTATCAAATAGCCACCATGTCAACTGATCCGCTCCTTCTCCCGACGCGTTTCAGTCCTTCTTCTTCAGGGGAGTCATGGTACATATATAGGGATTAGTGCTCAATGGATACCCATCCCTATGCAGATGACGGCAACAATGGTGTCCAGTCTGGCCCCTCAAGGTTTTCAGCCGGTGTACCAGACTGGACACCATCGTTACTTATGCTCTATATATGTTTGCATGGTTTAGACAATTCTATGTCTTTTTAAATTTTGAGTTAGTAAAAGTTAAGTTTTAACTTCTCACATTAATTCCTGCTATTTAAACTATACAACCTAAGTTCTTATTATCTGTGTCTCTGATTTGTTCCTTGTCGTCATTTTCTGTTATGGCATTTGTGGATTCAGGTGCCGCCTTAAATTTGATGGATTTTGAGTTTGTTAGTCGTTGTGGCTTCCCTATGCAGCCGTTGCAGGAACCTATTCCTTTCAGGGGCATCAACGCTACACCTCTTGCGCAGAACAAACCATAGTTTTGGACGCAATTGACAATTCCGCATGGCACCAGCTCATCAGGAGGATTGTTTGTCGATTTCTGGTTTTGCATAACCTGCATGATGCGGTGGTGCTGGGTTTTCCGTGGTTGCAGGTCCATAATCCTGTTTTGGATTGGAAGTCTATGTCCATAACTAGCTGGGGTTGTAAGGGGGTACATGATGACATTTCCTTGATGTCTATATCATCTCTGCCCGAGGAGATTCCGGAGTTTCGGTCTGATTTTCAGGATGTTTTTGCTGAGCCCAAGTCCAGTTTTCTTCCACCGCATCGGGTGTGCGATTGTGCTATTGATTTGGTGCCAGGCTGTAAGTTTCCTAAGGGTCGACTTTTCAACTTGTCTGTGCCTGAACATGCTGCCATGCGGAGTTATATTAAGGATTCTTTGGAGAAGGGCCATATTCGCCCTTCCTCTTCGCTGTTGGGGGTGGGGTTCTTTTTTGTAGTCAAGAAAGATAGTTCCCTGAGACCCTGTATTGATTATCGCCTCTTGAATAAGATCACGGTCAAGTTTCAGTACCCTCTGCCTTTGATTTCTGACTTGCTTTCTGGGGTTAAGGGGGCATGTTGGTTTACCAAAATTGACCTTAGGGGGGCCTACAATCTGGTTCATATCAAGCAGGGACAGGAATGGAAAACGGCGTTTAACATTCCTGAAGGCCATTTTGAATACCTCGTGATGCCTTTTGGGTTGGCTAATGCTCCTTCCGTTTTCAGTCCTTTATGCATGATTTATTTCGGGAGTTGATTGACAAGTTCTTGATTGTATATTTGGATGATATCCTGATTTTTTCTGACAGTTTGGATTCTCATGTGGATCACGTCAGGTCGGTCTTTCGGATTCTGCGAGACAATGCTTTGTATGTTAAGGGGTCTAAGTGTTACTTTGGTGTCCAGGTGGTTTCTTTTTTGGGCTTCATTTTGTCTCCTTCTTCCATTGAGATGGATCCTGTTAATTTTTGAGCTTTGCTAATTTTTATCGTCAGTTCATTGCCAATTTTTCCAGCGTGGTGAAGCCGTTGACCGATTTGACTAAGATGTGGAGCATTGGTCTCCTGCGGCCATTTTTGCCTTTCAGGAGCTTAAAAGACAGTTTACCTCAGCTCCAGTGTTGCGCCAACTGGATGTTTCCCTTTCGTTTCAGGTGGAAATTGATGCTTCTGAGATTGGTGCCGGTGCGGTCTTGTCTCAGTCGGATCCTGTTGGTTCCGCGATGAACCCTTGTGCCTTCTTTTCTCGTAAATTTTCGCCGGCAGAACGCAATTATGATGTCATCAATCGTTAGTTGCTGGCTATGAAGTTGGCATTTGAGGAGTGGCATCATTGGCTGGAGGAGGCTAAACATCGTGTGGTTGTCTTGACTGATCACAAGAATCTGGTTTATCTCGAGTCTGCCAAGAGGCTGACTCCTAGGCAGGCTCAGTGGTCCTTGTTTTTTGCTCGTTTTGATTTTGTGGTTTCCTATCTTCCTGGTTCTAAGAATGTTAAGGCTAATGCTCTTTCTCACAGTTATTTGCCTGATTCTCTTGAAGCTTCAAAGCCAGTTGGCATTCTGAAGGAGGGGGTTGTTCTTTCCGCTGTTTCCCCGATTTACGACTTGCTCTTCGGGAATTTCAGGTGGATAAGCCTGAGCGCTGCCCTGTGGGGAAATTGTTTGTTCCTGCCCCATGGACTGCTAGATTGATTTCAGAGGTTCATTGTTCTGTGTTGGCTGGTCATCCTGGCATCTTTGGTACCCGTGATTTGCTTAGCCGATCTTTTTGGTGGCCCCCTTTGTCCCGGGATGTGCGTTCCTTTGTGCAGGCCTGTGGGACTTGTGCACAGGCCAAGCCTTGTTGTTCCCGTCCTAGTGGGTTGCTTTTGCCCTTACCTGTACCTGAGTGGCCGTGGACGCATATTTCTATGGATTTTGTTTTGGACCTTCCTGTTTCCCAGGGGATAACGGTTATCTGGGTTGTTTGTGACCAGTTTTCTAAGATGGTTCATTTCGTTCCTTTGGTATATTGCCTTCTTCTTCGGACATGGTTCCGTTGTTTTTTCAGCATGTTGTTCGGTTGCATGGTGTTCCGGAAAATATTGTGCCTGACAGGGGTGCCCAGTTTGTTTTGGAAGTCTTTCTGTGCTTAGCTAGGTGTGGCTTTGTCTTTTTGTTCTGCGTTTCATCCACAGTCTAATGGTCAGATGGAGAGAACTAATCAGACTTTGGAGATTTATTTGAGATGGTTTGTGTCTGCGGATCAGGATGATTGGGTTGCCTTTTTGCCTTTGGCCGGGTTTGCGCTTAATAATTGGGTGAGTTCGGCTACGTTGGTTTTGCCCTTCTTTTGTAATTTTGGTTTTCATCCTCGTTTTTCTTCGAGGCAGGTTGCGCCTTCTGCCTGTCCGGGTGTGGATTCTGTGGTTGAGCGGTTGCAACAGATTTGGGATTGTGCGGTTGCCAACTTACATCTTTCTCAGGAAGCTGCTTAGCGTTTTGCTAACCGTCATCGGTGTGTTGGTTCTTGGCTTCGTGTTGGTGATTTGGTTTGGTTGTCCTCCCGCCATGTTCCTTTGAAGGTTTATTCTCCTAAATTTAAGCCTCGGTTCATTGGTCTGTACAGGTTTTCTTCGTTATTAATCCTGTCTAATTCCGATTGGCGCTTCCGAGCTCTTTTGCGATTCATGATGTTTTTCATAAGTCCTTTTTGAGGCACTTTGTTGAGCCCATGGTTCCTGCTGCGGCCCCTCTGGCCCCGGTCCTGATTGATGGTGAGTTGGAGTATGAGGTTGAGAAGATTTTGGATTCTCGTCTTTCGAGACAGAGGCTCCAGTACCTTGTTAAGTGGCGGGGTTATGGCCAGGAGGATAATTCTTGGATTTCGGCCTCGGATGTTCATGCCCCTGACTTGGTTCGTGCTTTTCTTCTGGCTCATCCTGATAGGCCTTGGGCCTCTGTTGAGGGTTTGGTGACCCCTCCTCAAGGGGAGGGTAATGTTGTGAATTCATTGGAGCTCCCTGCAGTGGTTGTTGCTGATGATGCAGCTGACTGTGTGGGCTTCACAGGTGATGATGATGATTGGCAATCTGGTTCTTGGAGCATATAATGGTTTGAAGTGGATCAAGGTTTATATGTCACTCAATCTTCTAAGGCAGAAGAGTCATCCTGGAGGTGAGAAGCAAAGGGCTAGGACAAAGTTTGTTAATAATGTACCCTGTCATGCCTCATGTATTGACTCACGACCACCTAACAAGGGCCGTGCCCAAATTTGACTCATACTAGATAGCATCCCAAATTCCCTGCAAATGTTTTTCTGCCCCAATAATGGGGTTTCATCAGGGGAGTGTGCTTAGAGTGGGGTGGATAATGACAAAGTATAGTGGGTAGAATATAATGTATGGGGCCTGCAGTGGCTAGGACCCCTAGAGAGACCTGAAGAGTGCTGCACTACCTCAATGGATGTGTGCAAAAATTGACTTGGCCGCATGGTAAATATATAGAAAAGCCGCACATTACCTGTGTTGGCATCTGTTCTCAGGAACAAAGCACAAAAGATAAGTATAATGCACTGCGGCACGTCACCATGAAGATGTTCACTAGTGATGCTGAATTACATTATTGGACACCTTGGTTCACAATTTGACACATTATATTTTATATGTCCCAAATATGCCGACAAAATTGTTCCTACCCTCATTGTAAGGTCCTAACCTGTAATACATGTGGCTATTAGAGGTATAGTCATGGATAACTTTCTTATAGGAACCATTTTTCATGTAATGTGGTACCTTGATTAGGGATGAGCGAGTCTACTCGCTAGGACTCGTTACTCGGCGATTCTTAAGGGACTCGCTGGACTCGGTAATCGGCGAGTCTTTTAGCGAATACTCGCTCAGTAACGAGTCCAATGCAAGTCAATGCCAATCTTAGTTTTGTCAGAGTTTACTTTATCTCACTCGCTAGACTCGCTAGACTCGCTCTATCACATCGCTATATAGCTTGAATCTCCCCAAACAGCAGCGAGTCTGAGCGAGTCTACGAGTCCGAATCCTAGCGAGTCTGCGATTCCGAGTCCTGTATTCTCTATTCGGGACTCGCGAATCCAGAATCTTTTATGTTACTAGTCAGCATTGCGTGTTAGGTCAGAAAACTTGTGAAGAAGGACAAGCATCTTAGCCAATCATAGTCAGTAATGCCATAGCAGCTTTGGTTGTGTCAGGACTATGATTGGCTGCTGTCCATCGTGATGCCTATGTCATCTATGACAGGCAAGGCAGTATATAAGGCTTGCCCCCGCCATTTTGGGCACATTCCTGAGAAGAGCTGACCTAGTGCAGGGAGACTTGGAGCAGATCTAGGGACAGTTAGGCAGTGTAGGAGTCACATATAACCCAAAAGTTCTTTTCAGAACTAACAGGACGGAGTGTAGGAGTCAAGATTCCTCACACATAACCCAAAAGTTCTTTTCAGAACTACCAGGATGGAGGATTGCTGTACAGGACTGTAAGGAAGGGGAGATAGGAGCAGCCTTACAGTGAATCCAGCACCATCCTCAGAGCTTAGTTCACCCAGCTTTCCGCAGAGCTGTAATCCTAAGCTTTTTCTTATTTTTGGCACTAGTCTACCAAATAATTTTGGTGCCATTTTTCCACAAAACATTTCCTGTGCCAGTGCGTTGCTGTACGGTGTCCTGCCTGCAGCTCGCACGGTACTTGTAAACTTGCACGCAGCCAGCACCGCAGCCTAACAGTGCCTGGTTCTGCGTACTAAACAATTTTTTCCTGTGCCAGTGCGTTGCTGTACGGTGTCCTGCCTGCAGCTCGCACGGTACTTGTAAACTTGCACGCAGCCAGCACCGCAGCCTAATAGTGCCTGGTTCTGCGTACTAAACAATTTTTTCCTGTGCCATTGCGTTGCTGTACGGTGTCCTGCCTGCAGCTCGCACGGTACTTGTAAACTTGCACGCAGCCAGCACCGCAGCCTAACAGTGCCTGGTTCTGCGTACTAAACAATTTTTTCCTGTGCCAGTGCGTTGCTGTACGGTGTCCTGCCTGCAGCTCGCACGGTACTTGTAAACTTGCACGCAGCCAGCACCGCAGCCTAACAGTGCCTGGTTCTGCGTACTAAACAATTTTTTCCTGTGCCAGTGCGTTGCTGTACGGTGTCCTGCCTGCAGCTCGCACGGTACTTGTAAACTTGCACGCAGCCAGCACCGCAGCCTAAGGCTACCTTCACATTTGCGTTTGTGTCTGCATGCTGATGGCATGCAGACACAAACGCTGTCAAAAGCATGGTCTTTTGATGTGTCCGCAGCGGATAATGTCCGCCTGCGGACACATCACTAGGGAGCCCGGCCAGCCAATCGGCTTTGTCCGGGGGCGGGCCGGGGCGGAGATCAGCGCAGGAGATCTCCGCCCCCCGGCCGCCGGTAAGCTCCGGGACTGTCGGCGGGGAGAACAGCTGATTTGACAGCTGTTTGAATCTTCCCGCGCCGACACCGAGAGGAGATGTCGGCGCGGGAAGATTCAAACAGCTGTCAAATCAGCTGTTCTCCCCGCCGACATCGCTAGGAGATTACCGCCGGCGGGGAAGAAGACAAGAAGAAAGGAAGAAGAAGAGAAGAAGCAGAGGCTGAGCTGATCTCCCGGTGGCCGTCGGTGAGCTCCTGTGACATCACCGGCGGCCACCGGGAGATTTTTCAATGGGTCCGCAGCGTTCTCCTGCGCTGTCAAGCGCAGAACACTGCGGACCCATTGAAGACAATGCAGGTTTTGTGCGCTTGGGGACGCTTGCTGATCTTCCAAGGTCCCCGAGCGCCCAAAAAATGCAACATGCTGCGTCCCGGGTGCGGACGCTGGACCCTGAAGAGAGCAGATATCGTCCGCATCCGCACCCGAACGCAGCAAACGCTGCCAAACGCAGGCACTATGCGTTCCTATGTTAAACATAGGAACGCAGTGCGCATGCGTTTGGATGCGTATGGGAACGCAGCATACGCTGCGTTACCATACGCAAATGTGAAGGAGCCCTAACAGTGCCTGGTTCTGCGTACTAAACAATTTTTTCCTGTGCCAGTGCGTTGCTGTACGGTGTCCTGCCTGCAGCTCGGCTCCAAATAAGAGAAAAACCTGCGAGTTTGGACTCGCACACTTTCAGAGACACATCAGCGATTTGGAAATAGCATTATTCGTTATTACTCGGTTCCCTATTCATTAACATTGGACTCGCTAGACTCGCAACGAGTAGCGAGTCCTGGGCTCGGACTCGTGCGGGTCTAGCGATTCCGAGTAATTTAGGACTCGCTCATCCCTAACCTTGATATATCTCTGATGCATGGCATTGTTCTATGAATGGTATTACATTATAGAGCCCACATTACATACTTCATGCCCTCTTTGCAATAAACCGGAACCTGGAGAGGCATAGAGCAATCTGCATTGCTGTACAAAGATAAGAAAAACAAAATTCGGAATAGTAGATGAAGAGTGCTTTATTTGTTATGCCTTTCGAAGTAAATCCCCACTTCTTCAGGAAAGGCAATAATAATTATCTGATTTAAATAAACAGGTGTATTTCAAAAAAGGGCATCAAGTGAACACATGACAACTGATTCAGGTAATACAAGGGTAATGATAGTGGAATTAAAACATAAGTGGATAAAAGAAAACAAATTAAAAAGAAAAAAAGAGATAAGTAACAAGGAAGAAAGAACGAATAATAAAAACAAATATAACGTACCGTATATACTCGTGTATAAGCCGACCCGTGTATAAGCCGACCCCCCTACTTTTGCCCCCAAAACCTGGGAAAACCTATTGACTCGTGTATAAGCCGAGGGTGGACCCCAGCACAGGTATACAGCCCCCAGCAGTGTGGTATACAGGCCCCCTCAGTGGTATACAGCAGCCTCCCCAGTTGTAGTATACAGCAGCCTCCCCAGTGGTAGTATACAGTAGCCTCCCCAGTGGTATATACAGCAGCCCCAGAGGGGTATACAGCAGCCCCAGAGCTGTATACAGCAGCCCCAGAGCTGTATACAGCAGCCCCAGAGGGGTATATAGCAGCCCCAGAGGGGTATATAGCAGCCCCAGAGGGGTATATAGCAGCCCCAGAGGGGTATACAGCAGCCCCAGAGGGGTATATAGCAGCCCCAGAGGGGTATACAGCAGCCCCAGAGCTGTATACAGCAGCCCCAGAGCTGTATACAGCAGCCCCAGAGGGGTATACAGCAGCCCCAGAGGGGTATATAGCAGCCCCAGAGGGGTATATAGCAGCCCCAGAGGGGTATATAGCAGCCCCAGAGGGGTATACAGCAGCCCCAGAGCTGTATACAGCAGCCCCAGAGCTGAATACAGCAGCCCCAGAGGGGTATACAGCAGCCCCAGAGGGGTATATAGCAGCCCCAGAGGGGTATATAGCAGCCCCAGAGGGGTATACAGCAGCCCCAGAGGGGTATATAGCAGCCCCAGAGGGGTATACAGCAGCCCCAGAGCTGTATACAGCAGCCCCAGAGGGGTATACAGCAGCCCCAGAGGGGTATATAGCAGCCCCAGAGGGGTATACAGTTAGGGCCAGAAATATTTGGACAGTGACACAAGTTTTGTTATGTTAGCTGTTTACATAAACATGTTCAGAAATACAATTATATATATAATATGGGCTGAAAGTGCACACTCCCAGCTGCAATATGAGAGTTTCCACATCCAAATCGGAGAAAGGGTTTAGGAATCATAGCTCTGTAATGCATAGCCTCCTCTTTTTCAAGGGACCAAAAGTAATTGGACAATGGACTCTAAGGGCTGCAATTAACTCTGAAGGCATCTCCCTCGTTAACTTGTAATCAATGAAGTAGTTAAAAGGTCAGGGGTGGATTCCAGGTGTGTGGTTTTGCATTTGGAAGCTGTTGCTGTGACCAGACAACATGCGGTCAAAGGAACTCTCAATTGAGGTGAAGCAGAACATCCTGAGGCTGAAAAAAAAGAAAAAATCCATCAGAGAGATAGCAGACATGCTTGGAGTAGCAAAATCAACAGTTGGGTACATTCTGAGAAAAAAGGAATTGACTGGTGAGCTTGGGAACTGTAAAAGGCACTCCACATTTTAGGAGGTCAAAAGTAATTGGACAAATAAACATAACCCAAACAAAATATTTGTATTTTCAATATTTTGTTGCGAATCCTTTGCAGGCAATCACTGCCTTAAGTCTGGAACCCATGGACATCACCAAACGCTGGGTTTCCTCCTTCTTAATGCTTTACCAGGCCTTTACAGCCGCAGCCTTCAGGTCTTGCTTGTTTGTGGGTCTTTCCTTCTTAAGTCTGGATTTCAGCAAGTGAAATGCATGCTCAATCGGGTTAAGATCTGGTGATTGACTTGGCCATTGCAGAATGTTCCACTTTTTTGCACTCATGAACTCCTGGGTAGCTTTGGCTGTATGCTTGGGATCATTGTCCATCTGTACTATGAAGCGCCGTCCAATCAACTTTGCAGCATTTGGCTGAATCTGGGCTGAAAGTATATGCCGGTACACTTCAGAATTCATCCGGCTACTCTTGTCTGCTGTTATGTCATCAATAAACACAAGTGACACAGTGCCATTGAAAGCCATGCATGCCCATGCCATTACGTTGCCTCCACCATGTTTTACAGAGGATGTGGTGTGCCTTGGATCATGTGCCATTCCCTTTCTTCTCCAAACTTTTTTCTTCCCATCATTCTGGTACAGGTTGATCTTTGTCTCATCTGTCCATAGAATACTTTTCCAGAACTGAGCTGGCTTCTTGAGGTGTTTTTCAGCAAATTTAACTCTGGCCTGTCTATTTTTGGAATTGATGAATGGTTTGCATCTAGATGTGAACCCTTTGTATTTACTGTCATGGAGTCTTCTCTTTACTGTTGACTTAGAGACAGATACACCTACTTCACTGAGAGTGTTCTGGACTTCAGTTGATGTTGTGAACGGGTTCTTCTTCACCAAATAAAGTATGCGGCGATCATCCACCACTGTTGTCATCCGTGGACGCCCAGGCCTTTTAGAGTTCCCAAGCTCACCAGTCAATTCCTTTTTTCTCAGAATGTACCCAACTGTTGATTTTGCTACTCCAAGCATGTCTGCTATCTCTCTGATGCATTTTTTCTTTTTTTTCAGCCTCAGGATGTTCTGCTTCACCTCAATTGAGAGTTCCTTTGACCGCATGTTGTCTGGTCACAGCAACAGCTTCCAAATGCAAAACCACACACCTGGAATCCACCCCTGACCTTTTAACTACTTCATTGATTACAGGTTAACGAGGGAGACGCCTTCAGAGTTAATTGCAGCCCTTAGAGTCCATTGTCCAATTACTCTTGGTCCCTTGAAAAAGAGGAGGCTATGCATTACAGAGCTATGATTCCTAAACCCTTTCTCTGATTTGGATGTGCAAACTCTCATATTGCAGCTGGGAGTGTGCACTTTCAGCTCATATTATATATATAATTGTATTTCTGAACATGTTTTTGTAAACAGCAAAACTTGTGTCACTGTCCAAATATTTCTGGCCCTAACTGTATTTCAGGATTGAAATGAGGTTTATTGTACTAACCGAAAATGTGAAATGTGCATTATTTCAAAAATTGACAGGTGCAAAAGTATGGGCACCTCAACAGAAAAGTGTCATTAATATTGACTAGATCCACCTGTTGCAAAAATAACAGCGGCCCCTTTCACATCTCTGCGTTTGCTGCGTTTTGCTGCGTTTTGCTTCATTTGCGTTTTTTCTGCGTCTTTACCGCAAAAAACGCATGAAAACGCATGCGTTTTTGTCCCCATTGATTTTAATGGGAACGCATGAAAAAACGCATGTGCGTTTGAAAAAACGCAAAACGCATGCGTTTTTTCAAACGCAGCCCAAAACGATGTTTGCCACGTTTTGAGCTGCGTTTGCAAAAACGCATGCGTTTTGCGTTTTTGCAAACGCACATACGTTTTGACATGCGTTTTGCATGCGTTTTTCATGCGTTCCCATTAAAATCAATGGGGACAAAAACGCATGCGTTTCCATGCGTTTTTTGCGGTAAAAACGCAGAAAAAACGCAAATGAAGCAAAACGCAGCAAAACGCAGCAAACGCAGAGATGTGAAAGGGGCCAGCCTCTATTCGCTTCCTGTAGCTGTTAATGAGTTCCTGGATCCTGGATGAAGGTATTTTTGACCATTCCTCTTTACAAAACAATTCCAGTTCAGTTAAGTTTGATGGTCGCCGAGCATGGACAGCCCACTTCAAAACATCCCACAGATGTTCAATGATGTTCAGGTCTTTGGACTGGGATGGCCATTCCAGAACATTGTAATTGTTCCTCTGCATGAATGCCTGAGTAGATTTGGAGCGGTGTTTTTGGATCATTGTCTTGCTGAAAGATCCATCCCCGGCGTAACTTCAACTTTGGCACTGATTCTTGAACATTATTCTCAAGAATCTGCTGATACTGAGTGGAATCCATGCGACCCTCAACTTTAACAAGATTCCCGATGCCGTCATTGGCCACACAGCCCCAAAGCATGATGGACTTTCCCCCAAATTTGACAGTGGGTAGCAAGTGTTTTTCTTGGAATGCTGTGTTTTTGTGGCGCCATGCATAACGCCTTGTTGTATGACCAAACAACTCAATCTTTGTTTCATCAGTCCACAGGACCTTCTTCCAAAATGAAACTGGCTTGTCCAAATGTGCTTTTGCATACCTCAGGCGGCTCTGTTTGTGGCGTGCATGCAGAAACTGCTTCTTTCGCATCGAAAGCGGCATACCGCGTTTTTTTCACGGCGGAACCTGCCGCAAGTGCCGAAACCGCACTTGCCACACCTGCCGCACACTTACCGCAAGCCCCATAGACATTGTATGGGGATTGCCGCAAGTGAACCGCAAGTGCGGCCATTATGCGGTAATCGCGGTAGTTGCGTTTTTTTCACCGCAACTGCCGCAATTAGCGAAAACCGCTGATGTGAAAGCTGCCTTAGAAGGCACCGTTGCAGCTGTGTGCGCGCGCTAAACAGTGCAAACTCTAAATTGTGTTCTCTCAGTCAGCTAGTGAGCGAATACAAAGTTAGGCCATGTTCACACACATGCGTTTTTTTGACCATCTCTGCGTTTTTGGGCTGTTAAAAAAAACGCAGGTGCGTTAACACAGGGTACATTTGAGTGTAGCTGCGTTTTTCAGCTCCATTTGCGTTTTTTACCCCTAGTCCAAAAAACGCTGCATGCAGCGTTTTTGGGTGCTGTAAAAAAACGCATGTGCGTTTTTCCAAAAACGTATGCTTTTTTTAACATGGGGCCCTATGGGAAACGCATGCAAAAACGCATGGTACATTAGTACCTTTTAGTGCCATTCAAAAACGCATGCGTTTCCCATAGGGGCCCATGTTAAAAAAACGCATGCGTTTTTGAAAAACGCACATGCATTTTTTTAACATGGGGCCCTATGGGAAACGCATGCGTTTTTAAAAGGCACATTTATGCACCCTGCGTTAACGCTTGCGTTTTTGCCTGCGTTTTTGGAGAAAAAATGACTACCGTATATACTCGTGTATAAGCCGAGTTTTTCAGCCCAAAAATTGGGCTGAAAAGTCCCCCCCTCGGCTTATACACGGGTCAATACGGTATGCTGTGGGGGGGGGAGCTGTGACCGGGGACTGGAGGAGGCAGGAGGGGGCCGCGGTGACCGCAGGCGGTCACGTGGGGCCGCCTCATTAGTGCAATGAATATGCACGGCATCCCCCCGTCCATCAGCGGCGGGGGGATGCCGTGCATATTGCACTACACAGCCCCCTCTCCTTAATATGCGTCCCCCAGTAGTAATAAACAGCCCCCCCCCCCTCCTTATCATGCCCCCCCGGCTGCGGCAGCTGTGAAAATAACAAACAGTTAATACATCACCTTCCGGCGCAGCTCTCCGCTTCTCCGGTCCTCAGCATCTCCGCTCGCGGCTTCTTCTTCCTTGTTGTGCCGGTGTCATGTGACCGGGCGCAGGAGATGACGTCATTTCCTGCGCGCGGTCACAATCCGGCACATCAAGGAAGAAGAAGCCGCGAGCGGAGGAGCTGAGGACCGGAAAAGCGGAGAGCTGCGCCGGAAGGTGATGTATTAACTGTTTGTTATTTTCACAGCTGCCGCAGCCGGGGGGGACATGATAAGGAGGGGGGGGGCTGTTTATTACTACTGGGGGACGCATATTAAGGAGGGGGGGTTGTGTACTACCACTGGGGCTGCTGGATACTACACTGGGGCTGTATATACCTCTAGGGCTGCTGTATACTACCACTGGGGCTGTATATACCACTGGGGCTGCTATATACTACCACTGGGGCTGTATATACCTCTGGGGCTGCTGTATACTACACTGGGGCTGTATATACCTCTGGGGCTGCTGTATACTACCACTGGGGCTGTATATACCTGTGGGGCTGCTGTATACTACCACTGGGGCTGTATATACCTCTGGGGCTGCTGTATACTACCACTGGGGCTGTATATACCTGTGGGGCTGCTGTATACTACCACTGGGGCTGTATATACCTGTGGGGCTGCTGTATACTACCACTGGGGCTGTATATACCTGTGGGGCTGCTGTATACTACCACTGGGGCTGTATATACCTCTGGGGCTGCTGTATACTACCACTGGGGCTGTATATACCTGTGGGGCTGCTGTATACTACCTCTGGGGCTGCTGTATACTACCTCTGGGGATGCTGTATACTACCACTGGGGCTGTATATACCTCTGGGGCTGCTGTATACTACCACTGGGCTGTATACTACCTCTGGGGCTGCTGTATACTACCACTGGGGCTGCTGTATATACCTTTGGGGCTGCTGTATACTACCTCTGGTGCTGCTGTATACTACCTCTGGGGCTGCTGTATACTACCTCTGGGGATGCTGTATACTACCACTGGGGCTGTATATACCTCTGGGGATGCTGTATACTACCACTGGGGCTGTATATACCTCTGGGGCTGCTGTATACTAACTACTGGAGCTGCTGCTGTATATACCACTGGGGCTGCTGCTGTATACTACCACTGGGGAGGCTGCTGTATACTACCATTGGGGGGCCTGTATACCACACTGCTGGGGGCTGTATACCTGTGCTGGAGTCCACCCTCGGCTTATACACGAGTCAATAGGTTTTCCCAGGTTTTGGGGGCAAAAGTAGGGGGTCGGCTTATACACGGGTCGGCTTATACACGAGTATATACGGTAAGTCCAAAAATGTGGCAAATCCTTTCAGACACATAAGGGACATTTTTAAGCACTCTTAAAAAAACGCAAGTGCTTTTAAGAGTGCTAAAAAAAACGCAAATTGAGTGTGAACAATGCCTTAGATAGATAGGTTTAGGGAGTAGGGACTGGAGGGAGGGTGCAAATCTTAGGCCCCTTTCACATCTCTGCGTTTGCTGCGTTTTGCTGCGTTTTGCTTCATTTGCGTTTTTTCCGCGTTTTTACCGCAAAAAACGCATGAAAACGCATGCGTTTTTGTCCCCATTGATTTTAATGGGAACGCATGAAAAACGCATGCAAAAATGCATGTCAAAATGCATGTGCGTTTGAAAAAACGCATAACGCATGCGTTTTTGCAAACGCAGCCCAAAACGTTGTTTGCCACGTTTTGAGCTGCGCTTGCAAAAACGCATGCGTTTTGCGTTTTTGCAAACGCACATGCATTTTGACATGCGTTTTTGCATGCGTTTTTCATGCGTTCCCATTAAAATCAATGGGGACAAAAACGCATGCGTTTTCATGCGTTTTTTGCGGTAAAAACGCGGAAAAAACGCAAATGAAGCAAAACGCAGCAAACGCAGAGATGTGAAAGGGGCCTTAGTACTATCTGCCTTTTTAGGGCTGCTCCATAGGAGTAGCAATTAGGGATAGGGACTAGTTGTCTATCAGCCCTTTTCAGGGCTACTTCATAGAAGCAGGGACTAGTTTTAATTGCAGCCCTTTTGAGGGCTAGGTTAGAGCAGTCTCTATTAGTTTTTGCCAGGGATGTGTGTTTCAGGTGTGTGCCAGTGCTGTGCAAGTCTTTCTTTGAATCCATTAGGGCAGGTAGTGTAGCACTGCTTGTGAAGAAAGCTACACCACCAGGCACTTTGTTCAGACTAGTAGCAGAGTAGCAGTGTCCCACAGTGGTGTAGCCCACTTGTGAGAGAAGCTACACCGCCTGTGTAGTTCCTTCTACTAATGTTTTACTGCACCTAGCAAACCTGTCAGTTTTTGCCTGTAAGCAGTGTCCACAAAAAACATTACTGTAGGCCACGTGTAATGCAACCAAGTACATCTTGAGTGTAGTTTATTCTACTAATTTTTAACTGCAATTAGCAAACCAGCCAGTTTTTGCCTAAAAGCAGTGTCCACAAAACCATTACTGTAGGCCACGTGTAATACAACCAAGTACACCTTGAGTGTAGTTCATTCAACTAATTTTTAACTGCACCTAGCAAACATAATTTTTGTGCCTAGTACCACTGTCTGGCCACTCAGCTCTGCTCCATTTCCATCAGAATATTTTTTGCCAACAACTGCAGAGTTGCCAATTTGTTCACATACAAAATGAGTGGCAAAAGGCCTGCTGCTGGTGGAAGGGGAATAGGAGTGGTGGAAAGGGAAAAATGGTTTGTGTCACTCATACTATAGCCTGGGAATCAGAGGTCTGCTCTAAAGCTTTTGTGAGTCAAGATGAGGAAATTATCTGCACTGATGCCCAGAAGCTTTTGGAGTCGGATCCAGGCCCAGATAAAGAAGGTCCTGAGCAAGCATAATGTAGACCCTCATTCATAAACTGTGAACTGCACCTTCGATATCTTGTGAGCCCTTCTGCATATGACTCCTCCTGTACTTCCTCCCCCTCCTCTAGTGCCACCACCTGACTCTGAATACTGTTTAAAGTGTGCTCCAGCATGTAAATGACGGGAATAGTCATGCTGATAATAGCATAATTATCACTAAACATCTTCTTCAATAGGAAGTGATCCAATTCTATAGTGGCCGCGCTCCCCGTGGTAATGATTTTAAGAACTTCTTGTCCACAAAAAATTTTATTCCTCAAAACATGCGAGAATATAAAAAACGGATACAACGCGTTTCGGCAGAGACAACCGCCTTCCTCAGGTACCGCGTTGTATCCGTTTTTTATATTCTCGCATGTTTTGAGGAATAAAATTTTTTGTGGACAAAAAGTTCTTAAAATCATTACCACGGGGAGCGCGGCCACTATAGAATTGGATCACTTCCTATTGAACCTTTATACCTGTGGGAATCCGTGGCAGGACCCAATACAGGATCAATTCAAGGCGAGCAGCAGACCCGGATAAATATCCAAAGCGTGAGGAGGCTTTGGAAAAACCATATGCTTGAAGTTTTATGGCAAGAGGTGAGTGCATAAAACTTCATTAAAAGGGCACCAGAGAATTACATTGATAACGCGCTGAGATTGGCGCCGCATGTTTGTTTTTTATATATACCCTACAGGGAATCACCTTACTAAACATCTTCTTCGACATTTCAATACTGTACAGAATGGTGCATAGGTCATTCATTTCAGACCACTCCAGCAGTGTGATTTGCCCCACCTCTGGATCTCGTAGGTCCAGGTTATACGTCATGACATATTGCACCAGGGCTCGTCGGTGCTACCACTGTTGCTGCAACATGTGCAGAGTTGAATTCCATCGTGTTGGCACATCACATTTTAGCCAGTGAACTGGCAGGCCGAACGACTTCTGTAGAGATGCAAGGCATTGAGCTGCGGGATGCGAACGGCGGAAGTGAGCACACAGCGACCGTGCCCTCTACTGAAGACCATCTAGGCCCGGATAGTGTGCAAAAATTGGCTGGACAACCAGGTTTAAGACATGACCCATGCAAGACATGTGTGTCACATTGCTCCAGCGGAGGGCTGCACTCAGCATTGCAGCATTGTCGCACACGGCCTTCCCTGGCTGCAGGTTCAGTTGAGACAAGCATTGATGAAACTCTGTCTCCACAGCTGACCACAAATCCTCAGCTGTGTGACTCAAATTTCCCAGGCATTTCAAGGTAAAGACTGCCTGATGCCGTTGAGCCCTGCTGCCATCATAGTAAGGAGGTGTGCAGGATTCCTTGTGCGCAGTTAGAACGCGGGTGGCATTACCAGACAGGTTTTGGGTGCAGGTGGAGGATCGAGACGAGGTTGAGGAGGCAGAAGCAGTGGAGGAACTTGTACATACAGAGGATTGACACACAACTCGTGGGGATGGCAAGACTTGGACAGCAGCCTCTTCTCCTGCTATCTTCATAGTTACCCAGTGCACAGTCACTGCCATGTAACGCCCCTGTCCATGCTTACTGGTCCAAGTGTCTGTGGTGAAATGCACCCTGTCACACACAGAGTTTATCAAGGAAATCGGTGATGTGTGCGACATGCCGGTGTAGCGCAGACACAGCTTTCTTGAGAAGTAATGGCGACTGGGCATCTGGTACTGGGGCACTGCGATGAACACTAGGTCTCAAAAATCCTCTGTGTACAACAGGCGGAGACAGAGCATTTCTGTAGCCAACAGCTTGCAGATGGTGAAATTCAACCTCTTAGCTTTGTCATGGCTAGGAGGAAATGGTCTTTTACTTTTCCACATCTGAGGGACTGAGGGCTGGCTGCTGTGCTGAGACACGGTTGAGTAGGGTGTCCCCGGAAAACTGTTGATCTGTGAGGAAGGTGTAGGTGGACATATTATGTTGCCTTCATCAAAGGT
Organism: Allobates femoralis; assembly: GCA_033576535.1. NCBI lineage: Eukaryota > Metazoa > Chordata > Amphibia > Anura > Aromobatidae > Allobates > Allobates femoralis. The sequence continues at coordinate 158,587,115 of JARQOC010000006.1, forward strand.
GGTGCTCTTGATGTCTGACAGCGCTCAACACCAGCAGGTGTTTCCACTTCCAAAAGAACTGACGACCTTCCAATCACACTGGCTGTTGCGGGTAAAGAGGTGGAAGGTCTGCGTCCAAAACAATGTGTGACTGCTGTTCCCACTTTCACAGAGGATGAAGAGGCAGCGCATGCACTTGATGGGCTAGACGGTGGGTGGCGGCCCACTAGGCTGCATTGTAGCACAGTGAGCTTCCCACTGCGACTTTTGTTTCATATCCATGTGACGGTTCATGTATGAACTACTCAAACTATTGATTTTTTTGGCCTCTACTTAGATTTTGGTGACAAATCTTACAGATAACACGGAGAGACTAAAGGCTTGTGGATTTTGGAATGTGCTACATGAAAGTCACCTCACCAACCATTTTAAGCTTGCAACTGTGGGGCAATTGATGCCACTGAAGTGGTGTCTGGGCCCAAATGTTTGGAAAAAATGGAGACTCTTGTTGTAGTCCCCTAAATGTGACACAATGCTCAGCATGTGCACGAGGCCTTACAGATGCTGAGGTAAAAAACACGAAATACTCATCACCTGCACGAGGCCTTACAGATACTGCGGTAAAAACCATACCAAATAATCATCGCCTGCACAAGGCCTTACACATACTGAAGTAACTGCAAAAAATCAGTGCACTGGTTTTTTGCAGTTTTTCTGGTGGTGGATGAATGCGGTTACTAATCGCATTCATCAGTGTGCACTACTCATTATTGTCTGGTGAATACTGAAGTAAAACTCACCAAATACTCATCTTCTGGACGTGGCCTTAAATATACTGAAGAAAAACGCACCAAATAATCATTGTCTGAACATGGCCTTACAGATACTAAAGTAAAACTCACCAAATACTCATCTTCTGGACGTGGCCTTAAATATACTGAAGTAAAACACACCAAATAATCATCATCTGAACATGGCCTTACAAATACTGAAGTAAAACGCACCAAATAATCATTGTCTGAACATGGCCTTACAGATACTGAAGTAAAACTCACCAAATACTCATCATCTGAACATGGCCTTACAGATACTGAAGTGAAACTCACCAAATACTCATCTTTTGAACGTGGCCTTATAGATACTGAAGTGAAACGCACCAAATAATCATCATCTGAACATGGCCTTACAGATACTGAAGTAATCTGCAGATACACACCATGCACTAGAGACACTAGGTCACATTTAACACATTGACGAGCACTCTATTGTCATCTTGTCATCTTATGAATACAGCAACACGAGAGCAAACTATTTCGGCAGAACACAGGAATGTTGACCCCCACCCCTGACCACCCCCCTTTTTTTAGGACCATAAGTACTGGAATTACATATATACATAGTTGAATCTTTGCCCCTCCATAATAATGAAACTATCAATTGGTTATCCATCAATCTCTCACATTGTAACCCACATGTACCTTATATGAATATCAGATAGATGATGGGATGGAACCCACACTAACCCCTGGGATTGTGATTTTGGCCTTATGGCATTACCATTTATCCACCACCACATATTGAAACATGACAAGAAAAACAAAGCCACTGTAGAGAATTTTATTTTATCCATTTTTTAGCAATGTTTTTATTGATTATGTTTTAATCTTTCCTTGCTGTTCTGTTTTGGAGGATTTGTAGTCTCTTACATCCTCATAAGTAGAATACTGATAGACACCATTATAGATAGTCCTAGAAAAGAGAAAGAAATAGATATTTTATCACAGTATTATGCAATACTTAAGATCTATGTGCAATAACAACTTCTGCCAGTCACAGTTGTACAAGTCACTAGAATGCAAGTCAGGTACCCTATAATGGTAAGAACACAGGTTCGATCCCACCTGAAGGCAGCAGTATGAAGTCACACAATTTTTATTTTTTGGCAGTATTGATGGCAACAATGGCTTTATATGCTTTTTCGTTATGAAATTTGAGATGTTTTTTTAGCTCATTCTGATGATGCAATTTTTAACAAATGTTTGATACCAGCTTGTGATTAAAATGATGTTTAGTTTGATATGTTAGTGAAAATGGCTCCAAAACTTGTAACCACGCCCACTTTGTGATATCACACACCCCTCTGGCACACCCACAGCTAACCATGTGAGGTGCTATATAAGCCCCACTGCATTTGTGCATTGTAATATCCCTGAGGAAGGCGCCAGGTGGAGCGCTGAAACATGTTGGAGAATAAAGATAAAGCTTGAAATAACTTCCTGCATCCCAGGTGATTTCTTTGGTACCCGGTGGCGCGGACTGTCACACACCTTTTCCCAGCTTCCTGAGATACTGAAGTGAAACGCACCAAATACTCATCGTGTTCATGATGCCTTACAACTACTGGAGTAAAAACTGATTTTGGAAGGGCATTACATGCCTATATCTGTGTCTCCTCCCCCTTTTACTCATCTATCTCTTTTCTTTTCTCATTTTTATATATGCTTTTCACTTTTCCATGTGTTTGTTGTATCTTCTTAGTAGTTTGTCACCTTTTGGACACTCTAGAACAGGGGTCTCAAACTCCAGGCCTCGAGGGCCGCACACAGTCCAGGTTTTCAGGATTTCCCTGGAATTTGACAGTTGGTCATTTGATTACCAACTGTCAAATACTATGGAAATCCTGAAAACCTGGACTGTGTGCGGCCCTCGAGGCCTGGAGTTTGAGACCCCTGCTCTAGAAGGTCTTTTCTATATGTTTTCTATGTGTTTGTATGTGTTTGTGTTGGCCTGCCATTGTTTTCAATGGGATTCGATGGTGTTCGACAAATAATTTGATGAACATTCGATGAACAAACGCCCAACTCAGCGAACCGAATCGAATTCGAACACTAGGGTGGTGGCTCATCCCTAGAGATTAATGAATTTTCCTTGAACATGTTTGCCAATTTCAAATTCAGCACCAAGATTGATGATTCGGTTTGTGATCAGAAAACCCGAGCAGTTTACTAAAAAAATCGGCAAACGTAGCTTTGTTCGGGGGAAATTTTCTAAATTTTGAAGTGGCCTTAAAACTTTCCTTGAAGGTTTGGGGCCAAAATGCTACCCTAAGGTTAGCTGAGTTTACAGCCATCTACTGATTTCTTTCAACATAGTGAATTTAAGGAAGCTTTGAAAGAAAAATGTTGAGCTTCCTTGAGTTTCTAGGTGCTTGGACACCTGTAGCTGTGAATTGTTGAAAGAGCGCCAGATGTGGCAGCAGCTGTGAAATCCAGAAACCTTAAAATCTTGCACTTTTGCGTTTTTTTCCTGATTTGGAAGATCAGGAAAAAACCCGATTCTTACAGGATTCATTTTTTTGCCCAGTCTCTTTAATGATTTCTGGAGAAAACATGAAGCAACAACATTCTACCTGACAAAATTAAAGTGAATGAGCAAAATACTGTAAGAATCGGGTTTTTCCTGATCTTCCAAATCATGCGGTGGAGAAGAGGGATCTGAAACGCGTCGGGAGAGGGAGCGGAAGAGAAGACATGGTGGTCAATTGATAAGTCTACTGAGCCCTAATAAGCCTGGACGACACTAGTAAAAGGTCATCTATGAGCTCTGAGGACTCTATGACACGTGAAATGGTGAAGACAGCTGGGTGAGATTGTTCCTTTATATAGGAATTATTCTGCTATTAACATCGATACATGCGGTCAAACCTACCGGGGAGGTGATTGTATGAACTGATGACCTCTCATGGTGGGGTATAGACCACAAGGTAACACAGATACTAACCTGTGTCCTTAAGTGATGCGAACGGGAACTCTGGTTGTTCTGTATAGACTCCCAAGTGATAGAAGGGTCTTTTTAAGCATTACACAGGTTTTTGCACTGTCATTTTTGTTTTATGTGTGTTGTATGGTTTTGACAACGCTTGTCTTTTAATTTGAGTTTAGTAAAAGTTGCGTGATGAGGAGTTTTACAGACTGGGAATAGATGGGGACGGTGCTAGCAATGTGAGAAGTTAAATATTTCTTTGTTGTAATCTCTGTAGATGAGTTGTAGCTGGAAGAAATTGTCTTGTTGGTCTAGGCCAGTGATGGCGAACCTATGGCACGTGTGCCAGGGAGGACACGCAGAGCTGTCTCCGCTGGTACGCGGCCTCGGCACTACACTGCAGCTTTCATCTGAAAGCAGAAAGGTGAGTATGACTTTTTTTTTTTTAACCAGCAGCCAGAGTGGGGTAATACTAAGAGGAGGATAGATGGATGGGGCAATACTAAGAGGAGGCAGGATGGATGGGGCAATACTAATGGGAGGCAGGATGGATGGGGCATACTAAGAGGAGGCAGGATGGATGGGGCAATATTAAGAGGAGGTAGGATGGATGGGGCAATACTAAGAGGAGGCAGGATGGATGGGGCATACTAAGAGGAGGCAGGATGGATGGGGCAATATTAAGAGGAGGTAGGATGGATGGGGCAATACTAAGAGGAGGCAGGATGGATGGGGCAATATTAAGAGGAGGATGGAAGGATGGGGCAATACTAAGAGGAAGCAGGATGGATGGGGCAATACTAAGAGGAGGCAGGATGGATGGGGCAATACTATGGCACGTGTGCCAGGGAGGACACGCAGAGCTGTCTCCGCTGGTACGCGGCCTCGGCACTACACTGCAGCTGTGATCTGAAAGCAGAAAGGTGAGTATGACTTTTTTTTTTTTTTTTTTAACCAGCAGCCAGAGTGGGGCAATACTAAGAGGAGGATAGATGAATGGGGCAATACTAAGAGGAGGCAGGATGGATGGGGCAATACTAAGAGGAGGCAGGATGGATGGGGCAATACTAAGGGGAGGCAGGATGGATGGGGCATACTAAGAGGAGGCAGGATGGATGGGACAATATTAAGAGGAGGTAGGATGGATGGGGCAATACTAAGAGGAGGCAGGGTGGATGGGGCATACTAAGAGGAGGCAGGATGGATGGGGCAATATTAAGAGGAGGTAGGATGGATGGGGCAATACTAAGAGGAGGCAGGATGGATGGGGCAATACTAAGAGGAGGATGGAAGGATGGGGCAATACTAAGAGGAGGCAGGATGGATGGGGCAATACTAAGAGGAAGCAGGATGGATGGAGCAATACTAAGAGGAGGCAGGATGGATGGGGCAATACTAAGAGGAGGATGGAAGGATGGGGCAATACTAAGAGGAGGCAGGATGGATGGGGCAATACTAAGAGGAGGCAGGATGGATGGGGCAATACTATGGCACGTGTGCCAGGGAGGACACGCAGAGCTGCTTCCGCTGGTACGCGGCCTTGGCACTACACTGCAGCTTTGATCTGAAAGCAGAAAGGTGAGTATGACTTTTTTTTTTTTTTTTAACCAGCAGCCAGAGTGGGGCAATACTAAGAGGAGGATAGATGAATGGGGCAATACTAAGAGGAGGCAGAATGGATGGGGCAATACTGAGAGGAGGCAGGATGGATGGGGCAATAACAAGGGGAGGCTGGATGGATGGGGCATACTAAGAGGAGGCAGGATGGATGGGACAATATTAAGAGGAGTTAGGATGGATGGGGCAATACTAAGAGGAGGCAGGATGGATGGGGCATACTAAGAGGAGGCAGGATGGATGGGGCAATACTGAGAGGAGGCAGGATGGATGGGGCAATACTAAGGGGAGGCAGGATGGATGGGACAATATTAAGAGGAGGTAGGATGGATGGGGCAATACTAAGAGGAGGCAGGATGGATGGGGCAATACTGAGAGGAGGCAGGATGGATGGGGCAATACTAAGGGGAGGCAGGATGGATGGGACAATATTAAGAGGAGGTAGGATGGATGGGGCATACTAAGAGGCGGCAGGATGGATGGGACAATATTAAGAGGAGGTAGGATGGATGGGGCAATACTAAGAGGAGGCAGGATGGATGGGGCATACTAAGAGGAGGCAGGATGGATGGGGCAATATTAAGAGGAGGTAGGATGGATGGGGCAATACTAAGAGGAGGCAGGATGGATGGGGCAATACTAAGAGGAGGATGGAAGGATGGGGCAATACTAAGAGGAGGCAGGATGGATGGGGCAATACTAAGAGGAGGCAGGATAGTTGGGGCAAAACTAAGAGGAGGCAGGATGGATGGGCAATACTAAGAGGAGGCAGGATGGATGGGACAATACTAAGGAAGGCAGGATGGATGGGGCAATACTGAGAGGAGGCAGGATGGATGGGGCAATACTAAGGGAGGCAGGATGGATGGAGCATACTAAGAGGAGGCAGGATGGATGGGACAATATTAAGAGGAGGTAGGATGGATGGGACAATACTAAGAGGAGGCAGGATGGATGGGGCATACTAAGAGGAGGCAGGATGGATGGGGCAATATTAAGAGGAGGTAGGATGGATGGGGCAATACTAAGAGGAGGCAGGATGGATGGGCAATACTAAGAGGAGGATGGAAGGATGGGGCAATACTAAGAGGAGGCAGGATGGATGGGGCAAAACTAAGAGGAGGCAGGATAGATGGGGCAATACTAAGAGGTGGCAGGATGGATGGGACAATATTAAGAGGAGGTAGGATGGATGGGGCAATACTAAGAGGAGGCAGGATGGGTGGGGCAATACTGAGAGGAGGCAGGATGGATGGGGCAATACTAAGGGGAGGCAGGATGGATGGGGCATACTAAGAGGAGGCAGGATGGATGGGACAATGTTAAGAGGAGGTAGGATGGATGGGGCAATACTAAGAGGAGGCAGGATGGATGGGGCAATGCTAAGAGGAGGATGGATGAATGGGGCAATACTAAGAGGAGGCAGGATGGATGGGGCAATAGTAAGAGGAGGATGGATGGATGGGGCAATACTAAGAGGAGGATGAATGGATGGGGCAATACTAAGAGGAGGCAGGATGGATGGGGCAATACTAAGAGGAGGTAGGATGGATGGGGCAATACTAAGAGGAGGCAGGATGGATGGGGCAATACTAAGAGGAGGATGGAAGGATGGGGCAATACTAAGAGGAGGAAGGATGGATGGGGCAATACTAAGAGGAGTCAGGATGGATGGGGCAATACTAAGAGGAGGCAGGATGGATGGGGCAATACTAAGAGGAGGATGGATGGATGGATGGGGCAATACTAAGAGGAGGATGAATGGATGGGGCAATACTAAGAGGAGGATGTATGGATGCGGCAATACTAAAAGGAGGCAGGATGGATGGGGCAATACTAAGAGGAGGCAGGATGGATGGGGCAATACTAAGGGGAGGCAGGATGGATGGGGCATACTAAGAGGAGGCAGGATGGATGGGGCAATATTAAGAGGAGGTAGGATGGATGGGGCAATACTAAGAGGAGGCAGGATGGATGGGCATACTAAGAGGAGGCAGGATGGATGGGGCAATATTAAGAGGAGGTAGGATGGATGGGGCAATACTAAGAGGAGGCAGGATGGATGGGGCAATGCTAAGAGGAGGATGGAAGGATGGGGCAATACTAAGAGGAGGCAGGATGGATGGGGCAATACTAAGAGGAGGCAGGATGGATGGGGCAATAGTAAGAGGAGGCAGGATGGATGGGGCAATACTAAGAGGAGGCAGGATGGATGGGGCAATACTAAGAGGAGGCAGGATGGATGGGACAATACTGAGAGGAGGCAGGATGGATGGGGCAGTGCTAAGAGGAGGATGGATGAATGGGGCAATACTAAGAGGAGGCAGGATGGATGGGGCAATAGTAAGAGGAGGATGGATGGATGGGGCAATACTAAGAGGAGGATGAATGGATGGGGCAATACTAAGAGGAGGCAGGATGGATGGGGCAATACTAAGAGGAGGTAGGATGGATGGGGCAATTCTAAGAGGAGGCAGGATGGATGGGGCAATACTAAGAGGAGGATGGAAGGATGGGGCAATACTAAGAGGAGGCAGGATGGATGGGGCAATACTAAGAGGAGGCAGGATGGATGGGGCAACGCTAAGAGGAGGATGGATGAATGGGACAATACTAAGAGGAGGCAGGATGGATGGGGCAATACTAAGAGGAGGATGGATGGATGGGGCATTACTAAGAGGAGTATGAATGGATGGGGCAATACTAAGAGGAGGATGGATGGATGCGGCAATAGTAAGAGGAGGATGAATGGATGGGGCAATACTAAGAGGAGACAGGATGGATGGGGCTTAACTAAGAGGAGGTTTGATGGATGGGGCAATGCTAAGAGGAGGATGGAAGGATGGGGCAATACTAAGAGGAGGCAGGATGGATGGGGCAATACTAAGAGGAGGCAGGATGGATGGGGCAATACTAAGAGGAGGCAGGATGGATGGGGCAATACTAAGAGGAGGCAGGATGGATGGGGCAATACTAATAGGAGGCAGGATGGATGGGACAATACTAAGAGGAGGATGGATGGATAGGGCAATATTAAGAGGAGGATGGATGGATAGGGCAATACTAAGAGGAGGATGGATGGATGGATGGATGGGGCAATACTAAGAGGAGGATGGATGGATGGGGCAATACTAAGAGGAGGATGGATGGATGGATGGGGCAATGCTAAGAGGAGGCAGGATGGGGCAATACTAAGAGGAGGCAGGATGGGGCAATACTAAGAGGAGGCAGGATGGGGCAATGCTAAGAGGAGGCAGGATGGGGCAATACTAAGAGGAGGCAGGATGGGGCATATTATTATGTGATGAGGCAGGATTGGGCATATTGTTATGTGATGGGGGCAGGATGGGACATATTATTATGTGATGGGTCAGGATGGGGCATATTACGTGATGGGGGCAGGATGGGGCATATTATTATGTGATGGGGCAGGATGGGGCATATTATTACGTGATAGGGGCAGGATGGGGCATATTATTACGTGATGGGGTAGAATGGGGCATATTGTTATGTGATGGGGGCAAGATGGGGCATATTGTTATGTGATGGGGCAGGATGGTGCAATACTAACAGGGGGCAGGAAGGGGCAAATTATTATGTGATGGGGCAGAAAGCGACATGTTGTTATGTGATGGGGCTGGATGGGCATATTATTATGTAATGGGGCACGATGGGGCATATTATTATGTGGTGGGCAGGATGGGGCATATTATTATGTAATGGGGCTGATGGGGCATGTTGTTATGTGATGGGGCATATTATTATGTGATGGGGCAGGATGGGGCATATTATTATGTGATGGGGCATATTATGTGATGGGGGCTAATGGGGCATATTATTGTGTGATGGGGCAGGATGCGGCATATTATGTGATGGGGGCAGGATGGGGCATATTATTTTGTGATGGGGGATGATGGGGCAGATTATTATGTGATGGGGACAAGGATGGGGCAGATTACTATGTGATGGAGGCAAGAATAGGGCAATACTACCATGGGGCAAGATGGAGCATATTACTATGTGATGGGGACAAGGGTGGTGCAATAATACCAACAATACCAGGGGACAAGAATGGGGCACATTACTGCTGGATGGGGCATATTACTACACGGGGACAAGGATGAGGCACATTAGTGCAGGACGGTGTATGTTACTGCAACGGGAGAAGGATGGGGCATATTGGTGCAGCATGGGGCATATTACTGCATAGGACCAAGGATGAGGCACATTAGTGCAGGATGGGGCATATTACTGCAAAGCAATAAGGGTGGGGCATAATAATGGCAAGTGGACAAGGATGAGACACATTACTGCAGGATGGGGCATATTGCTGCAAGGGGACAAGGATAGGGCATTAGAACAGGATGGGGCATTACTACAATGATGGGGGCAGGATAGGGACATTACCACAAGGGGACAAGGATGGGACATTACAGAAGGGGACAAGGATGGGGCATACTACAAGGGGATAAGGATGAAGACATTACTACATGGAGAGGGTCAGGATGGAGCACAGCTGCAAGGAGAGGGTCAGGATGGGGCACGTAACTACAAGGAGAGGGTCAGGATGGAGCACATAACTGCAAGGAGAGGGTCAGAATGGAGCACATTACTAGAAGGAGAGAATCAAGATGAAGCACATTACTAGAAGGAGGGGGTTCAATATGGGACACATTACTAGAAGGAGGGGGTCAAGATGGAGCACATAACCACAAGGGGAAGGTCAGGATGGAGCACATTACTACAAGGAGAGGTTCAGGATGGAGCACATTACTACAAGGAGAGGATTATAATGGAGCACGTAACTGCAAGGAGAGGGTCAGGATAGAGCACTTAACTGCAACGAAAGGGTCAGGATAGAGCACATTACTACAAGGAGAGGGTCATGATGGGACACATTACTACAAGGAGAGGGTCATGATTGAGCACATTACTACAAGGAGAGGGTCAGGATGGGACACATTACTACAGGGAGAGGGTCAGGATGGAGCACCTAACTGCAAGCAGAGGGTCAGGATGGAGCACATAACTACAAGGAGAGGGTCAGGATGGAGCACATTACTAGAAGTAGAGGGTCAGGATAGAGCACATAGCTACAAGGAGAGGGTCAGGATGGAGCACATTACTACAAAGAGAGGGTCATGATTGAGCACATTACTACAAGGAGAGGGTCAGGATGGGACACATTACTACAAGGAGAAGATCAGGATGGGGCACATTACTACAAGGAGAGGGTCAGGATGGAACACATTACTACAGGGAGAGGGTCAGCATGGAGCACCTAACTGCAAGCAGAGGGTCAGGATGGAGCACATAACTACAAGGAGAGGGTCAGGATAGAGCACATAGCTACAAGGAGAGGATCAGGATGGAGCACATAACTAGAAGTAGAGGGTCAGAATTGAACACATAGCTACAAGAAAAGGGTCAGAATGGAGATATTACTACAAGATGAGGACCAGGATTTCAGTATGAAATCTGTTTGCCTTCCATGATAAAATCTATCTCCTATCTGTCTAATATTCTGCATTTTTTCCATACAGATCAATCCACCTGCTGTTTCTGGAAAGGGCAGTGGCAGCAGCTCAGCTTCAATGCCCAGTACACAAGTTGGATGACCACTGCTGAAGACTGCAAAGGTAAATTTAAATCAATTATTAAATTCATTGAATTGATAATCAGTGTTTTAGGACTACAACCACTACACAAGGAAGATAGTTAGCATCTGCTGGCTCTCTCCCCTGTGCAGCGCTTGTGATGACCACTGCTGTAATTTAGGTTACATTGCCGTATTGGCACTTCGCCATAAATAATTTGGTTTTGGGTTGCGATTTGGGCACTCGGCCTCTGAAAGGTTCGCCATCACTGGTCAAGGTCAAATGTAAAAGATGGGAAAAGTGAACAACTCCATAAGAAAGACTTTAATGGTCCATTTACACGCGGCCACAGGAAGGTAGAAACCAGCAGGCATCGGACACAATTGTGCCTGTTGCCTTGAAAAGACCACAATGTGGCGGCGTGTAATTCAGGACTTTCCTTCCCGTGTCTTCCCTGAAGGAAGGAAATTCCTGAATTACACGCCGCCACATCGTGGTCTTTTCAAGGCAACAGGCACAATTGTGTCCGATGCCTGCCCATTTCTACCTTCCTGTGGCTGCGTGTAAATGGACCATTGTGGCTAATTTTATCCATTTAAGAAAAAGATGCTCCGGTGAGTAAGGAACTTGTTTCTTAAACGTGTCCAGTCATACCCTTTGGGGTTGGAATGCTTATGTTTTTAATATAAACGCATAAAGGAATCCTAAAACTTTATGGACATGTGGCACCAGAGTATAGTAGTTTTATCTTGAATTGAATCAGTGGAAGCCAGCCACTTTATCAAGGTGCCTGAGAATCCTAGGGTGTGTTAAGGAGACTCTGCACAAAAACATGAGCATGTGAACAGTCCCATAGACTATGATAGGTAGATATTTTATATGAAATTAAAAACACAGCACACACACATAGGTTACACTCACACATTTGTGTGACACATCATAGTGTTGTCCATTTTTCCCTTGGGCAGCAAATCGACCCATTGAATTTCATTGAACATTCAGACATCAGTTTTAAATATACAAGACTTGAACAATAGACTAATAATAATAATATTAATGATGATAATTTTACTTATATAGCGCCAATATATTCCACAGCACTTTACAGTTCAGAGGGGATACAATACAATACAATAATAAAATACAATATAATAAAAAAAAATTAGATACCATGAGGAGTGATGGCCCTTCTTGCAAGTTTACAGTGTATTGCGAAACAGGGCAGGCACAAAAGGTAAATTGTAAAAAGTGCCGTCATATATGGTCCAGCCATTAATATAATAAATAGTGGATTCACATAATGTTGCATGAACTGGTCATCAGTCGGTATCTGTACAAGTGCAGATAAAGTGCTTTATATAGTGCATGGGGGGTGTAGACAGATGGCACAAGAGAACAGATTTGGAAAAAGAACAGAATGGGAATAGTTACATAAATGAAGTGAGGTGATAGGCCAGTCTAAAGAGATGTGTTTTTAGCGCTCGCTTAAAACTATTGGTGCAGGTCATGAGAAGTCTCGGAGATGGGAGTGGGAGGTTCGGATTGTCGCTGATGTCAGTCTTAAGGCCCAGTTACACGGTAAGTTATCGTGAACAATATCGCTCCAATGTCATGGGTTTGGAGTCATTCAAGCGACATCGTTAGAATGTTGTTGGTTGTAACAACGCAATACGAATACGATAAATCGTTGGATCGTTGATCGCAGATTTGAGAACATGTTCTCAAATCAGACGATCCTCGATCAGCCAACCTGCTGCATTGTTCTGTGTGACACCGCGATAACGATGTCGTTCATGACTTCGCTCATTCACATCAGTGAACAAGTTTCGTTCGCTAGGTTGTGCGAACAATACCAGCTGGCTGGATCATTGGTGCGTTGTGCACGATATCTAGGCGTGTGACATCTCACCAACGATCTCTAAACGATGTCCTAACGGCCCCGTCCCCCCAGATTGTTAGTGATATCGTTTCAACATTGAAGCGTGTAACGGTACCTTTAGATCACTTGCAGAACGGATGGCACATGTAGGGTAGACAGACAGATATGTAGGGAAGATAGACAGAGATAAGGGAGGATATGTAGGGTGGTGCAGAACTGTGAAGAGCTTTGTGGGTGAGAGTAATAATTTAATATTAGGCTCTGTAGAGGATGGGCAGCCAGTGCAATGACTGGCACAGGATAGAGGCATCAGTGAAGCAGTTGGGAGAGGAATATGATCCTGGATGCTGTATTAAGGATGGATTGGAGAGGAGAGAGTTTAGTAAGAGGGAGACTGATTAGTAGATAATTGCAATAATCCAGATGAGAAAAAATAAGAGTGACAGAGTTTTTGTAGAGTCAAAGTAAGAAAAGGTCGAATTCTAGAGATATTTTTGAGGTGTAGGTGACACAAGCGAGTAAGTGATCGAATGTGGAGAGTGAAGGAGAGATTCGAGTCAAACATAACCCCAAGACAGCAGGCACGCTGCTGGGCAGTAATGATAGAACCACATACAGAAATGGCAATATTAGGTTTCAGAAGATCAGTAGATAGAGGAAACACGAGAAGTTCAGTTTTTGATAAATTCTGTTTAAGGTAGAGAGAGGACATTATGTTACAGACAACAGACAGACAGTCACTGGTATTTTGTTGTAATGGGGGGACATCAGGAGACTATGTGTATAATTGGGCATTGTAAGCATAGAGATGGTACTGAAAACCAAATCTACTGATGGTTTGTCCAATAGGGGCAGTGGATAGAGAGAAGAGAAGGGGACCTACGACTGAACCCCAAGGAACCCCAACTGTGAGGGGAAGAGGAGAGGAAGAGGAGCCGGCGAAAGATACAGTGAAGGAGCGGTCAGAGAGGTAGCAGGAGAACCAGGAGAGAGCATTGTCTTTGAGCCCAATAGAGCGAAGCATAGAGAGGAGGAGTTGGTGATCCACAATATTGAATGCATGGCAACAGAGTACAACCACTACAACATATGGCAACAAAGAGGAACAAGTGTTATACGTACTCAAGTAAATGGATGAAGCACTGGGTTTGGAAAGCAAAAATGCTGTGTTTAATAAACAAATTTGTGACAAACAACAGGCTATAACCATAAGTACAAATGTTACAAAAGATCAGCTTTGTATTGACATAATACGTGCATTATGTAGGAGGGTACCGGATAATAGATAGGGTAGTCCTATATATATACTATATATAGCAAACATTATTTGTAGTTGTAGAAACAGCTGTAAAGAGTGTTTTATTCTGCCCAGAGATTATATTGGTGGGTATATCAAGTGCCATCCGTGTTTGTATCTCTCTCTATGTCTTTTATCTGATCTTTTGTAACATTTGTATGGTTGTAGCCTGTTGTTTGTCACAAATTTGTTTATTAAACACAGCATTTATGCTTTGCAAACCCAGTGCTTCATCCATTTACTTGAGTACGTATAACACTTGTTCCTCTTTGTTGACATATGTTGTACTCTTTATTCATGAGGTCCAACTATCTTCCCTGCTAATTTTCTTGTTAGTATTGAATGCAGCAGAGAGATCCAGGAGAATCAGTAGGGAGTAGTGACCATTAGATTTAGCTGTTAGTAGATCATTAGAGACTTTAGTGAGGGCAGTTTCAGTAGAGTGTAAGGAGCGGAAGCTGAATTGTAGAAGGTTAAGAAGAGAATTGTCAGAGAGATAGCGGATCATACGGGAGTGGACGAACCATTCAAGGAGTTTAGAGATGAAGGGGAGATTAGAGACTGGTCTGTAGTTAGCAGCTGAGTTCTGGTCGAGGGACGCTTTTTTTTAGTAATGGATGTAAGCTGGCATGTTTGCAGGAGGAGGGGAAAACACCAGATGAGAGGGAAAGATTAAATATTTTAGTTAGGCGAGTGGTGACAGCCGGGGAAAGTGATTGAAGGAGCTGTGAGGGAGTAGTGTTACTGGTGCAGGAAGTAGGGCGAGAGGGTGCAAGGAGCCGGGTAACATCTTCCTCCATGACCGGATCAAAGACCGAAAGTGAATTGGATGAAATGCAGGAGGGAAGAAAAAGCATGATGTTCTGATGCTGTAAAGAAATTTCCTGTCGTATGTGGTCAATTTTGTCTTTAAAATAGTGGGCCAGATTGTCAGTGCTGAAGCTTTTAGTTGGGGCCTGTACTCTTGGACTGAGAAGGGAGTGGAAAGTGTCATAGTTGTTTAGGATTGTTGGCTGGTGATGTGACAAGGGTGTTGAAGTAAGCTTGTTTGGAGAGGTTAAAGGCAGCGTCTTATGTTTTTAGCATAAACTTCTAATCGATGAAATCTTCGACCAGGTTGGATTTTCTACACAGACGCTAAGCGCACCTGGAGCACCGCTGGACAAACCGTGTTTGCAGCATGCTCTGTCAGTGCAGAGTTGTTCTAGGTGTAGAAGTTGCAGCGTCATTCCGATCATTTTGCAGTGCTTCATTATAGAGTTTTAGAGCAGAGTAAGGACAAGAGAGGAAGGAGATTGGGGCCAGTGAAGACTGTAAATTCTTTATAAGATTCTGGGTGTTAATGGCATGTATATTATTATAGGTGTATGAGTTGAGGGTGTCCTTGAAGGGTTGACAGTTCTTGACTGAGAATGACAGAAGACTGGTCAGAGAGCAAAATAGAGGAATTAGTAAAATCATGCACTGAGCAGAGCCGGGAGAAAATCAGGTCTAGAGGACTACTTTCTGCATGTATTGCAGAGTTATTAAATTGTGAAAGGCTGAGTGAGGAGGTTAGGGATAAAAGATAAGAGGCAGATGAGGAGATGGGATTGTCAATAGGAATATTAAAGTCCCCCATGATGAGAGTGGGAAGTGATAAGAGTGATGAAGGAAGTGACGTGGGATGCCTGGAGGGCGATACACTACTGCCACTCGCAGGGAGAAGGGCCTGTAAGGTCTTACAGTGTGAACCTCAAAAGAAGGGAAAATAAGTGACAGGTGGGATAACCTGAAAAGCACAATTTGTTGATAGCAGTTGACCAACACCTCCACCTGGTCTGCTCTCAGAAAATATGGAGTCCATGAACTAGAATCCATGATAAAGCATTTTAATACCATGTTGCTTACAAATTGATGACTGTGCTCAGCTGTGATCTGTAAAGGAACAGACAATGCATTTTTATTTCACTACAACATGAGAAATGTGGCATTACTCAGTGTCCATTAAATTAACTAAACTGTCCATATATATGAACATCACAATGATATGGTTAATATTTCATAATAATATTAACAACAAGTTGCTTACCCCTGTCCTAATTTATATAGACCAACTGCCGGCAATGAAAAGTAGACACCAGACACACAGAGTCAGTTGTACACCCTTCCTTGGTCAGTTCCAAGCTCCAAGTATGGTTTGTTATAAGGGACATGAGGTTTTGTTCAGTAAGGGGCTCAGCCAGCCCTACTCAGATGTATTCATTGGTCAGTGGGTTAGTCCATGGGTGGATCCATGAGGTCATTAAGTGGGGGTTGTCTTGATCGAGTATGTCCAGGTGATATGGCATTCTGTGATTGGTCAGTCCTTCTAGGGAATTTAGCTTCCTCCAGGAACTCCTCATTGTAGACAAGATCTAGTCATAGATCCAGTCGCCATCTTACATACCATGGCATGGTGTGATGAAACAGGAAATGACAGCCATGTTTAAGTCACAATGAAGCTTATGCAATGTAAAATATTACACTCTATGGATCGTTTCTCCCAAGCCCTTATGTCTTAAAGTTAATTAAGTATTTGATCATATGGCTCTCCTCAACAGTCCCCCCTAAATACTTTATTAACCTGTCCCTACTAGAGCCTATCACATCTGCCCAATGTGCCTCCAACTCTGCCCGTTAGCTGAGAAATGCTGACCATTAGACCCCCCTCGATACAGACTTCACAATTATGAACCATGTGACCCCCCCTTTGATACAGACTTCACAATTATGAACCATTTGATGTGTCTACCCTACCTATCATAACTTAGAGGACTAGGGGACCATCTAGTTGGAGACTATAAAAGACTGAAGAGGGCCTAGCTATTCTATGTCTACAGAATAACTAACCTCTTGAGCTAGGAAAGTGAGAACTGATGTTTCCCAATCACGTTCCTTACACAGGGATGGAAACAACAAACAATGATAGCTGCAATAATTAAGAGGACAAGGATAGCAAAGCCTATCTAATCCAGACATCTCTGCCATCCCTTCATCTACAGAAAGTATTGGTCCTAGGGATCTTCTACACCTGAATTCCTTTATAATTCTTATTGTAGAGAATTCAGTTTCTGTACGGCTGCTGTAACCTTCCCGGTGAGACCTGTATTATATGGAATATACGTACAATTTTGCAAACCCCTCCTTACTTTGCTAATAACATGTCCAGGTCCATTCTATTTTGGAACACCATTATCGATGTAGGGCCTAGTGGGTCTGCTAAACCTTGAAGGTCTTCTGCAGTATAATTTACAAATCTCTGTTAATCATAATAGATGTAATTGATCTAGACTGTATTCTTACTTATGGCCACTAGGGGTGAGATAAAGGATTCAAAACCTACTTTAACTTGATCTCTGGTTTTAAATACATGTTATACCCTTTTCGTATGAACAATTCTTATGAACAATTCTGGGTATATCAGGAGGTATATAGGATCACGCTATCCACGTCCTCGGGCCTTTCCTACCTGCTTCACCTCAGTTCCCTACCTGGATACCCAGAATTGTATCACAACACTCATGGATGAACATTTCTGTCTTAGGGCCATATTCTACCACCAGAGATTATTTGGTAACCTTTCCCTTTACACATTAACCTTATTACCTTGAAAAGAACATAAAATAACGTAAAATAGCCCTTTTACGGCTACATGTACAAGTTATTAGAGTAATATCAGTTATACACAGTGTTATCTACCTTGAACTGATTAATTGGTCAGGACAGTGAATGTTTCTGCCACTCTTCTGAGTCCTCGTTTATCTCATGTTCCTGTAACCATTTCTGCCTTAGTTTGGATATTTCCTATATATATCAAACATAATGTGGAGTTATAAGGCCATATATGGGACAGTCTATCACTATGGGGTGTAGGTGAGTGACTATCATTATTGGAGACCATCATTCTGCTGGTAGGGAGTCTCCAACAGCTGTCGCGTCCAGATGGGTTTTCCCTCAATCTCCACTGAAGATGCTGTAATTCGGTGAAGCTGGATCGGCCATCTAATCTTGGCTCACGGCTCTTTCTCGCATCTTTTCAGGATCACCCGGTCTCCTGACATGAGACCATGCGCTCCTGAAACTGATTTAGGATCTGGAATTGAAGAACACACCTGTTTACAGTCAATCATATAAGGCTTATACATTGCTGGTCAAGACTTTATGCCATACCTAAAGTATCTGTGCGAAATAAATCACAAGTTCTGATGAATATTGATTTTAATTCTCTTATTCGGAGATAGAAATGCAGTGTTTAACCCTTTCCTGACTGGATACTCATCTCACTGATACTGATACTGCAGCAGCTATCTATTGACCTGCAGCTCTAATGGTGCTTGTGTCCTCCCCAACCTCACTAGGTGAGAGACTCATCGTGTCCTATCCATTAATGTAAGATTAAACCCTTTTACACTTGTGTCCACACTTACTTTATAGAAAATACAATCCTGTTCTAGGTGTTGAGTCGAGAATTATGTTATATCGACTTATTTATGAAGGAGTAAAATTAAACAAAATCTAACATTTGATCTATGTCTTGCCCGTCTCCTCTACCTTTTACCTTTACCGTCAGAGTTATTAATGTGAATCCCCCATTCACCTTGTTCACTGCTTTATGTATGATATGGATTGTAGAAAGCTGCCGACTCCCAGATACTGTAAATACCCTTAATGACCTCCATGATAACATATGCCCCTTTACCTCTTCAGGAGGCTCATTGTTACATACCACCTTCATCGTGAGTTTCTCAGAAGTAACGTAGTTTCTGCACCGGATCCTGAAAAGAAATTAGCACAACAAGCACAGCTTGCATACACCTAATGTGCAGAGCTGTCTCTGTACGATCTACCTGCAATCACTGGAACGGTAGAGCGGACGAGGGGTGCGTTCGGGTTTCTGCGGGGTTGTTACAGATTCCTCTCCATTATATCAGTCACACATCCTACAAGACTGGGTGTAGTCGGCCACCTGGGTACTGAACCCTGGAGCCACCCAAACCTTGTCCACTAAAACACATGTAGCAATTAATGACAAATGAGTTAGCACTCGGGTTACCTGAGCCATCATTGAGAAGAGAGTCGTGGCAGAGAAAGCTTACCGCCTGGTGTCTACAGACTTTCCTCAGCTGGCTCCCTGCATTTTGCACTCCTTTCCATTCAATCACCTGTTTCTGTGGGAATAAGAACATCAGGAGTGACAGGGGCCCCTGGTGCCTGGGTCTGCCCTGGTGTCAGGGTCTGCACTGGTGCCCAGGTCTGCACTGGTGCCCGGGTCTGAGACTCTCGACTCTAGGCCTCTTCACAGCTTCTGACAGCTGCACCTGTGCGAGCATTACCTCTGGCTTTATGAGCGCTAGCTCAGGTGTGAGCTGTACCTGGACTCTGCCAGGCTCATCTGATAACAGGAGAGCCTCCAAACAGGCTCATACACTCTCTGCGGTCTCTATAGGTCTTTATGTGACTTTAGGAAAGATCTGCAGTCTATATACACATTTGGCCATCTTACCCTTTGCGCTCTACATATTTCAGTGATTGAGATCTTCATCTACCTCCTCTGCCGATAGTTTAGGTTCTGCTTTTTTACCTCCTGTTGTGTAATCACAGCACATCCAGTGTAGAATCCACCATCTATAAAATAACTCACAATCTGCATTAGTAATGAGCTCATTTGGGACATGTCCACACCTGCGATCCCGAAGTGTATGTATGTGTTTGTTCTTTCCTCTATTTAAGACAAAAATATAAAGAAAACACTTAAATATAAAGACGGAAATAAATAAACTATTAAAACTTTAAAAACTTTAAAAACAGGCACTAACTTTCCATCTATTTCCCCCCCTTTTTGAATCCAATATCCAAAGCATATCTGGATTCAAAAACTATGTTGTTACCTGAATTTCATATTTGGAGCCTGAAAAGATCATGAAAAGGTCCCACTCCTACATTATACATAACTGTGAATACAATAAGGCTGTGTGCACATGATGAACATTTGGGGTGTAAATTTTCTGCATCAAATCTGCATTTCCTGGCAAAAAGAAAACACACGAAATCTGCAAGAACAATAAAAAAAAATTAGCTAACGTGCAACACTTCTGAAGTCTCAGCAACTTCGCTGGTGTCAGAATAGGCGTCCAGATTTGTGAGAAAATTATACAGCAAAAAGCACAATAAAATAAAAGTCACAAATACTATGTGATGTGTAACTTTAATTAGGACTCCATGCTGTGGGCTTCGCTTCTCAACCCCCCATCGATGGGGCCTCTCCAGGTACAGGTCTCTGCTGATGTAAATCATGTTCTCGAGATACTTTAGGCTGCTGTATTGAAAATATATCAGTGTAGAGACATGGAATAGAAATGCAAATCACCTGGAATTGATTTGCTAATTAGATAAACCCAGCACACTGTTTGTTCCAGTATGTACAGTATCATGAATAAATCTAAATTTGTGTGAAAAAAAAGTTCATTATTAAAATATTTGGGGTTGGAGCAGTAAAAATTAAAAACTATTGATAATTACTTTTACCAATACACTAAAGTGAGACTATAAAAATAAAATAAAACATGATCTGGGAAGAATTAGATGTTGAAATGTAGCTTAAAAGATACAATGAAGCATGTGGCATGTGTATGGCTGCCATGTTAGGTGGTGGGGTGGAGCCTCTTTGTGGGACTGGCTTTGTTTGCATCAAGTCTCCTCCCCCCCAATTCAAACAGTAGCTCTACAGTTCATTCACACTTCCTGCTGGATAGAGAGAAGTCATGGAAATTTCTCTCCTGCATTTTGTGGAGTTATAATGATTTTTTTTTCTTCCATCTCTTTCTGAGGTATGTCATTTAGCCTCTCATGCCAATTATATCTATATTTATTTATTTAATCCCAATTAATATTTCATTAATATATGCACTCACATCTTTTACCTTTCCAATTTAACAATTTCTTATAGCTTTCAGCACATACAGTAGTTATATCTGACCGGCACGCTGGACTTATCTGGACAAGGGAACTTATATGTGCCTTATTTTTATTCTATTTATATTATTTATTTTAATTACCGGTATACTCATTCAATCATTCAATATTCCATCTCTCTGTATTAACCCATCACATGTCTCTATGTGGGAGGGGGTGGGTGGCCTACCTTTTCTTTTGTGTGAAACCGGCAGTGTTATGGGAAACTTGCTCAAAACTGTTCAGACAACTTACACATCACTTCCTGTCTAAGTCTATTATCCAAACATTCATTCATCCCTTTGTCTCTTACCATGCAGCCTTCACTCGGCAGCCATCTTTGCATGGACACAAGTATATTCCCAGATTCTCAATCTGAGGTAATCCTAACCCATCTTTTCCAAACATTCTTTTATACTCCAGCATTTCTGTCTTAACACTATTTAAACTCTCATTTCTCTGCTGTCTTACATTTCTTTTAGTATATCTATTATTTATTTACTTTCTTTCATTTACTCAACAAGTCTCTCATACTTGCCAAATGCTAGCATCTTTTAAGGGCACGAAAGCCAAGAAAGCTATAAATATTTATACCAAAATATATTAAATTTAAAACCACCACAAAATGGCCGTCACTAGTGACCACATGGCCCATTTACCAGACCACATAGCATCACAAAATGGCTGACACCAGAGAGCACATGGCATCACAAAATGGAGTGAAGCAGAGAGCACATAGTCTTATGCCACCATCACCAACCGTGAACATGATACATTTTTTGTAACACACATTACTCAAAACTCTGTCCTTTTTTCCTTTTCTTCCTCTTCTACCCAATTTTCATTATACAAACTGTAAAAGACTCTTTTCTCTGGCCTAGCAGTATATAACAATCCATTACCATCCAGAACACCTTGTCTCTACTTTAACCCAATCTTCACTGCACTTCTGCCATTGCAAATAACTTCATAAGCTATTTGCATCAGGACTCTCCCTGATGAAGTCACCCCCCATGACGGAACGTGTCCTCCTCCCACTGCATACCTGGCTACTGGTATGTGTTTATGGCACTCATGATTGGTTAAATGCCTGTATTTCTGTATAACCATGCTTGAGGAAGCTAGTACATGTTAACTCTGTTCATTGCTGGCTATGTACTAATAGGGACTCAATATGATGATTTGATATGACTTATAGATCATGATGTTGGATCAATTGTTCCTAGATATGTGATGCCTGTATAGGCCTGTGTGCTATTCTTTGGTTATAGGTCTTATTGTGTTTCCCAGTTGCAAGGACTTACACAAGGTATTGGTTTATCAGAAAACTTATGTGGATTTTCTACTTGAGAGATGTTTGGCAACTTATAATTCTTGAACAGTATGAATTGTGTCATTATTATTAAGCAAGATATTGGTGTGTGTGGAAGGGGACTTCTACCAGGTTCCTCTTAGGACCTTTTTAATTGTTTTTATTGTCTATGTCATGTGCTGTAATTTTTTCAATAAAATTTATTACTTTCTGATGCGAATTTAGAGTGATCACCTCATTTATACATGTCACTTTTCTTCTTCTTTGCGCTATTTGCATAATTTAACATGACTTTTCCCTTCACGAGTCACAACTAATGTACACAGATCTATCTTGCCATCTGAATTAGGCTTAGGGCCTATACGACACAACTGCATTAACTTCTCCATCTTTCTCTATATAGACTAAGATAATGGACACAAAACAAACACTTAAGACTGGGGAGATGACAAACCTGAGCACAAGACATTCACAACTGTCTACACTTCCTATCTGTCCCTGTCTGATTTCCATGTTCTGTAGTATACAAAAATATCTTGTATTAATCAATTACAAGCCCGAGTCTCTTACTCAAGGTCACGCGGCAAACATCAATTTACTATTTATGCAATTATTATTAGGCCGCTACGTACTGAGTCAATTCACTCTAAGTTACGTGCCAATATCAGTTTACTATTTATCCAATTATCAGGCCATGTACTGAGTCAATCACTCTAAGTTACATGCCCCTATAAGAGTTAAATCACTCAACACCATCCACGCAGAGTCTTCACTCAATGCTTAAAAATCAGGCAGAGTCCCTCACTCAATGCCCTTATGTCTTAGAAATGAAAATCGTATTACAGGCTACAACCGAACTATTCCACAGACAATATCTTTTACTTCTCCAGACACTGCTCAAAAACCCTCTTGCTCTTTCCTACCAGTCATCCCAACTCCACACAACACATAACAGGCCGCAGGCAACTTAGCATGACGGTTCTTCCGCAATTAAATGGCCAGCAGCAGAGAAAACCTCTCTGCTGTCTCAGACACCCTGAAAGACTGGGCGCGGTCGGGCAATCTGCACAGGGTACCCCGAAAAACAGGTAAAGCCAACAGATTATAGTAAAATCAGCAGACTTACCGTTTTTGTTAGAGAGGTGATCAGTCTCCTGGCTCGGGGTACTCAGTGCGTCCTGCCGTCTCCTTCACCGGTCGTTCAAGGTTTGGGGATTCGCATCTGCATGGCCCCACATAGTTGGGCGCCAATTGATAATATTATTATGAAATATTAACCATAACAACAAGTTGCCTGCCCCTGTCCTAATTTATATAGACCAAGGGCAGGCAATGAAAAGTAGACACCAGACACACAGAGTCAGCTGTACACCCTTCCTTGGTCAGTTCCTAGCTCCAAGTATGGTTTATTATAAGAGACATGAGGTTTTGTTCAGTAAGGGTCTCGGCCAGCCCTACTCAGATGTATTCATTGGTCAGTGGGTTAGTCCATGGGCGGATCCATGAGGTCATCAGGGGGTGTGGTCTTGATCGACTATGTCCAGGTGATATCGCATTCTGTGATTGGTCAGTCCTCCTATGGAATTCAGCTTCCTCCAGGAACTCCTTATTGTAGACAGGATGTCGTCATAGATCCAGTCGCCATCTTACATACCATGGCATGGTGTGATGAAACAGGAAATGGCAGCCATGTTTAAGTCACAATGAAGCTTATGCAATGTAAAATATTACACTCTATGGATCGTTTCTCCCATGCCCTTATGTCTTAAGTTTAATTTAGTATTTGATCCTATGGCTCTCCTCAACAACAGGTCCTGCAAGGAAAAAGATATCCTGCTGATTATAGTAGACAAACCTTTCTATATATCCGATTATGGAAAATGTAAAAAAAAGAAGAGAAAAGGCGCTCCTAGGATTGTATCTGGGGGCAGTTTTGACAAGCTAGTTGGGGGGTGTTGAACTAACCTGAGTGGGTTATGCAACCTGCATAACCCGGTTGTCAGACCTCTGATGCTCTGCGCGCACCGCGTGCTGTGTTGTAGCTTCCTGGTTGCCGGGGGAATATTCACATGGGGTATCATGTGCCGCTGATGTCACCGCAGGTTCTTTGGTTTTTGCCAGGTCTTTTTCTCTCTTCCCTACAGGCAATTATAATCTCCAATCCTTCAGTGCTGCACCTCACCGCTCACCATGCCAGCGTGAAGACAACGGAATAAGAGGTAATTAGCGGTTTAGGAGGGCGCTACAAAAAGATGGAGGAGCACAAATGTTTTTTAGTATATCTTTCTTTGTTTATTCAAGCATATCACAACATGTTCCAGCTGATACTTCGCCTTCATCCACCCCAGCTCTGCCTCAACCCCAGCTACACCACCATCCCTCAAACCTTCCACGATTCGACTGCCCACTATTGGAAAAATTCCACTTCTGAACCACGTCCTCACCAATCACATATTAACTGTGACACGCAGTCTTCTCCTCCTTGTACGCTCTTGTCTTCCCCTTGTGCATTCTCTTTTCCCCCTTGAGCTTTCTGCTCCCTCGGCACCATGTGTTCTCTCTCCCTGTGCGCTGTCACCCCCATCGTGTGCTCTACCCCATGCGATGTCTTCCGCATCATTTGCTCTACCCTGTATTCTCTCATCACCCCCATGCACTCTCTGTTTAATGTCACCCACATTGTGTTCTCTATCCCATGTGCTCTGCCCTCCGCTCTCTTGTCCACCTATGCTTTTCCTCTTCAATGTCTTACTTCAGCTGCTCTTCTTGCTGCCCGCCTGCTTGTACCTGCACAGTCTCTTATGGTGTCATCTTGATGATGATGTATGGCGGTCTACTGCCTGCATCAGCTTTTCCAGAGTGGGTGGGCCCATCTGTGCATACTGAATACATGCTATGTCAGCATGCCTCAGTAATCTGATTGGTATGACCATCTGACTGCACACACTGGGATCACACACTTAACTGCTGTGGTAAATGTCCCCACCCCCTGCACCATGCCTGATGAAAGGAGGACTAAAGAAGAGAGGGCCCATGCTGTCACCATCCGCGGGCCCCCTGCTTGCCGCCAGTCACCGGGCCCCTAATGGGAGTAGGTCTAACCAGGACCTGATGGTGGCCCTGGCCAAGACATTTTGGAAAGGCATGGTAATGTTAAACAACATCAAAAAGGGGATTCATTTTTATATTTACTATAGATCCCTCTTTAATGTATGGATTTGGATGAAGAGAATTATAGAAGAAATATTTTTTAAAATATTTCTAAATATTTTTATCAGAAAATATTTTATCACAGATCTGTGACCCTGGCAGGTTTAAAAATATCTTTAGGTATGGTTTAACAAGGCAAATCAAGATCTGGACACACATAAAAAAACATCTAATCTCTTTTAGCTCATTTAACAAATGGTTCTTTCTCAAAGTAGATAAGAAATGAATAACTGAGTTCTATAAACAAATGATTAACTTGAAATGTAAGATAATTCCTCCAGTTACTTGTTGCATTTTAACACTGGTACTCATATTCAGTTTTATTTCACTGTTAAAGACAAAACCAGAGACATCTATTCTGAGCATATTCAGGTTTAAAGGGATCCTGTCACCTCCAAAATGCCTCCTAAGCTAGCAAAACATGTCCCTGCAGCATATTATCACTAATCTCACACTCCTTTAGTCTCAAAAAAGCATCCTGTGAAAGTGCATAAAAACGTTTTTACTCATTAGCGATGTTAATTAGCTGTGGCTATATTCTTTAGCCCCTTGGGCAGGCTCTCTTCGTCATAAAATCACGCCCTAATAGGCGTGATCTTCTATTCATATTGTATTCAGCGCCTCCCTGTTCTCCTCGGCTCTGTAAAGGCTACAATGGGACTGTAATGACGCAAACCGTGTCATTTCCGGCATCGGGTGACGTCTGTAGGCTTCTTGCACCGTATTGCGCATGCAGAGTGGGTGTACCAACGTCACCCAATGCCGGAAATTACGCTATTCGCGTCATTACCGCCCCATTGCAGCCTTTACAGTGCCGAGGAGAGCAGGGAGGCGATGAATACAATATTAACAGAAGATCACGCCTATTAGGGCGTGATCTTATGATGGAGAGCCCACCCAAGGGGCTAAAGAATATAGCCACAGCTAATTAACATCGCTAGTGAGTAAGTTATAAAACGTTTTTATGCACTTTCACAGGATGCTTTTTTGAGACAAAAGGAGTGTGAGATTAGTGATACTATGCTGCAGGGAAATGTTTTGCTAGCTTATGAGGCGTTTTGGAGGTGACAGGATCCCTTTAAGCAGAGGCTGACAAACCACCAGTGCAGCTGCACTGGGGACCATAGGTGAAGGGGAGCCCATGCAAATCTGTTAGTAATGAGGGCAATCTGGCCAGTTCATTAGAGCCAAAGGCTCTAGGGCAGCCATGGCCAGATTGCCCCCATCTTCAGGCAGAGAGCGATCCTAACAATCCTACTCTTTCACTGCACAGTGTAGGCAGCAGAACATAGGAATCTGTGCTAAGATTTCTGCCTGGCACTTTCTCTGTGCCACAAGGGCAAGTCTTTATCATTTGAAAAGTACCTGGCAAGACAAAAAGCGGTGCTGCAGTGGAACATATGGAGAGGCGAGTGAGTTTTTTTTGTTTTTTTTTTTCAATAGATTGGAGAGAGAACAATAAGGAGGGGAAGGGATAGGACTACACTATACACTATAAGGGCCCCACTACACATAGCAATGTTCCAGCGATCCCACCAACGATCTGACCTGACCAGGATCGCTGGAACATCGCTGTGTGGTCGCTGGTGAGCTGTCAAACAGGCAGATCTCTGCCCAGCGACCCGTGTAATGACCTCAACATCATGGAAAAGAATATAAACTATTCTTTTCCATTGAGTCGAGGTCCCTCTACTGTATTCTAATAGGCTGGGGTAAGTGGGAGAACGCTGGTAACCAGGGTATGCATCAGGTTACTAAGCAAAGCGCGCTGTGCTTAGTAACCCAATGTGTACCCTGGTTACCAGGGAACAAATCAGGTTAGAGGGGCATCACACATGCCGATGTATGCTGCCCAATGGGAGACCGACGACCAAAAAATGGTCCTGGCTATTCCGCAGCGATCACCGAGCTCAATGCTGGTCGCTGCGGCATGTCGCACACAGCAACATCGCTAGCGAGGTTGCTGCAACGTCACAAAACCTGTGACGTTGCAGCAATATTGCTATCAATATTGCTGTGTGTGAATTACCCCTAAGAGGTGGAAGAGGGACTTCAGGGCCTTATAATGCACAGGGGAAGGAAGAGATATATGAATTTAAATTTAATTAGTTCTTTAAGAAAAAATGAGCGGCACTCACCATGTTGAAATCTTCTATTTTTTATTTGCCAAAGTGTAGGCACGACATGGCTGCTGTAGGGGAGGGAGTGTGGAGGAGTGACGACAGGCCATTTCGCGGTGCTGTACCGCTAAAAATTCCTTATACGTCTCTGATAGTGTTCTCCTCTACCCCACAAATCACCCCACAATTCATTATTTGGCCCTCATAGTGTCCTCTCATCCCACATTTCATTATATGGCCCTAATGGCATCCTCCCCACACCACAATTCATTAAATGGCCCTGATAGTGTCCACCCACTCCACAATTCATTATTTGTCCATCATAGTTTCTTCCCCTCCCTATAATTCATTTTATGGCCCTTATACTATACTCCCAAAACCCACAACTCTTTATATGATACTGATAGTATCCACACAATTCATTATGTGGCCCTCATAGTGTCCTCCCCCACTTCATAATATGGCCCTCATAATATCCTCACACCCCACAATTCACTATATACCGTATATACTCGTGTATAAGCCGACCCGTGTATAAGCCGACCCCCTACTTTTGCCCCCAAAACCTGGGAAAATTTATTGACTCGTGTATAAGCCGAGGGTGGACCCCAGCACAGGTATACAGCCCCCATCAGTGTGGTATACAGCAGCCTCCCCAGTGGTATATACAGGCCCCAGCAGTGTTACAGCAGCAGCCCCAGTGGTATATACAGCAGCAGCCCCAGTGGTAGTATACACGCAGCCCCAGTAGTATATACAGCCCCAGTGGTAGTATACACGCAGCCCCAGTAGTATATACAGCCCCAGTGGTAGTATACAGCCCCAGTGGTAGTATACAGCCCCAGTGGTAGTATACAGTCCCAGTGGTAGTATACAGCAGCCCCAGTGGTATATTCAGCCCCAGTGGTAGTATACAGCAGCCCCAGTGGTATATACAGCCCCAGTGGTAGTATACAGCCCCAGTGGTAGTATACAGCAGCCCCAGTAGTAGTATACAGCCCCAGTGGTAGTATACAGCAGCCCCAGTGGTATATTCAGCCCCAGTGGTAGTATACAGCAGCCCCAGTGGTATATACAGCCCCAGTGGTAGTATACACGCAGCCCCAGTAGTATATACAGCCCCAGTGGTAGTATACAGCCCCAGTGGTAGTATACAGCAGCCCCAGTGGTATATTCAGCCCCAGTGGTAGTATACAGCCCCAGTGGTAGTATATAGCCCCAGTGGTAGTATACATACAGCCCCAGTGGTAGTATACAGCCCCAGTGGTAGTATACAGCCCCAGTGGTAGTATACAGCAGCCCCAGTGGTATATTCTGCCCCAGTGGTAGTATACAGCCCCAGTGGTAGTATATAGCCCAGTGGTAGTATACACACAGCCCCAGTGGTAGTATACAGCAGCCCCAGTGGTATATTCTGCCCCAGTGGTAGTATACAGCCCCAGTGGTAGTATATAGCCCCAGTGGTAGTATACACACAGCCCCAGTGGTAGTATACAGCCCCAGTGGTAGTATACAGCCCCAGTGGTAGTATATAGCCCCAGTGGTAGTATACAGGGCCCCAGCAGGGCCCCCCTCATAATTTGGCGCCCCCACCTCCCTTTCTGGGCCCCCCGCATGCAGCGCTGCGCATATACATTACCTGTCTAGCAGCTGTCACCCTCCGATGGCTGATCGCGGCTCCCGGCTCCGGGCTCCATCTTCCTCGCTGTCTTCCTGCTGTGTGACCGGGGCGCAGCGCGATGACGTCATCGCGACGCCAGCCGGTCACCTGACAATCAGGAAGACAGAGAGGAAGATGGAGCCCGGAGCCGGGAGCCGCGATCAGCCATCGGAGGGTGACAGCTGCTAGACAGGTAATGTATATGCGCAGCGCTGCATGCGGGGGGGCCCAGAAAGGGAGGTGGGGGCGCAAAACTTTTTAGGGGGCCGTATTGACTCGCGTATAAGCCGAGGGGGGCACTTTTCAGCCCAATTTTTGGGCTGAAAAACTCGGCTTATACGCGAGTATATACGGTAATAATAATTATTTTTTTTCTATAGCACAATTAATTCCACAGTGTTAACATACACCAGAAACACTGTCACTATTGGGGCTCACATTCTAAATTCCCTATCAGTATGTCTTTGGAGTGTGGGAATAAACTGGAGTACGTGGAGAAAACCCATACAAACACGAGGAGAACATACAAGTGCATCTCAATAAATTATAATATCATCAAAAACTTAATTTATTTCAGTAATTCAATACATAAAGTGAAATGCACAATACATAAAGTCATTACAGAGTAATTTTTATATTGTTTATTTTTGTTAATGTTGATGATTATGGCATACAGCTAATGAAATCCCAAAATCCATTATCTCAGAAAATTAGAATAATTAACTCAAAACATCTGCAAAGGCTTAGTAATTGTTTAAAATGATTCCATAATCTGGGTCAGTAGCCTTCACAGTCATGGGGAAGACTGCTGACTTGACAGATGTCCAGAAGGCAGTCATTGACACACTCCAGGGAGGGTAAGTCACAAAAGGTCATTGCTAAAAAAGCTGTCTGTTCACAAAGTTCTGTATCCAAGAATATTAATAGACAGTTGAGTGGAAGGAAAATGTGTGGTAGAAAAAGGAGCACAAGCAACCGGAATAACTGCAGCCTTGAAAAGATGAAGAAAAATCCATTCCAAAATTTGGGGGAGTTTCACAAGGGGTGGACTGCTGCTTGAGTCAGTGCTTCTAGGGCCACCACATACAGACATATCCAGGACATGGGCTACAACTGTCACATTCCTTGTGTCAAGCCACTTATGACCAATAGACAACGCAAGAAGCTACCTGGGTCAAGGAGAAAAAAAATTGGATTGTTGCTCAGTGGTCCAATGTGTTGTTTTCAGATGAAAGTAAAATTTGCATTTGGAGATCAGAGGCACACAATCCAAGCAACTTGAGGTCTAGTGTGAAGTTTCCACAGTCAGTTTTGGTTTGGGGAGCCATGTCATCTGCTGGTGTAGGTCCACTGTGTTTTATCAAGACCAAAGTTAGTGCTGCTGTGGCGCCCCTGCAGTCTGGTTGCCACAGAGGTACTGCACCTAATCCATAGGTGTGGTATCCCACTCCCAGGTAAGGAGGGGACACACCCTGCACCCAACACCCATTCTAACTCCTGGTCAGGATATATACGGGATGGAAGTGACTTCATACAAAGACCCCATCTGTTGACAGGAGGGGGGAGTAGGCAGAGGAGGTGGGTATAGAGAGTAGAAAAGCAGAGAAAAAGAGAATGGGTTAGTTCAGTTGGAGAGAGACAGTCAGTCAGAACAGTTGGACAGAATACACCACCAAGACAGATGGAGTTCTAGGGGAACTGTGGCACTGGGGAGGAGTGGGGACCAGTGGGTAGGTTGCCCATGGAACTCAGGCCAACGTGAACCCCGAATTCACTCTGACCCTGCGCCCAATCTGGCAACAACACTGTAAGGTTAAACCAGAAAACCGGGGGCTATTGAGCTGCAGGTGCAGTAGCCAACTACCGTGGACATTCCGCAAAACAGTGGCTATACCTAGAGTCACAGTATATATAACTCAAAAGGGAGGGCACCATAGACTTCAATAATTTATCAATGCAAATTTAACGGATCAACCAGTAAACACATCTGAAACACGTGTAATATAGTAACAAGAAAAGAGGATGTGCAACACAATGGGATCTCAGATAAATAATACAAATTTTATTAACAAATTCATTATAGACATTAAACAAAAAGTACACAGACAATCATAGTTAAAAACAATTAAAAATGCTTCAGCTTTTAAATCACAGCCGGTTTGTTAAATACCAACACCAGATTGGTCACAGCCCAAATATACCCTGTGAAATTGCCAATATTATCAACTAGACCTAAAATGATGATGAAGGTCCCTGTTATGCACGTAAATGTCACAATAAACAAGTGAAATATGCAAGAATTTGTTCACTGACTAATGCACACGATGTAAAAGGGCATAACCAAGGATTTAGTTCTGCAAGTAGTCCTGCTCCAATTATCATTGACAAATTTACACCTGAATAGCAAAACTTAAGATCTGAAAGATCAAGTGCAAAGGTTTACCTTGTAGCTCGGTAAATATCAAACCGTAGCTACCTGCCTAGTAAAAGCACCAAGACCCAGGGATAAGGTGAATGTGCGTGACTAAGAGTGCCCCACATGTATCGCCAGAACACTGGCTTCCTCAGGGGTAAAGGAGGACACGCTTGTCTACCTATATAGCGTCCAAACAGGCAACGATAATTTAGTTAATAATCACCAAGTATAGTACCTGGATGGTAGAGGGCGGAGTAAGCTCATGTGCAGAATTCCAGCTTTCCCTTACACAAGAGTGTTCTTCTTTACATTGCGCTATGTATTAGCAAACAGGATGTGTCTCCCTCAATTCTTTTCCCTGCAAACTGCTACTCTGTCTACCCTGTTCCGGGTCAGCGACAGTCGGCGGAAGTGACATGAAGCATCGCCATGATGACGTTGTCAATGGAAGAGCGCTATATAATAACAAGCAGGGTGTATCTCCCGCAAGTACTTCCACCGAAAACCGCTCCACCATCTACCCTGTTCCGGGTGACTGGCGGTCAGCGTAGGTGACGTAGAATGCTGCCATGGTGATGTTGTTGAAGGGGGGCAGGACCAGGGGCCCAATGCACCAAGGAGATGTATCCCTAACAGCTGATCACCGGTCCAAATGGCTCCGGATTATCAAAGGCCATTGCTGTGCATAAAAGACTAACCCCTCGGTATTAAGACCTTTATGCACAGCAATGGTCTTTGCTTTTCCGGAGCCATTTGGACCGGTGATCGGCTGTTATGGATATACCTCCTTGGTGAATCGGGCCCCTGGCCTCGCTCCCCTCGACCTCATCACCATGGCAGCTTTCTACGTCACCTCCGCTCATCACCGCTCACCCGGAACAGGGTAGATGGGGGAGCGGTTTTTGGTCGAAGCACTTGCGGGAGATACACCCTGCTTGTTATTATATAGCGCTCTTCCATTGACAACGTCGTCATGGCGACGCTTCATGTCACTTCCGCCGACTGCCGCTGACCCGGAACAGGGTAGACAGAGTAGCAGTTTGCAGGGGAAAGAATTGTTGGGAGACACATCCTGTTTTCTAATACATAGCTCAATGTAAAGAAGAACGCTCTAGTGTAAGGGAAGGCTGGCATTCTGCACATGCGTTTACTCTGCCCTCTACCATCCAAGTACTATACTTAGTGATTATTAACTAAATTTTTGTCACCTGTTTGAACGCTATATAGGAAGACACAGGCACTCCTGGTCACCCACATTCACCTTATCCCTGGGTCTTGGTGCTTTTACTAGGCAGGTAGCTATGGTTTGATATTTACCCAGCTACAAGGTAAACCTTTGCACTTAATCTTTCAGATCTTAAGTTTTGCTATTCAGGTGTAATATTGTTAATGATAATTGGAGCAGAACTGCTTGCAGAACTAAATCCTTGGTTATGCCCTTTTACATCGTGGGCATTAGCCAGTGAACAAATTCTTGCATACGGTATATCACTTGTTTATTGTGACATTTACATGCATAACAGGGACCTTCATCATCATTTTGGGCCTAGTTAATAATATTGCCAAATTCACAGGGTATGTATGGGCTGTTACCAATCTGGTGTTGGTATTTAACAAACCGGCTGTGATTTAAAAGCTGAGGCTTTTTTAATTGTTTTTAACTAAGATTGTCTGTGTACTTTTTGTATAGTGTCTATAATGAATTTGTTAATAAAATTTGTATTATTTATGTGAGATCCCAGTGTGTTGCACATCCTCTTTTCTTGTTATCATAATACCTAGGGTCAGAGGGTGTGTCGACCGTCGCTCAAGAGGGCCCGCAGCCACCTTGAGACACTGTAGCACGAAGGTGCAGGGCAGGAGAGGCGAGTAGCCAGCACAGAGGGGACAACCTGGAAAGGCATACAGAAAGGTGTCTCGGTGGAGTGAACCCGAATTGCCTGGGAGTAGATCAGATTGCTGACCTGGAGGACATGGTGCCCCTGCCGAGCTGGAGCTGCTTAAAGCTGCAAGTAAAGGTAACAGAACTGCAAACTTTGTGTCCTCCCATTTATTTCCCACACCCTCCTGCACCTCAACTACAATCACCATCGTCCCCATAGACTCATACTGACCCTGGGGCCCTGCCTCACCTGTGGGGAGCATTACTATCCCAGCAGCCGCACAATCTGCCCCAAGAGGCCCAAAAACAGCAGCACTGGTCACCCCTGACCAGGTACCACAGGTGGCGTCACGTAAAGACTCATTATCCCTGTAAATACCTCTAATCCCCATCACTGCACGGCCAGGGCCACGGAGCTGGGCCACAGCCACCATGACCTCCCTTACAGATCACCTGCCTGGCTATCGAGTACCCCCGACCCTTGCGACCGTTGCATATGGCATCACGAACAGGATCTGGACCCCTGCTAAAACTGGGTCCTGTGCGCCTAAAGACTGTGTTAAAAGACTGTGTTTAATGGACTTGTGTAATGGCGACCACCATATCCTGATGCCATGTGCTGGCCAAGAAGAGTTTCGTGTTTCCTCCCAACATGGGAAGGACCAGAAAATGGCACCAAAACCAGTATCCACCCTCTCTATTGACTGTGACTGAGACTGGTATGTCCATCAGCCAGGACGCACCACCCCCCGTGATGCAAGCTAGTGTGCCGAACAGGCTCCACCTTCGAAAAAGTGGGGGCTGAAAGCCGAGGAGCAGCCTGTGAGCAAGGTGGAAGCCGGATCCATTACTGTGGTCACACATGTAAGGGAAGAACAGAAGGCAAAGCTGCAGCCATGGAGGTGCTGTCTACAGAGTGCTATGTGCTGATCATCCTTCCCAGGTGCACCAGCCTGCCAGCCTATGTGGCTTCAAGGAAAACTGAGACAGTAATGTTATCTCCAAGTGTGTGTTGGGAATGAGGAAGAAGGGTAGATTAACCCCTTTAAGTCAGGACTCATTCTGTGCTGTGGAGCAGTTGCTGCTGTCCTCCCAGAGAAGGAGTGGGAAGTCATAGGGCTGTGATTTCCAGGATCCAGGAGCCTGCAAGACCGCATTTACCATCCAGACTGGAGCAGCTAACTTGCATTTACCTCCAGTTGCAGAGCCGTGCACTGCAGAAAATCTGCTTCGAAGAGAGAATCCCAAGCTTGCTGCATTAAAATCCTCAGAATTCCTAGAGAACAGAAGGGTCAGAGATGCCTTGAGAAGCTGGGGAGTGCCGATACGATCCCTTCGTCGGTGAGGTTATGGCCGAAACATACTCTGGCACAGTGGACAAGGAGGTGACTTGCAAGTTCTCCCCGGCAGAGAATGTTGCCATTTAGCGAGTGTACTGCTGTGGAAGGAAAAATAATGAGTAAATGTTGAAATTGTAAATAGTTAACCATTATGCCTTAGATAGTAAGTAACTTGGTTAGGGTTTGTAAATAGTAAATAATGTGTAGTTAAAAGTGTTTAGTTAGCCTGTACAAACGTATAGAGTTGTTTTAGTTTATCAAGCCAGGTACTGTGAATTTAATAATTATGGAGGATGTGGTCATAGGACACAGTAATGTGACCAGGACACTCATGTAAATAGTTGCACTTCTTAGTTGGTTTTCAGACCTGCATGCAGGGCCGGCGTTAGTAGGGGGGCAGACTGGGTACTTGCCCAGGGCCCCCACCCTCTGAAGGGCCCCCAGCAGGGTCCTACACTAATAATGTTGCTGAAGGTTTATCGACTCTTCCCCACTCTCCTTCCCTGAGAGCAGTGTGCGCTGAATATCACCCCCATCTGTGGCCTCCTGCCGCTCACTCTGCATGCAGACCGGAACACTGTTGTTCCGATCAGCTGTTACCGCGGTATCACTGCTCTGCACTATTCCGGTCTTCAGTATTGCAGGAGGGTGGTGCTGCAGCTCAGACTTACACGAATTGGTTAAAGTACATCCAATCAGTGTTAGTTTTCACTGCACTCTGTCCTTTGGATTAGTAGCACAGCTCAGGCAGGGAGCTGTTCTGTGATTGGTGGAGCGCCAGTGAGCTGTGCTGTGATTGGTGGAGCCCCTGCCTCCTCCTCTCTTCAATCATTGGCACTATGATGACGAACAGAGGGAATTCACTGCTCCCTCCTGCATCACTCTCTGGGCCAAAGTAAGTTACATTGGCTCCTCTGTTATTATCGTTGTTCAGAATGAGGGCCCCCAGTGTCTGCAGGATCAGTGGGGGTGACATAGTATTGGAGTGGGCCCTCAGAAAGGAGAGAGTGAGGGCCCCCTGTACACAAATGCAAGGTTTGAATAAGGAAGCAGCATTTCCTCGGCTGCTCCACAGAGCCAGATACAGGAAGAGCTGCTGGAGCACTGCACTGTAGCTTTATATTAGTACTCTATACATTGCTATCCCTGGAGGGTGGGTGGGGGAGGGGTGCCAGCACTGCTACATCACCCTGAGCACAGGGACTGGGGGGAAAATGTGAAGGAGGAACATGCTGCCTGCTGAGTGCAGAGCTAGGGTGTGCAGAGCTGCCTGATAATGAGAAGAAAGCTATTACAAATTGCAAACACCTCTCTGCTGTGCACAAACCATGTACACCTAATTTTCCAACAGATAGGAAATAACAATATGCATAATATGAGCATAGCAGAGCTCTGTGTGTGTGTGTGTGTACTATCTAGCTATGAATCTATCTTCATTTATCTATAATCATCTATCACTCTATCTATCTCTAATCTCTCCTGTATGGTGTAGTATATAGAGGATCTGTCGGCTCTCCTGTGTGGTGTAGTTTATAGAGGATCTGTCAGCTCTCCTGTGTGATGTAGTATATAGAGGAGCTGTCGGCTCTCCTGTGTGGTGTAGTATATAGAGGATCTGTCGGCTCTCCTGTGTGGTGTGGTATATAGAGGATCTGTCATCTCTCCTGTGTGGTGTAGTATATAGAGGATCTGTCAGCTCTTCT